>JAJJMB010014758.1:197334-457732 GCA_023531105.1 Papaver atlanticum | reverse complement strand
ATTTCAATTAATTTTAATGCAAAAGTCATAAAAAGAATAAAAATAAACTTACCCATGTATGAAGTTCGGCCTCCTCCGTCGTCCCAGTGTTGGGGTTTAACTCATCATGTCGAAAACACACTCAAAATATGTATTCATGGCTCAAAAAGTGTTTACAAGAAGAGAAAATAATGAAACAGGAAATCTGCAACAGCACAGGTGCGTTACAGACCGACTGTTTAAACTCTCAACTGTTATGATGAAGATAATCGTTACAAATCTGAAGATAAATGTTGCAGAAAAGGATGAAGAAACTGTTACAATGAAGATAAAAGTTGCAAACCAGTTGATGAAACTGTTACAACGAAGATAAATGTTGCAAACCAGTTGAAGAAACTGTTACAACCAGTTGAAGAAACCGTCGTTGTTTCCCTGTTCTTCACGAGCAGCAGCAGCAGCAACAACAGAGTTCTGAAAATTCTTGATTCACGCCTCCTGAGCTCTCCTATCGACCCCAAACTCTCTACACCCCTTCTATGGAACCTTGTGACTCTATTTATACACCAAAATCCTAAAAATCACGCGTCAATTACACAAAATAATTCTCATTTACTCCCATGCATGGAAAAGAATAATTTCCATTTTTTGATTAATTACGCGTCTAATATCGTGCTGCACACACCAGGAGCATTCCTTCACGTCCCATAATAAGTTAGGAACGCATAAGTCACAAAAAAACTTCCCAAAATTACCGAAAATTCTGAAAATATCTTACGGGAATATCACGCATGTTTTGCTCTACACTTGAATTCTAGCCAATTCTGGTCGAAACCAAAGACCATACCACGTTTATATGGGTCCTAGGAATGATCCCAATCAATTCCATCCCTTTAGTTTCTCTGAAATGACTCCAAAAATCTGATTGAAAATCTGCCATGGATAAACATAATTTTCCCGCCTTTTTTTGTTTTTGAACGTGAAGGAGAAGGGGGTGCCCCTTATCCACTGCTGGATTCCGAATAACAAATGTCCCTTGGGTGCCTTTAGACAACTTTTCGAGCCGATTTTTCCAAAAATGTTTATTTCCCAAAAATACCTACAAACACATAAAACACCATAATGAGTACAAAAATGGGTACTAACAATATACACAATAGAGATGAAAATAGACACATAAATGCGTCTATCAGTCATGAAGTATCTCTATGAAAATTTTATGAGGATCCCATTAGTTTTCGTACCTTTGCCAATTTATATTGACAAAAAGGGGGAGAATTAATGTGTAGTTTCATACTACAAATACATATGGTTTACGGATCATTATGTACGGGGGAGTGGTTTTCATGTCGAGATGAAGTATTGACTAAGGGGGAGTGATACATATCACCATAGTATTGTTTTCAAAGTTGTGATACAATTGAACTTTGATGTTGTGTAATGATACTATGACACTGTATAACAATGATTGAGAGCATTTGTTTTCTCATTGTTATCGCTACGGATCTTCAACAACTATGATGCTAAGTTGAACACATTTAGAATCATGGAGTACTTGGAAGTGACGAAGATTTCGAGTCGCGTTGAAGATGCCAAGGAGATCAAGCATTTGGATGAGAAGCTACAAAGTTTTATTTATTTTGTAATCCATATGTATTGATAGTTTTGTCACTAAAATTGACAAAGGGGGAGATTGTTAGAGCACTACTCGGTCGAACTCGCATGCGTTGCTATCTCAAGCATGTTTGTCAATGTTAGTGATCAAAACTATAAGTCTCGATTTTTAGTCTACTTATAGATGTCTCAGACTAGGACATAGATTGTGTAGTTGAGCCTTAGACTTTACGGCGTTCATCATTTGAAGACGAAGAACTACTAAGGAGAGCTTGTGGAACTTCATCAACAAAAGGTATGTGGAGACTGAAACTCATCTATCACTTGGAAAGTCTATTTCTACTCTATCTCCTATATTGAGACATAAGTCGTGTTACGATATAGTTTTCTATTATACACATTTGAGATTTCGAGCTGAGTTTAACTCGCTTACATATTTCTCGGAACATATGTTGGCAAGCTTTCGCTTCGACCAAGTTCATCTTATATTCTTGATGCAAGTCAAAAGATGATCATGTGAAAATTGCCGAGTAACATCTTATATGGTTTGTGTGATACAATCATTTGGTGTAGACTTGGAATGTTTCGTTATGATTATTTCAATAACTTGAAAATTGCTTTGATGCTAATAGTATGTGAAAACGGCTATTGTCATCCTCTAAGAAAGTTTCAATGATTGAAATAAGAGTTTAGAACACTTAACCATTATTGGATATGACATGTTGTGTACTCTTGCACATATGTAATACATGTACAAGAACCATAGTATGCGTACCCGTACGCGTACCCGTTCGCGTACTGGCGTAAGGTTCATGTCCAAATATTTCTGTTGGGATTGGAAGTACACGTACTGGCGAAACCCAATCTTGGTCTGGGTATTTCAAGTATGCGTACCCGTTTGCATACTTGAAGGTTAAAGTTCTAAAATCGGTTGTGTACATAACTTAAACGTTTATATAATAAGGAATGCAATCTTTGCAAACCGTGGCTATAATGTTCATGAATTGATTCGAGTGAATCAAACCGATTTTGCTTCAATTGTGTTCTTGTATACTTCTATGATAATATAGCAATTGAACAACTTTTTAACTAGTTTCATTTGAGTCATTTGAACTAGTTATGGTTAAGATAAACAAGGTTGATATGAGAGTGATCATATGGCTAACTTCGGTTAACTATTGTTGAGCCAACATGGTGTACACTTTTAGGTACGGTTACATAAACCTAAATGAGGGTACATTTCATTTGTGTGTAACAAGCTAAGTTCGATCTAACGGTTGAAATATATTAGCTTGGTTAAATCAGGTTTTTCATCTAACGGTGAATATTGAATTCTTTGTTACCAAGGTAACTTAGATTGCAAACCCTGGTTTGAAAACTATATAAAGGAGAACTCTAGCAACTTGGAAACCTAATCCCCACACTTCTGTGTGTTACTAGTTGCATAAGATAGAGTCAATTCTCCTTTAACCTTAGGTTTCTCACGAGACCCCGTAGGTTAACGACTTAAAGACTTCATTGGGATTGTGAAGCCAGACCCAACTATTTTCTCTGTAGTTGCGTGATCTGGTCTTGCTGTTTCTATCGTGTGTGAGTGCAATCGTAAGATTTGATTGAGATTTATATCTCCGATAGGCAAGATAGAAAAGTAATCACAAACACCTTCGTCTCATCGTTTGTGATTCCACAATATCTTGTTTCGTTAATCGATTAAGATTATTGTGAGGTGATTGATAATACTAGGCTGTTCTTCGGGAATATAAGACCGGTTTATCAATTTGTTCCTGTTCACCTTGATTTATCAAAAGACGGAACAAAAACTCATAGGTATTTCTATGGGAGACAGATTTATCTATTCCAATAGACTTTTCTGTGTGAGACAAATTTGTTTATCAAGTCTTCGACTTTGGGTCGTAGCAACTCTTGGTTGTGGGTGAGATCAGATAAGGGAATCAAGTGCGTAGTATCCTGCTGGGATCAGAGACGTAAGGAACGCAACTGTACCTTGAATCAGTGTGAGATTGTTTTAGGTTCAACTACAGTCCAGTCCGAAGTTCATTGGTAGTAGACTAGTGTCTGTAGCGGCTTAATACAGTATGGTGTTCAAAGCTGGACTAGGTCCCGGGGTTTTTCTGCATTTGCGGTTTTCCTCGTTAACAAAATTCTGGTGTCTGTGTTATTTCTTTTCCGCATTATATTTTGTTATATAATTGAAATATCACAGGTTGTGCGTTGTATCGATCAATTAGGAAATCCAACCTTTGGTTGTTGATTGAAATTGATTGATCCTTGAACATTGGTCTTTGGTACCGTTCAAGTTACTTCTCTTATATTCAATCGGTCTAGCAAATTTCTATTTGCTGATTGCAGATTGAATTAAGAGTTAGAGATATAAACTCTTGTATATACTTTTCTCTAGATTGAGTCTGACTGTCTAGTTGATTCTCTAGAAAGTATATTGGAGTAAGTCCTCTCAGATTGCCAAACGAATTGTTGGGTGTGGTTGTTTTACCCCCGCATTTTCAAAATTTATTTTTTGGTTTTAAGTATTACCTTCATATTGGTGCTCAGATCATCAAATTATTGTGGATGTAAATTGAAGTACAAAGAAGATCGAGTGTCCAAGTTGAGGTAATCTTCCTAACATCCTTCGGATACATAACTTTGAATGAATGAGATTCTAGCTGTCATGGTTTGTGAGCCTATATGGTTTTCGAGCTTTCTATAACATTTTGGTCTTTTAGATCACATGTTTGTTAACTTACTTTATCATTTGGGTCTTCCATTTTCGAATGACCATTTTAGTGAATTGTTAAACCTACTCTAAACTTTTTTCTTTAAAGTTGCTTTTGTTCTATTTTACATTTGTTAGTTAGGCTAAGTTCATGTCTACTTAAGACTTAAGTTACTGATATTTCTGTTGTGAGCTTATGCATAAAAATGCCTCTAGGTACTTGGAATCTTTGGAACATTAGTACAATGAATGAATTTTCCAAACAAAAGACATCTTCAACTTTTGATGAAAAAAAAACAAAAACAAAACATCTTCAGTTTGAAGCATATCTTGAAACATGATAGTTTATATCTTAATTATTTTGGTTTATAACTCTTTAAGTTTGTAGTTGTCATCTAATCATTTTCTTTTCTATCACAATTAAACTTTCTCGACCATGAAGCATGATTGGTGAACTTAAGAATGGTGTGATCGAAAGGAGCAATGGAGTTGAACCTGATATCTCTGTGATCTATGTCATTTCTTTTAAAATGTCCACTTTGGGATTTATATTTAACCAGTATTATTCTTGACAGTTGCTAACTGAAACAATATCCTTTAAGTGCTTCAACCTTATGCAAGGACTTATTCTATAAATTAGGTGATCTTAAATCAAGAATTTATGAGATAGATTGAGGATATCTATGCTGAATGTTGGACTTATAGTTCAGGTAAAGTGTTGATTTACTAGAATACCAAAAACGTTATATTGCTTTTGGATATTTATCCAGTATCGTCCTAATTTGTTAGTAGAAGATCTTTACACATTAGTATTTTGGTGAATCAGGGAAACATACCAGTTGAATTGTGTGTAGAAAAGGAGGAAGACCCTTTTATGCGTTATGAGAATGAAGACTCAAACTTTTGGTATTGGATCAAGGAGTTCAGTATGGAATCCAAAACTGAGTTCCTTCATTATATGGGTTAAACCATTGGCCATAATGATTGGTAATCAAGTTTTTATGTAGGAGGATTGAGATCTGTAAGACCGTAAACTTATCATTTTTTGAGGTTGATACTGCAAGAAGAAATGATTTTTGGAACACCAATCTGACGTATGCTCCAGAAAATCCTCACATAATAGCTTTGTTTCATCGAAAGATGTTGGACAGGACCCTGCAAGGTATGTTCCAGATGATATTGAGCTTATGCATATGAGCCAACTATAGGACCGCATCTCCCACCATGACCTTCAGGTCAAAGAATTTAATTTTTCTTTTTAATATAACTATTTTTTTTGTGCAGAACAAGTTTGAGACCTTTCTCATTTCTTATCAACCAGGATTAGATCATTGCAATTTTTAGTGTATTTTTGTCGTTATGTTTAACATAATCAAATTGAAACAATTTTCGTCTTATATCTTAAATTTGTTAAATACTGCACCCATCACCATCTGTGGAAGTGGCGTATATCTTTAATCGTGTTGAATTGACTATGTGTTCATGATTTCAAACTAACCATTCTCTGATCTTTATTAGTTTCTAGGCATAACATAGTTGGTTTAACCTACAATTTTAACTCCATAATATGTATACAAAACCAGAAAACAAATCAATCAACCAGATAATTCTTTTAGTTCTTGATAGCTTTTAGTGATTAAGATTTATCTCACACCCAATCTAGTTTTAAACTAATCTAATTATCTATTTGGCACTGAGTATTATCTATTGTTTCCCATGTAAGATGTAATAGTGAGCTTTAATGGATCCTAAATTCATTTAAAAATTTATTGAGTACCTTTAAATACATTTAGAATCATTAATCTGCTGAAACAGTAATTAGTGTGAAAGAAATTGGACCTAGTCATATGTAAGAATTTAAATTAACATAGTGAACTTAGAGCCAAACATTTTAGATTTAGATTTTAGAAAACCCATATAGATTTGTGATTTATCTCATGTTTGTTTCGAACTCACTTAATTTAGCTTGAAGTTTCAGATTTGTTAACATCAAATTGGTTTTGATATAAATATGATCATAAGAACTTAGGACTATGATTCGTAGGTAGAAAAATATGGGTTTGTGTGAATAGTTTTACACCTGGTTGATTTGTGCTTAGTAAAGTACAATGAGATAATATGAGGTGTAAGGAAACATATTGAGTACACATAGTGGTGAACTAGAAAATAGTTGGTGTATAAATAAGTAGTTTTGCGATATCTAAATATAGATATATCACTTTATAAGCCGATATAAATACATTTAGCAGGAACAATTAAGTATATATTGTAAAACTAAAATAAAACAAAATCAGTTTTCTTGTATCCATAGATGATAGAGATAGTAACCCTTAGTAAATGTGACCTCATCAAAAATTAGGTAAATCGTTAAATTTAGGCTTTAAGCTTGTAGTTAACATGACTAGAGAATCCTTAGAATCTAAGGAGAATAATTGTATCATAACGAGTAAGTACTTATCAGATTATACTTAAACCCATTAGAAATGTTGTTAGCCATAGTATAACTTAATTTTATTTTATAGAACTATCCTTTGACAAAATTTAATGAATTTAAAACGGGGAAACTTATTTGTAGCCGAGCTTTTAATTTTTTTATACCAAAAACCCACCAATAAGATTCTACATATGGTAACCCATAATTAGTTATAATAGTACTTAGATTACAAAAATAACCTTTCATTTAAACTATGAATAATTGGATTTAAAAAAAAGAAATAATTATAATAAAAAAACGTGATTTTATAAGCAATTTCTTAAAATAACTCACCTAATTTTATCTTAAATTCAATTCCTATAATTACTCCATATTTTATCACGCCTTCTCTTTTTCTCTTCCTAAATTAACCCACTTAATTAACTCCTTAAAATTCTCGTTGCAACTTCCAACTCACGCCTTATCTTAAATTCTCCTTAAAAAGCCTTATCTTAAATTCTCCTTAAAATAACTCAATTAACCAGAAATGAAAAATGAATTTTTCCTAAAGAAAATTTTTGAGTGAAAAATAAATCTTTCCAAAAATGTTTTATATGATAACACAATTATTCACTCAAAACATCGGTGAAAAGGGAAAATTTCCCAAGAAATGTTTTTAGTGAAACAAAATTTTTGATAAAATAGGCAAAAGCACAATTTTTCACTCAAAACGTTGGTGAAAAATGTAATTTTTCCAAGATTTTTTTTTAGTGCAACAAAAATTCTCCCGATGAAAGAAAAATTTATTACTCCAATTTATCACATGAGGAACATGTGACAATTAGATTTTTCACATGTAAATAAAGTGAAAATTTAATCTTTTACCAGGTGGAGCGGATGAAAATTATATTTTTCACTTGATAACAAAGGAAAATTACGATTTTCACCTAAATAGATTTATGGGTTGTTGATAAAAATTCCAGTTTTCACTTGAGATCCGCTTGAAAAGTGCAAATTTCACTCATAAACTTTAATGGCAAACCCTAAAAACAACAAAAATCATAGAAATCAAATGATTTTTATTTTCAAAGAAAACAAATGAAATCAGTCATAAGTGAAATTAAAGAGAAGACAACTCAAATCACCACTATTATTAAAAATGAAAAATTTGATCTTTCACTTGTTTTCATCTTTGAACAGAGTCCATGAAAATTTAAAAAAAAATAGAAATCCCTATTTAAGGATTTATAACAAAGCATCCAAGTTTGACTTAGCTAACTACTATTGTTTGCAAGAAGAAAAGACACGACCCATGCGTGGCAGCAAGCAAGTACCATAAAGAAGTGCATGGAGCAAGGAACACAACACAAGGGAGACAAGTAACGTATAAACAGCCGGGACAACCTAATTACTCAAGCCTCGTTGATCTCGTATAATAACTATAATAAATTGACCTTTCGTAATTATTATTTTTTTGAAAAGAGATTGAGGAGGTTTAATTAGGATTCAAGAAATGGCGAGAACTTATAGTATCACACGTTTCGATGGAATTGAAGTTGATAAACCGTATCCAAAATGTAACGACACCCAAAATCTAAGTCGAAATTTTAGTTCCAACAACATTTAAACTGACCATAAATAATGGTACGATTTATGACTAATCAACCCATTATTTACCGATTTTATTTTTTTAATCTATTTTAGTTCATATAAAGGTTAATTTAGTCCTTCTAAAAATGTGGAAATACATATTTAATATTAATCTAATAATCTAAACCACACATCTTATCTTTTGTGTTACATATATATATACCACCTTAATGATGGGTTTCTGGAAGGGAGAGGAACCAAACTTGGGTTCCTCGGAAATTTCCACAATTTAAAACTATAGAAACATCAAGTTATAGATTTAAATGTTGCACCTAGATTATAATTCATAAAGTAACTTAGATATTAGAAATATACATCCTTCTTAATTAATCAATGGTTAAATTATATATTGCTTCGAACTCATTTGAAACGAAATGAATTATATCGCACGGTTGTAAGTATGAGTAGTACTTACGTGGAGAGGTAAATCAACCTAATTTTCGAGGAAGAAAATTCTTATAAGGTGTGCAGAATGTAAAGACCCACAAGCACGTCAATACCATTTGACAGGTCCAGTGACGTTTACGCGGCGCATTGACTTAATAAATCGAATTCTAATATTAATTACAATAATTAATATAATAATTTCGACATGAAATTAGCATCACTAGATAGATCTCAACAAATTATGCTAAATGGACTATAAATGGACTACTTAAGCGCCTAAATTGGATATCAGACGAGAAAGATATCACACTCGTAAAATTATCACACACCTTTGACTAAGGTTACGACCATTTGACACTACATTAACTTAACTGACCGCTGACTTTTGATTATAGCCTTGACCGTATCTCTAAGAAACAAGGGGTTAACATTTAGTAATCTCTTGGAGATGGAATAATAAATCCTTAATATTTGGTATAGTTGGGGTGTAAGTTAATTTAATTTTTGGTTATTGAATTAATTTAGTGGGAAGCTATATATCTTCTTATCGTTTTTCTTTTATAGGATTATAATAGCTTGGTGCCTTCTTGTTGGCTACCATAGGTGACTCATCCTATGTTTGTTATAATAAGCTTTAGATTGATAAGTATGTGAAGAAATTAGAGAGTTAGAAAGATATAGGGCAGGTTAGAACATTCGATTGATATTGAAAGAAATGTTTCCTTGATAAGGATGATGATGGTAGTTGTGAAAAGAGAGTTATAGGAACATAATCAGGGTTTTATTAAAAAGAGAGGGTTATAATTATCATCTATACAGTGGAGTTAGAGAAAGTTTAGGAAATTTGAATAGAAATTAAGTTAGTTACAACCAAATTTTGAAGGGTTGTGTCTATTCATATAATCCTTTTCAATTAAAATTTGGAATCCTTTGGGAAAAGGGTGTGACTCCTCATGAATTCTTGTGAAGGGATGTGACTCTTCGTGAAAATATCTCATAGAGTCACCTGTGAATCTATATAAACCCCACGCATTCTCCATTACAAGTGTGTGTTTTTAGAGCCATAAACTAGTACTAGAAATTATAGTTGCATACTGTCTTCAAGAGTTAAAAAAGAGTTTGTGCTACGTCCATTTGTGTTCGATGTTTTGTGATCCTCGAAGTGCTTCGAAGAACACCAAAGATATTGTTGAATGATGGAGACATATGCCATACACTGTAACAATATTAAGTACAAGGCATTAAATGTCTTAGGTAAAGAGATTACTCACCTCAATATATCCAAGTAAGTTTTGTTTAATGTATTTTTAGATTGATCACTCCTTTTTATTCTTTTTTTTTTCTTGTTTTGGTTTCTGGTAACCAAGTGTATTACAAGAGATATAATATATAAGAAACCGTTGTTACAAAGAATTGTAACGAAGCGGTAATCCATGAGTCGTATTATCGAGAAATCGGTAACGAAAATATTTATCCAACAATATTAATACATTTAATCGCGTTTGTAATCTTTGTTACCGACTAGTGCTTCACTGAAAGAAACGGGACTTGTAGAGATCGGAGTGCACGACACATGCTCTACAATGTATGCAAGTTCTCGTTAAATTATTAGAGAACGGAAACCAGACACGCACATAAGTACCTTAAACGAGTACTGGTTTGACCACACTTACGGGTTGCACATATGGTTGGACTGTAATGCCTGCAATCTTATTCGACTCTCTTCATTAATCTCATATTATAAAGAATAGTCGATTACAGATTGGTAGATAATTGAATGTATATACAACATGATGATAATCACATGATTGAATCATCCGAAAGGGCACTCCACCGATGTGCATCAAGGTAAAATGTATAGTGTGTATATATTTTATGTATTTTTCAAACCAAGAAAGTTTGGTTAATGTATGAGCCATTAGAGTTTTGGATTCAAACACAAGCGGACTAGTGTCTATTCGGACGAGGAGTACTGCAATGCTTTAAATTTGTCCCCAACTAGCTAAGGCAAGATCAGAATTTTCCTATGGTTTTTATTTCCATTCCATTCTTTGTAGCGTTATCTATGTGTGATCAATATTATCAAGATGGTTTCCGGTTAGATTGGATTAGTAGTAATCTTTGATTGACTAAATCCATTCAAATCTAAGTGGGAACAATAAAAGCGTACGTAACTGGAATATCAGTATTGACATACACGCTTCAAATGTGGGGGCTATGGAGTTCAATAACTGAATTGAAATGTTGAGTCTAATACGTACATCTGTTACAGAAATGAGTGCATTTCTCAAAATTTGGTCGTACAAATGAAAGTCTTCCTCTTTTAGATCATATTTATCCTTGGAAAAATTCTTGGTGAGCATTGTTTTTGGCTTATGTACATGGATACATTAGTTATATAAAAGTATGGTGTTTATCTCCATGATGATAAAAGTTATCAGACGGATGACATATAATATAGACTCGATCCAAAGGTTAGGAAGCTCCGGATGGAATAGTCATTGGACGGCTAACAAACTTGCAGTTTTAAGTATGTCGAATACTTTAAATACGTTTCGGTGTTCAATGTTAGTTTCTTCCTTTCCATGAATAATTAATTTGCTATTAATTTTACTTCGCAACAACAATTCAGTGAACCACAACATCATCAGATCATCTTCGCATCTTCTGATTGGTAAAAAGAGATTTTGCTACCTATAATTGATTTTTGTAATGATTTTAGAAATTGAAACCTAGAGTTTTATCTCATGAAGGTTGCCTCTCCACGTCCCTATCCTAGGTTAAAATTCCACCTCCACCGATCTCCTGAGTTCTTTCTTCTGAATCTATATCCAAACCCTCATCTTCTCTCTATCCCCGAGTTTCCAGAGCCAGGAAACGAATTAAAACGATAGGAGATTGTCGATGGGGTAATGAATTTGATCGATAGGGTTTCGCTTGATTTCAAAAGTGTAGGCAGTTATGTATATTCAAATCAAACTCAAATTAAAACGAATATTTCCTGAAAACTCTGTTGCGCTAATTTTAAATCACCTAACACTATGGGGTTGAATCCATAAACTATTTGATCATACAGTAGTATATGGGTTTTACCATCACCGTATTCTTCTCTAGGTCTAAATGTCAATATTATCAGAGAATAAGATGAAGTTGGGGGAGTTATGGAGACCCAGTGTTGGATTTAAAATCAGGTATTTTGATTTCTGCATCAGATTCTTTCCGATATATTGAGGATTTTGAATCTGGAATTTTTATTGCGAATGTTGATATTTTAAATTAATATGAATTCTGGGTTTTGTTATATGTTACTGATGATACAAGTCTAGGGTCTTTGTGTTACTAAACATTGACTATCCACCACTTCACCTGAGAATAACTATGATTTTGTTGTTGAAACCAATGTGGGTTTTCAATATAACCAATGTTGGGTCCATATCTTTTTTGTTGATAGTTGGGTTCGTGTTATAGCTGCTTATTTGTATTCAGCGTTGATGATTTTTCCCTTTTGTTTCATGAAATTTACAGGATGGATGCCCATATGAATTCGAAACAACCACTTAACTAAATTGGGTTGTGTTTATACGCCTAATCTTTTGCTACTTGAGAAGCGTTTGTGATTTGGTATATCAATACTAACCCACTTTAAGTTAGGAAATATCAAGTATGATTGTACTCCTGCCGTTTTCTTGGCTTGGGTGGTCCTGGATCACACATCAATTTGACGTTCTCCTAAAGAATATGTACGACTTCATTAACATGAAGACATGGAAATTGATGCCTAATTGTTGATGCCCTGTTTCATAATGATGTTGTAGTCAGAGTATGCAATGTAAATCATCAATACTTTTCAGTTATGGTGCACAAGACGCAGACTGAAGTACAAGGTAACCTATCACAATTTATTTCTTATTGCATATCTCATTTGGACGTGATAGTAGATTCGACTATGATAAGGTATGATTTGTGTGTTTTGTCCAGTCTCAGTGTCGTTTTTGTTTTCTTGACTGCAAAAAAAGGAAAAAATAAATAAAATCCGTTACTCCTGAGTTAACCTTATTTAAGATTTAAAATCGGAGAACATATAGAAGTGAAAACATCTTTGTTCCCTGCTTGAACTTACAGGTTCATTAAACATATAGTTACCAACTGCATCAGATGTTGTTGTCATTGAAGCAAGGGGTGATTGAATTGTCCTGTAAACAGCTAATGGGCGATGCACGGCGTACTTCACCCATCTTCCTGATGCATCATCTTGGAGTAGTGGGGCAAGCACAATTTTGTTTTAGTGAATGTTAACCAACAGAGGTCAGTGATATGCATTCAACTTATTGTTAGAGTATTCGGCTTACCTTATTAATGGAGTTACCTTATGTTTATCAGAATTGTTGTTACAGTGATTGATATATTTAATGATTGGCAACATTTGTATAAATTGGGGGAATATATTTGGCCAGAATGTTAGGTTTAAAATGGACACATTTTGTTATAGGTCGAGATTAGGGCTTACTTGCCTTTCCTTAATCAGCTCATAAGCATTCGTAGATACGTGGTTTGAGTTTTACCTACTGTACTCAGAAAAAATGGTTCGGCACATACACAATTAAGAAACATGTCCTGTAGGCTGTCACATAGAGATGTTAGTAACCTCATCGATTAAGCCCGTTATTCCTGTGGTAGAATAAATCTGTTTGTTTCATTGTTGTGGTAATACTCTATAGTACCTTAAACCCAAATCAAGGTTCTGTTGATCTTTACATCATCAGGTAATCAAAATTCTTGCCTTTTCTAATTTACGGTGTTATATTATTATTTTAATCAGTGTGATTATAATTTTGTAATCTTTACGTGATTTGGTGTATATATAGTTTCGTATGAAAACCATAGTCAGTTGACTAACATATCTTTTCACTGTGTTCAACTCTTTGTGGATTTATATTATTATAATTTCGATGTACATTATACCTTGACTCTATCTCCTGTTCGGCTCTTAGGTCCTGTAGTTGTCTCCATACTTTAAGAAGCAATGAACTACTGTTCAGCTTCAGAAACTTTGATCACTTCTTGAATTTTATTTATGGTTGATTATGATGAACACATTAGTTTTATTTTTTATTAGGGTTGATACCATATAAAGGGGTTGAATGGCTGTTCAGCTTCAGAAACTTTGATCACTCCTGGAACACGCAAAACTCCAGTTTTGTAGGACGAATTTGAATTTTAGGTATGGTTGATTATGATGAACACATTAGTTTTCTTTTGTATTAGGGTTTATACCATTTAAAAGGTTTGTGTACTAGCCTTCCTCATATTGTATAAATTGAAGTGTTTTCTTATTATTCCTAAGTTGTTTTGTTGGGAACACTGAACCTATCATTGTGTACATTATGTAGGTCTGCCATTGCTGAGTTGTATTCTGGGCATCCAATCATAAGGTAAAAATATTTGTTGACTCTCATATATGGTACAAATAGAAATCTATTTAAGAATAACATTTCACTATTATGGACTCTCATTATGGTACAAATACAAATCTGTTTAGGAATAGACTACAAATCTTTTACCACAATATATTCGCATAAAGTGGTCAAGTCTGTATATTCTTCCTTACTTTTTATTTCTTTGCGTTACTGTTTGCTTTCCTCCAAGTGTTCAAGGCAGATACGGCACCAAAAGAGAATTTTCTTAATCTCGATGATAATAGGACGATAGGGCAATGGAAACGTCGTGCAAGAGAAGCTCAATAAAAGCATTCAGGAGAATCCAAATCTATTTGTGTCGACTCCCCAAGCTAATGTATTATTTTGCTGTCAACAAACTGTAGCTACATGTCCATATATTATTATGGGTCAAATAAATATTTACTTGAGATACAATAATTTATGGAGTATCATTCGATTATTTGATTACTTGGATGATTGTTTGAACTGTTAGGAATTGGGCTTAACTTCCCGGTGAACACCCTACAATAAGGAAGCACATCAGTTAATGGAGGAAGACGAACGTCTAGCACAACAGGCAAGCGAGATTCAAGGGAGACAACCCAATGTATCTTTCTCTGCCGAGTAACAAGTTTAATCCTTCAACTTATGGTCAATTCTTTAATAGTCTGCCTGACGTACTGAGTAACCAGGCTAGGTGGGCTGCTGCGCAGAAAGTTTTTCGGGTGGGGGAAATTGATGGCCACGAAAAAAAAGTATACAAGTAGGACTTTGAAGTGGTGTTGCAAGCATTCTTCAATCAACTATATCTACATCCATGGTATTTGAGCCGTTTTTTTTTTTTTGGTAACTATTGTCTGCGGCCAGTTATCTATTCCCAGATGCATTGTGATTAACATTAACCTTCAAATAATACGATTGAAATTATATTAGACTCGAAGAATAAAGCTCAGATAGCAAGTCATGCAAGAGAAGCTCTGCAAAAAAGAAATATGCCTGCTCAAGAAGTACATAATACAAAACATTCAAAAATTAGATTTCCTATTGTTGTGGTCCAAACTCAATTATTAGCTTTCATGTTATGAACAATATTTGCTTACATTTATACAGTTCCCTGCCTAGATGGACACATGCGTCCTACCTGCAAAGTTCATATAATGATACTAACTTGGGTGATGTGGTAAGCTTTTGTCATTTCCATTTCCACAAATTCAGGAATCTGAGAGTGATAGTCAATAGGGGGACAATACAAGTAGGACTACAAAATGATGATGCAGCCATTATTCAGTTAAATGTATGTATCCGTTGTATTTACTCTGTTCTGTAAGTATCACCAATTTTTCACCAAATTCTTTACGGGACCTTAAATAATTGGTTTGCAGTTATATTGGACTGGACTCGAAGATCTGAAGATCAGATAACACATGGTTCAAGAGAAGCTCTGCAAATAGGAATTGTGCCTGCTCAGAATGTACCAAACACTTTCACACAAATTTAATATTTTATAATGTTTGATCACTGAAGCAAACATGAACGACGAGATCGGGATATACCAAGAATGACCGCTAAAATTATACAAAGACAAGCTTTCGGAATAAATTTTGTAATGACAAGAACAGACAAAAACTACTTGAGAAACTGGGCAATTAGCAGTTCAATTCTAACAAATTAGTAGGTGTACCATTTAGCAACGTTAACCAGGAAAAAAATGGCTGCTCCAGCCCCCGTGTTCGCCTCAATTTTATGTCAGAAGCTTGATTAGTTGTGCATCCCTGGAATTTCAAGTACTACAATTTCTGTAACATCTTAGTTGAGAGATTTTTTGTGGGTGGTACGATAAAAAGTGATAAATGCTTAAGGTCATCTTTTTTAAATTTTGGTTAGTTCTGTCAATGTTGAAATGAAATTTGAGCTACAACTTCTAAATTGGTAGAAATCTTAACGGAGAGGTAAATTCTTTCAACCTCTGGGAAGAACATTGTCGTAATGCGAGCTCAAATGTTCATGGTTGCTAAAGGGGGATTCTGGGACTAGCAAGGGGATACCGTTTGAGTGATCCGACGATCAAGATCAGTTTCTATCTTTTTGTCTTATATAGAATGGTATCCCTTGAATGATGCCTTTAGCAATCATGAAAATGTGGGCATGTTACTGTTGAGTTTACAAACTGTAATTTTTACATGATTATTATTACATGTAATTTTATCATGTAAGGATTTTAGTTTCTTATCTTGAAAAGTATTTATCTTTACCCATCACATAACCTAACAGGTGAACCGTACTTACAAACTAAATCAGCTAACTAAATCTTTTTTACTATATGGGATACTGCCATTTTTTTTTGATCAAAAGAGTGAATTTTATTCATAATACTACAACGGTAGGATACTGCCATACGATCAAAGAAACTATATTTTTTCTTAAAGCTTTAAGATTTTTAAGTGCCATGTGGTTGAGTGTTTGATGAATGGCCTGAATCAGTTTTGAGTTTGGTTATTGATTTCCTCAAATGTGTATATTGTATGAGCAGTGACGAGTTTTCAATGAGTTTTACCTGGAAAATTTAAGTAGGATATGCTCTAAGGTTTGATAAGAAGATACATGGTTGACTAAATAATGCCGAATAGAATTCGAGTGGTGGTCATGTTTGTTGAAACATTGTAGTTAAGTACCTTTGCATTATTCCGAGGAGGAGGTGAAGAAAATGGGTACTTTAAAGAATTATTAGCTGATTTAGTCTGTTTAGCCTATAAAGGAGATAAATAATTATTAGTTGATTTAGTCTGATTAGCTTATAAAAGAGATAAATGGAAAGATTAATGAAAACCGATCTACTGGAAGTTGAGATTGTTTTAAAATAACTGACCACATAATCGTGCACAAAAGAACTGATTCTTCTCAGTGATAAAGATATGAGGAAACAAATGACCATTAATGTAGGTTATTGTTATACGTTACTTAAAAAGCATTTAAGAGGTCACGACTAATTTTAATGTTAACCAATAAACAAATAAAGATAAGATTAATGGAGAATCAATCTACCGGAAGTTGAGATTATTTTAAAATAATTGACCATGTAATCATGCACAGAATAATTAGTTCTTCTTGGTGATAAAGATGTGCGAAATAGAATGACCATAATCATGCACAGAATAATTAGTTCTTCTTGGTGATAAAGATGTGCGAAATAGAATGACCATCAATATGGGCTACTGTTATTTGTTACTTAAAAGGCCACGTCCGGGATCATAGGTCCCGAATAATTTGACCCCGCCAACAAAACACTGGATCCGCAAGTCTCGGCTAACTTATAAGCTCACTGATAGTTTTAATGTTAGACCATAAACAAATAAATTGTACTAATTGTAAGATTAATGGAGAATCGATTTTCCGGAAGTTGAGACTGTTTTAAAACACCTGACCACGTCATTAATCAAGCACATAAGAGTTTATTCTTCTCGGTGATAAAAATGTGCAAAAAAAGAATGACCATCAATATGGGCTACTGTTATTCATTACTCCAAAAGAATTTAGAAGGCAACGGTCATTTTGACCCAGTCAACAAAACACAGGGGTCGCAGGTCCCCACCAACTTATAGGCTCACGGCTAATTTTAATGTTGGGACTACGATTGTTTCTAAATTTTCTAATCTAGAGTCGGGAACTAGGTCAAGGCTAATTTGACCCCACCAGCAAAACATTTACGAGCTTAACCTCTATATTTTTCAATTCATGTTCCCGACTAATTTGACCCAACCAACAAAACATCGAAGTGGTAGGCCCTAACTGTTTTGAAGATGTATAATCTAATGATGTTAATATATCAGCAAAGTTCATACTCCGATAATAAAGACAAGGGTTAACATCAATAAAAAAAAGTTGTAGAAATGAACCATGTGACAAAATAGAATCAAAATGGTTGAGCCCCGGCCGTAGGCTTTGGATCATCCCGATCTGATAGCCCATCTTTTCGAATTGAACAAAAATGACTGAATAATTCAATTTATGAAAGAAATCAAAAAAGAGAATGTTTTTGGTAAAGTAGTAGCATATGTGTTACGATTGATTTCAAAACCATGGTTTGCCTCATATGCAAGATCTTTTGTTCTGGATGGTTGGAAAAACTTCGTACATTGGGATAAGTTGATAAATTTATCTGTAAAATTTCCAGACGAAAAAACTAACCCTTAATTTGAGAATATAAGAAATATATGTTACACAGTATGTAGTTCGGACTCAATGTGTATCAGAGATGGAAAGTACAATAGAGGATATCCAAAGAAATATGCTGGCAGTACAACCATGGACGAAGGTGGGTGGGTACCTAATCTACCGCCTATCCAAAGAATGAAGGAAGGTGATCATCCGCAAGGGATACATAGCAAACAATACATATGTTGTTCTGCACAACCCATATTTGTCCAAGATGTTCAACTGCCACATCAGTATTGAGATATATATAGAGGCATAAGTGTTGTTGTATACACACATATGTAAATCTATAAAGTTCATAAAAAATATGGCACTAGATTTAATTTCATCTTTTTACAACCAATATTTCATTTTGTACGCAACAAAAGTGGCATTACGACACCTTTTTTCAAGTATGCAAATAAGAATTTTGGGGAAGTAATTAATATAGGTGAATCTGAGTTGCAATTAATACCAATAAAATCACAGGCATCACATGTTCAAACATACTAGAAAGTATGGGAGGAACCAAAATATCTGAAAGAAAAGATTATTGCAACACAAAGAACCAAAAACGAATATAAGATCATCTTACACTTGATATCACTTATACCGAGATACTAAAGCATATATACCAAGAGACTAAAACTATTTGAATGGATTCAAACAATAATGAACTTACAGCGAATTACAGAAACAAAAAGTTTTATAACTCTCAACGAATTCCAAAACATCTCAAATATCCAAGTTCTCAAGCCATGGAATCTGCTAAAAGTTGGTGCACCAATCATGTAGTTGAAAAAGAAAGACAATGAATGACTTGATGAAGCTACTAGGGTTTCGATAACAAATTTGGAGAAGACAAAAACTTGAAGATGAAATATTAACAAGGAAAAAAGATATAAGAGTGATAAACATAAACACTTTAAAAACTTGATAATTTTAATTGTTAAAAAAATTGTATAAATGTGCGATTGCTCCAGAAAAATGCTAAGCATTCAAATTAGTTTCTTATACTAAATTTGGTGATTAATTGGAATAACAAGTAACAATATGTTGAATCTTCTCTTCCAAATTAAATAGGCTCATTTATGTACTAAACTATTGTTGAAAGTGTAAAAGTGTACGTCAATATTATCTATTATTGAATTGGCAAACCTTATACTTATAACCGTGGATAAAAATAAATACATCAGCATGAAATTTTGAGCCAGGGACGTAGTCCAGGTGAATCCTAGAGACAAAGGAAAAGACAATCATCACTCAGAGTAACTGAACTTTATGTCAAGGATCAAGAGCTCATGGAAGATAAGACTGATGGTGATGCTGAGAAAGAACAAGAATGCACTACATAGCAAAAGAAATAGAAAACACTTCTTACGGGACTCCCTTGGGTCCTTAATCAAGAGCCAAAATATTCCAGTGACAGAGACGAACTGGGGAAATTCTTACAGGAACTAGAGCAACAAAATAACATCGAGAGTTGGGGATGATTTAAATCTTTTGAGTCATCTAAGTTTGTTTGTTTTTTGTCTAGAAATGAATTCGAAGCGAAAAAAGTGTGAAGGAAACAAAAGTATGAGCTAGAAAAATTCAAATATTATAAAAAAAAAAAAATATATTATAATGTTAGTACATTTTTTTTCTTCCAATTTTAAATGTTGCATGATTTGATCAGGTTAAGTATGTCGATAAGTGTCATTGCAGCATTGACATCTTACTTTCACACATATATATATATATATATATATATATATATATATCCGTAAGGATTATTTGAAAAATGAAGAGTTCATTAAAGATGACGAAAACATCCGTGATTAATCACTCAAGGAAATCGACAAGGGTATGATTGGAAGATCAGATCATTGAAACGGTGTGTAAACAACAAGCACATATCAGTCTTTTTCCAAGAGGTGGATCTGAATAGAAAATTTACAAGTACATGACAACAGTCCATGAAAATATGGATAAGTTAAAATCAAAACCGGACACAAGGTTACGTCAATTCAGATAACATCCAAAATGGAAAAAACAGAACCTGCATAGATGAAATCCGGACTCGAGAATAAGTATAACTATGCAAGAATAGTAGAACGCGTAAAGAGAAAAGATTGAAATTCATGGACGCGTCAAAGACATATCCATTCACTTTTGAGAGTTTTTTTTTAATGGAATGTTATTGTTTTGTTATTTTCATCATTTATTCATAAGGTATGTTGTAACTCAAGCTTATATTTTTCACATTATTGTATGATTCACTAGATTTTTTGTTGTGTCAAAAGACATTGACAACCGCTTAACCATCTTTGATCTTATTGTTGTTTTGGTTATTTGAATTCTTATTCAAATAAGACCGTTTTTTTCTTCATAATATAGATTTTCTAGATTGATTTTTATTTATTTTTTAGACTTAATGCTTTCAAAATCTAATACTAGAATTATTTTTTGCAAATTCTAGAATTGTGCATTAGTTCATTTCAAGTAAATAATTAGAATTTGGTTAGACGGTTCCATATGTATTAAGATCACGCATAGATGAAAACGCCCCACATCATCCACATAAGTCACTTTATAATTTGACTACTATTTACTTTGAAAAGGAATGTTTACATTGAATCAATGGTCATCATTTAATTATATTAAAATCAACAAATAAAAAATTCATCAAGGAATTTTTTTAGGTAATCATCTATGATAATACCTGGAAAACATAAACTGGATTATATTAATTAATGATGTATAAGAAAACAGAAGCATATTAATGATATTTTAAAGTATTTTGATGGAACATTTATACCAAGCTAGAAACCCTATATTGAATATTGAAACCTACATGACGCATCTAAGGGACTAGCGAAGTTCAAAAAAGGGAAATAGTCATCGAAGATACAAAGTATATTATGTCTGAATTACATACTGAGACGCTTAATAAATTGACGATTAATCTTATATTGTTCTTAAAATAGGGGGTTGATATGATGAAGGTCATCACTCTATGGGGGGATGGTGAAAATCCAGAGAGGGCGTTGTAGAGGAACATATCAATACTCCAATAATTGTTATTATTACTGGAACGTTTGTAAGCGAGTTTCGAGGTTAGTTGTCTGATTCTAATTAACCACAACATGAGATGACATTAGCATTTATTTGTTCACCTTTCTCAAAATTATACCTTGCAACAGGTGCACTTATTGCACTATGACACCAGTGCCTCTAGAGTGTTGATCAATATGGATATACCAGAAGTCAATGAATTCAAGAAAAATAAGACCTAAATGTAAGTGGGAAAAATAAAAATAAGACTATATGATGCTTCGAGTTGATGGCAGGGTAAAACATTCACCTGGGAGGCAATGATATTACATGAAATGCAACAGATGTAGTAAAAAGGTTCAGTGCAACGAGAACGAAGAACCTTGGTGTAACAAGTGGAAAGATAAATTTGAAGAGGCATACCATGGTGAGAATGAACGACGTTTTTTAAAATTTGAAGATGTAGTTTTTATTATTCTGTGTTTTCTGCAGAAATCAATTATGATTAAAAGATAACGAAAGTCAATGATTTAGGTTATATACTTTGTGATTTCTTCATTTTTTTTATTATTAAATTTTGATTCGAGATCATATTAATATAAATACATTTAACGATGCAAGTGTTGTGCTATAATTACTTATTTTGTGGGGTTATACATGCAATCATAACTAATATTATTCATGCCATGTGGCCTTATACCAATCAGAGGTTGAACCGCCCGGTGATACCTAGTCAATGTTATAAAAATAGTGGTGTTTGTCTTTGTGATCAAAGAGTCAATCAGTGGCCAGGATTTACCAGGGAGGGTAATCCGGCGGCCCAGGTAATGCGGATCAAGTTTTGACTTCGACGGCTGGGAAAGACTCACAATATTCAAAAGTAATCCCAAATTCATGAGGTAACTATCTGGGAAACCTCATATAAAATCGAACTCACCAATCTTCCTTCAGTGAATTTCTTCCACAAATCAATCATTCTGTATTTGTTGGTATGCTTTTCAATCGAACAATTTATCCTGTTATCGGATTGTTATTAGCTTTTTGTTTGTTTGTTTGTAGTCTGATCCTTTCTTACTTACAACAAAGAAATCGGGGAAACCCTTCTCCATCATCCTCCGTGTTTCAGCAAACTCGAGCTTCTGACTCAATTCCAAACCGAAATTTCACGTCCTGAAGTGGTTTGTGTCTCAATATTATTATTATTTATTTATTTTTGTTCTTTTGGTTAAGTTTTGATTAAGGTTTTTGATTATTCTTCTTGGTTGGATTAGGGTTTTTGACTAATTTTGTGAGACATGCGAGGAAAGGGAAAGTTTTTGATAAGAATTCTTAATGTTCTGTATTTCAAATTGACTAATGGAGAACCCATAACAGAGAGACAATGAAAGAACCCTGAATAGTCTAAATTCATCAGCCTCCCTAGCCAAGAAAACAGTGTTGAAGTTCTCTTAGATGAAGATGAAAACTGGGATGAATCACGTACGTACTTGCTAACTTAACTTTTACTTCATGCTCATACCCTGAACTCTGCTGAATCACGTATATACTTGCTCACTTAACTCCACAAAGGATGAAAAACAAGAGGAAGATCATGAGAAAAAACCAAAGACAGACAAAGAAGGAGACAACGAGTGGAAAGTTCTCCATTACTTTTTTGGCTATATGGTTATGAAGTCCTAAGGAGTGACTGAAGAAGAGCACTCAAAAGTCAAAATCCTACCACTACCTTGCTAAGGTAAATTGCTGTTATTCCAACCTCTTCAGTTTACTTAACTAGAACTGTACTGATTTTCTCAATTATAAGTTGTTGGTTCAAACATGAATTGTCGTTTCTCAACAAGATTTTAGTGAGGACAAGCAATGTCTTTGAGCCATTTCACTGCTGAAGTTATGTCAGACATGTCTTCATCTCAGATGAATTTTATGATCTTCTGCCCAAGTACCTAGACTTTTTGATGGTAACTAATTTGTTCCCCTATACTACTCATATAGGTTTATTATGATAAAGGAGGCATATAATTAGATTGCAAGATTTGTAATATGCCTGAAAGCTGAACATTACTTTTTTTGTTACTTTTTGTAAGGTCTTGAGGGTATAGCCAAGTGCGACCTTCTTCCCTATTTTAAGAAACTTAAAACTAAAACTTCTTCCCTATTCAGCCACAACCAGTTCTGAATTCTCTCTTTAGCAACCTTATGCAAACTCTAGATGGTAACTCCCAATGGAACTTCTTAAATTGAAACTCCTGAATTCGAATTTGAGAGCATACTAATCTCAAAACTTACAGAACGATAGGTTGCTGCCATTGAATATGTAGGAAATATGGGTTATTCCCGAACTCGAATTGGCGAGCGAAAAAGAGAATCGAGGAAGTAAAGAAACCCCTTGACCTTATTCTTTCTTTTATTCTAATCTTATGTAAACTCTCAGCCTCTCAGTAGTAGTGTCAAATGTATGTTTTGTTTCCAGTATTGTAGCAAGTCCTCTTTCTCTATGCTAAGTTCCTTTTTTGTTGTGCAGTTGAGATTCCCTTAACCCCACGGATGGATTGTGTTACAAGTCTCAATATGAATATCACCACAGAGATCGTAAGTCCTTTGACATGAGGTTTACAGACGTTGGTCGGAACAAAGAGGTGTAAAGCTTCTTTGAATTGTAAGTTTCTTATATCCTTCGTCTCTTTAAACTCAGTATGTACTCGGAATAAGATCTTTTGTGATTGCCAATGAAGCGTATACTGGGTCGTTCGAGATCCAAATCACTCAACACTTCACTTCTTGCAATTAAACTTCACTATTTTCTTTAAGTCAATGTTGTATTATCAGTTGGTTGCCTGATAATTTTAGTGACATTGGTGGTGGCTCAAGAACGTGGTACCTCGAAGTTTTTGCATTCTTAATATTCGATATTTGTTTGGTCTTGGCACTCTCTCGAGCTTGGAGTTTGTTTAGTATATATGGATTTCATATATGCCTTGAAGTTGGTTGGTTGTTCAATTGCAACTGTTTGATCAGTGCATAATTTACTAATTCTAACTCCGATTTTACATAATTACAGCATCACACAAGAAAATTATAAAGATGAGAGATTGGGCAACACCTCAGACTACAAATGAAGGTACCTTGCAATACCGACCATGTATTTTATCTAGCAAGACGACATTCTCTGACAACCAATTTTGAAGTTAATTGTGGTTTTGATCGAAGTGGTTGCTTTATCCTGGGGTACCCCTATATTCGATTCATGCCTTGAAATGCCTTGAAATGGTTTTGATAGACTTACAGTGAAAAGGCTCCAAGGGGTTTTACAGTTAGTGAATACAAGAACGTGCAAAGTTAGGGTCCAAAAGGCACCCTCCCCACTAGGTATTATTATTTTATTTTATGAGGTTCGTGAATGTGATAAAAGCACTCGTGTTTTTTCTCTTTTACTAATAAGTTAAAAGAAAATGAAATTATTATTTCGGCCCACACATTGCCAAGTTGATGAGACAAGTATGAAGGAATGTGTGAAAGATACTCCTGCGCAACAAGGGTCGTCGAAGCTAACACTTTTTTTTCTTCTTTTTAAATCTTTTATTCTTATCTTGATTTTCAATGGATAAGTGTTTGCCTTCTTATCCTTCATTTATAGTGTGCTAACTTACTACATTTTGTTGCTTCCATAAGAATATAAAGACTCTCTAACTTACTAACATTTTCTTGCTTCCACAAGAATATATAAAGACTCTTTACCTATGTGGTGCCTTTTTCATATCTTTGAAAACTGCTTTTATTTCTCTTCATGTGCGCAGGTAGTTGAAGCCGGTTCTCTCTACTAAGTTCGATTGGTGTAAAATTTCGGGGCTATAATGGAATTGGCTAGCAAAACAATTCGCTTCAATTGGCATGCTTATGTAAGCAAGAGAAACCTCAGCCCTCATGTATGGTATTGAAAATTAGGACTGTGAGTTAAAATTAGCATGTTCATAAATAACGTTACATATACTGCAGTTTAATAAAAATGACGTTATGTGGTTTTGTGTTATGTGCTTACTGAATCCAAGACTTAGATTTAGTGATGCATTTTCGTGGAGTGTGAGAATCAACTTCATAAATGCAGAAAACCCCCGAGCCTGTACCGCGGATTTTAACTCAAAAAAAGGCCAATCGAACTTAGTAGGTAATAGTAGGATACCATACCTTTGGTCTCACACTCCAAAGACTACCATACATGAAAAAGCCTGAACCCGAATTCTAGGGTTTGTTCTTTAATTTTTAGCTTTTCTCCTGTTCTTAATTCTTCCATTTAGTCTCACTATGTTTTACTTTGAAGATAATTGTGTAGAAAAGTCACCATTTGTTAGTCTTTTTGATCGGAATTATGAATTGATTCATTGATTGTATAAAGTTTGATTTTGATTATGTTTTCTGGAGTTCGAATTAAAATCATTCAAATTTATTTTAATTAATTGAAATTGAATTAGGGTTTTTATGATGTGAACTCCAGCTAGATCGATAGGTGCAATACGATTTAGTAGATGGCCTTTTCTAGGAAGAGTCTACATAGTTAGGAAACTACAATGAGATGCACCGCTGATGCACATGTAAAGTACAATGGATACTGCTGCAAGTTATGCCCAGTTTAGCATGCGGGTATTATTTTTGAATGGATGATGTGCTGTGGAGTCATGCTCACCAACAGGCCAACAAACCAGAATAGGCCAAATTGGTGGTTACTTTAATTAAATAGTGTAGAACATAGAATTGTGGTTACTTTTATCGCTCCATGCTTAAAATCTTTGCAAAAAAATTGTGGGTTTAGTTTACGGTGAACTCCTCTTTCTTCTATATATTTGATATACATGGATGTCTGCAGAGTACGTTTACTTTGTCTGCTGGAAAGATAAACTGTTCCTTGAATGTTTTCTTTCTGCGATTCCTTCTCTCATACAAACCCTAGACCTTTGCTTTCTTCGATTTTTTGTTTTGATTTTGTGAAGAGAGACTAATTCGAACAATGGGTGTTTCAAAGATTTCATTCGTTTTGTGGTAATAAATTCTCTCTTCGTCTACGTTGCTAACGTGTTCTTTGACGAATCTCATTGTCGAAAAGCTGTAATCAGTAATCACCTCTTCATACTAAATTTAACTGGGTATATATATCAGCACCTTCAGTAGTTTATATGGAGGAGTATGTATTTCTTGAAGATGATTTATGTGCAATGGACCGATGGTTAATTTCTGACTGCTGTTGTTTGTCTTTTATTGTTGTGTTTCTTACATTATTTTCTCTCTTGCTGCAGGTAAACGTCATTATCGGGGAAGCACAGCAGAAGATACTCCCCATTCAGGTAAAAATAAATTGGTTCTATTCTTTTTCCCCTTGGTCTGTCGATAGTCTAGAAGTTCATGTTCATGGTTTCATATGGAAAACTTGAGTATACGAAACTAAATTGGACAAATCAAACAGAAATTAGAGAAACCTGTAAAAATTTAATGACTTTAAAAATTGCAAAAATAAATTGATTCTATCCTTTTCCCCCTTGGTCTGTCGAAAGTCTAGAAGTTGATGTTGATGTTCATGGTTTCATGTGGAAAACTTGAGTATACATAAGTACAGTTGAAGTATCGATTGTGTTTGGTTGGGCAGATTGGTGATACCCTTTTGGTTTACAACTAAATATTTTAGTTTCTTTCTTTTATCTTCTTCTTTAAATATCCATTATGTTTTTGCAGGGAACTAACCTATGTAAGTGGTTTGTTTGCAGGTGGGATATGACTCACGGGAATAGTACGTGGTTAGATTAATTTGCAGTATCCTGGCATTTTTTTTTCTGGAAGATATATCAATCTTTTCCTTTCTTCGGCACAAGTATAATTTTCTTCCCATCATGTACAATTCATTTTCTCTGTTCACCGCATAACGAATATACCATCTTCTCCATTTGATGTTTTCTTTGTTTGAAGTGATTTTTTTTTCCAGATATACTAAACCACTATAGATATTCTTCTTATCTAGTTTACGTTGTCAATAAGTTACTCTACTTTCATTATATATAGGTATCACTCAACTGCATATCTTATATACGGTGAATAAAAATGGGATCCCATGGACGATGCACGTCAAATTACACAATAAGGATGCAATTAAATTGAACCGCTATCTTAGCTCAATTGGATTTTTAACAATGTAGTTGTGGGTTCGACTCCCACAGATGGCATAGCAATGAGCTTATTATTTTTATAGACTGTTGCTCTGAAGGCAGACACCACTGTGACCATTTCTTCTACTTCTTCAAAAAGTGAAATTTCAACTTCATTTGCTTTCCTTAGCTCTCACTTTCTATCCAACAGCTCACAGCTCTAATCTTTTGGTTCAATCAAGGGCTGGAAGAGGCTTAGAGCCTTAGAGGGAGAATGGACCGGTTCTTAGAATGGAATTGATTTGTTTTTTTCCCTAATTTTATGAATGTGTGCAGGGTTAGGGAAAGTGATAAGTGCCATAAGGAGAAAAGGAAGATAATTTCAACATGTTCTCTTCTTGAATATAAGCAGAATCTGCAACCAATAGTCCTTCGTTAAGGTTCTACTTCTCTCCTTATCGTTCTACAATTACACACAAGGGATAATGAATAACTTGGAAAGCTTTACTTAAAGCCTTATACTGTTAGAAAATAGGTCTCAACTCCTGAATCATCTCAGAAGCGCAGTTTGTTCTTTTCTTAATGGGGTTATGGTCCTGATTTTGTCATTTAAAATATACTTAGATATTATGTGTGCATCGGTTAGTTTTATTGATTTATTGTTTGATTGTGGAGCTTAGGCATGGACATTGCTCTATGTTATCTGGAGATCTCAATTCACACAATCGCTCCTCAACTGGAAGGGCTATGGGGTGAGGTCCAATGGACAAACTATCCTAACGTCTCGAGGTCTTATTACCTTACCTAGATTGGCAGGTCTGTAAATAGTACACATATTTATTAGTAAATTTCATTAGTTTTGGTTGAGAGTTTAGACTAGCATATATCAAAATTACCTTGAAATTTCATCATGTCTCACATCAATAGCATCCAATTTCATTTACTGAAAAACGAGAGTTGTTCAGAAATCTTGCAGTTGGCTTTGCTTCTTTAAAAACTATCTTTCGGTACTCTTATTCTTAATTCTTGATTCTTCCCTTTAATCTCACTATGTTTTACTTTGGCATCAATTGGTAGGTACTTCCAGATATTCCGTGCTGCGAAGCTTGGAGATTGATTGGAAGGTTTTAAAGTAATGGAAGAAACCCGAAATTCATATTTGCATGTTCTGATTTCCTAACAATTACTTCTTTTTTTTTGGTATGGCAGGTGAGCATGCATTACTGTTTAACCAGCAAGATGAAATTATTTTTTGAAAAGATCAGTGATTTAGGGGGTTAGGAGAGAAAAGTGAGGTCAGGTGATCGCGCCGAATCCTCAATTGCTTATAAGGCTTTCCACCAGATTTTCTCTTAGCAAATAAGGGTTATGAGGCGATTTGTGGTATTGGCATCACAGCCCTACTGCTATCTATCTATCTCTCTCTCTTTTTTTTTTTTCTGAATTCTAGGGAACGATACTTGAATCAACTTCAAATTTTGTGCTGGCAGGAATATGGTTCTTTTTCGTCATTCTGAATTTGTTCCTTAAATCGGGAAGTTCTTAGAGATATTTTGTGTTTGATGCTACTCGATTTATTAAACAGGGTTTGTTTTTGGTTAGGTTGGTGGCTACTTATTGTTACAAGTTTTCCTTTGGCAAGCAGCTTTGGATTCTTCGATTTATCGGATTACCGTTGAGGCTTAGTCTATTGGTGAAACTGTATATTGCTCTACTCAATCTCAATGTGAGTCTTTTTGGTGATTTTTCTCTTGAGACTCAATAAACTTTGAATATCTGAAATTATTGTTTTTTGTTTTTGTGTATTATGTTCAGGGTTCAACGATGATCTTCATCCTCTTTTTTTTCTTTCTGAAATAGACAATTGTGCCGAGTGGGTTGCAGATAGATGCAATGGCAACTAAGATGGTGAAAGTTAGTCCAATTGTTATGTTGGTTTCGGCTTTAGTAAGATTGTGTCTACATCATCTTTTAGTAGTAAATTTGCTTGATTTAAATAGCTGTTTACTGAGAAATTAGAATCTTTTAAGATTTTGAAAGTTCCGTTGTAGTAGTAGTTGATAAGGCCTAATTTTTGGGTGTAATATACATTTTGAAGAATGATTTTTCATGTCCTTCCGTCGATGTTTTTCAAATGCCAAGAACCATTATTGGTAGAGGTAGTATACCTGAAAATTTTCAAATGATTTCTTTTTCTGACTTTGGTCATTGCAAGTCTTTATGAAGCGGTTGTGGAGAATTCGTGTACAGTTGCCAGATGCATATTCATGCAAGTCTTTGTTGGATTCTTGAACAAAAAATTCACCCCAACGTTGATGATTTGTGAGCAAACTTACTCCTCCAAATCCACCGGTTCATTTTAGTTAACTGTATTGAATATAATTTATAATTGGATCATCTTATCACAGGTCCCGTAAGAGTCAGAGAAGATTGCTACCTTCATAGCGACAGCCAATATCCAATGCTTATAAGTCTTACTAGCTCAGCATCTTCGCTTAGTTGATTGAGAAGAGGAACGTTGAAGACTTGATTACCAACATTGGCTTGGTGGTGGTGCTGCTGCAGTTGCTGTTTCTGCTTCATCAGGCGCTACAGCTGTTGTTGCACCGAAAGCCGAGGAGAAGGTAAAAATTATGTGTTTTTTAAAAATTTATTTGCCCGTCTTTAGTTTCTTAATGCGTATATACTGCGTACATTGGCTTTATGTTTTACCGGAAGAGGCCAAGGAATTTGTGAATTCTTAAAGGTACAATGTTTTTATATACATTATTGGTAGTATATACATTCAAGATTGAACTATATTTCAGGTGAGATGAGAACTATATATTATTAAACAAATAATTAGAAAGAACAAATCAAATTGTTGTGAGTTAAAGAGTCGAATCATTCGAAGAATTACTAAGCAAATAAGTTAAGATTGTTTATCAAATTCTGTATTTCTTCATGTGCCAAAATATCTGATCGTCAAGGTAGTCGACTGTGAACTAGGAAGTGTTTGAGTTAAGGCATCGTTATAGACTTGGGTGGAAGTAATTTTGTGTTTTCTTATTAATAAATTATTCTGAACTAATTGAGTTGTGATATCCTTTTTGGACTAGAATGATGATGCTTTGCAAACTTCTAGAAGTTTGGATTCAAGAAATGGTGTTCAAAAATTGAAAGAGGGGAGAGTTGAAAGTTCGGTAATAAGCCAGCTGAAAGCACACAACAGACAACCTCTGGAATACCGCCTAAACAGGACGGCATCCCTATCAGTGAGGATGATTTTCAATCAAGTCAAAACAAAAAGTAATAAGTAGAAGTATGGCAGCGGTTAAACCCAAGTACTTACCAAGACCTGGGAATTTGATTTAGAAGCGTATCACCCACGTCAACACCTGCAGTCATCCAACACTCATGGGAAGAGTCTAATCTCAGTGTATAATTGATTCCACTGCTCTTAGAGACATCTGTTATTAGAAATATAAATACTAACCCAACTTTGGTAAAAAAATCTGAAAGAGCTTAGCTCAAGTACCGCCATCCTCGGTGTTGATGTTTAATGACGATGTTTCCTCCATAGCTACTGAGGTAAATTTAGTACTTCCATTTTTCCATTTGTTAATTCAACCCAAAACCCAAAGTGCGCTTATGTCATAGTCAGTTGGAAATCAGTAGGGATGAAAGTTCCGTTCAAAATCAATAGGCAAAAGTTTCTTCTTATGAACACGACTAACAAATAGTTGAGTACATCATTATGGTTTGTCTATAAATCACACAATCATTATGGTTTGTCTATAAACACGGCCCCAATCATTACATGATGACTAAACTTTTGTGTGAAGATACTGATCGACTGGCCAAACAATACAGAAAAATCGAAAAAGGTTGAGCCCCGGCCAGGGTGATACCTAGTATATATATATATTTGATGGTTTGGAAGAGTGGTCTTGGGCTACATTCTTATATCTGGCAATTACGGGGTTCGAATCCCTACCTCCGCATTGGGAGGGAGCATACCAACCATCAGACCACTTGATGGTTGGCATGTATTTATTTTTTTAATCAGCAAAGGTAAGAATTTCATAGAAGAAACAAGGAGAAAAACAAGCCCAAGGCTAAGCAAAACAAATAAAACAAATAATATTTCTGGTGTATGTATCTAAAGATTTTGGAGAAACATAAACTTAATTAACAAAAGAGTAATCACGCCATGGTATGGCTTATCATATGAAGCATCAATATTCTCTTTAGCTAGATAAATCAGTTTTGGCTCAACATTTGGTATTTCTCCAATGATCACTAGCTAGTAGCTATTTACGAATGTACTAGTACTGCCCTTTTAGTTTAGCCAGATGATTAATAAGATAATGTGAAGTTTTGGGGCAAATATTGACAGTTTTAATTGAAAACTTCGATATAGTAGTTGATGTGACCACTAATCGTGTCTATGGTTGCCTACGAAGTGCACCCAAAATTGTGTCCAAGCCTCTGATGCCAACCACCAGTAAATCAACACTTTAGGTTAGGAAATAAATGGATTTCCTGTTTTAGACCTTTTCCACGTTGAGTGGGTTTCCGAATCCAGGTGGTATAGAGTTTAGGAAAGAGTTTGGTTTCTATGACTAGAATTGTAGGTTTGTAGACATCCAACCTAGAAGAGTGGTAAAACCTTATGCTTAGGATTTTTGGTCTCTTTGTTAGGGAGGGTCGAGTGCTACTGTGAAGGTCAATATCAGTGTGAGAGAAAAACTTGTAGAGAGAGGATCTTGGTGTTCTAGTGTTTAAGGTTTGGAGCTTTGCCCTAAACCAAGTTTCTAGGACCTACGGCCGGGGCTCAACCTCTTTCGAGTTTTCTTTGTTGTTTGGTTGGCCAGTTAGTATCCTCATAATTATTTGAGGCAGTATGTAATGGTCGGCCTGTGTTTAGTTAGTCGGGTCATAGTAGTCGGGGACTAGGGATGGTGCTAGTATTTATTTAGTAGTGCGATATTAGTGTTTTTCGTTTGTCGGGTCCTTGTAGTGTGTTTAATTAGTCGGCTCATAGTAGGCCCCGGCCATTGGGAACATCTATTTAGTTATTCTTAGTTACTCGGTCATAGTAGCTTGCTTAGTTAATCAAGTCCTGCTCCGCGCAGTGAGTTTTAAGCAATCCCCAGAGGTATTAGAGCTTGGGAATATATTGGGTGCATTTACATGTACGAAAATAGAAATAAAGTTAAATTTGTGTAAGATTTAGAAGCATTACCTTGAGATATTGGAGAATTGAAACTTCCGAAGTGCCTCAACCTTAAAGTTCCAACTTTTTAAGATTCTGAAAATATGTAATTCCCCAATTCTGTAACCGTGTTTTTCTCATCCTATATGTGATGCAATAAATAAACGACATCAGTCAAAATAGCATGGGTAAGCGTCAGACAACAAACAATCAGAATTAAAACACATACCCACACCCTGTATTGTATCAAGGACCTGATTACTCTCGCCCTGAGTTTAGAAAGCTCTTAATTGTTTACTCGGACAAAACTTTTCTTCACTGCGTCTCTCATTAATATCATTCACGATTGTTTGGCATTATGTTGAGCTTTAATATCACTTCTGCATCCTAGCAATCATGAAAAGGCTAGTTTAAGGACGTGGCGATTAGACCTGACGTGAATCGAACACGTAATCTTCCGACGTGGAATCAGATGCGCTACCACTACGCCATAGATCCATGGTTTAAACTACGCATCTTAGTAGAGGACAGAAGCAACATTTACCTCTCATGCGTGGATTGGGCCTCCCGTGATAGGTTTTTGGAGACAAACGATGAAGAATAAATATAATTAAATGGGTAAAATCAGTCAAATATAAGGATACACTAAGAGAACTTCAATCCTTACAGGCCATATTAACTGGCATATTTGGTTGCATGTGAGAAAAACATTGTCTACAGAATTTAAGAACCATACGGGTAGTAGTACTGCACGCTCAGCGTGTCCGCCTGGAACGATTTGTTCCTGGTGCTCGTGCTTCCTTGCCTTAACTGGCTTATGTTGCTAGTATTACCAGAAATAATTGTTGTTTGGGGACAATACGTGTTGGCGTATGAGTGGCATTGGAGACTTTAGTGCTTGTTGGCTCTCTGCCTTGGGCGGCGAACGACAAGCCAGAGTCTCTCAGACGCTAGGGAATTGACTAACACTTTCCCTAACAAGTATTCGAACAGGTCGATCCCTCTACCAAGTATGCGAACAGGTCGATCCCCCTAACAAGTATGTGAACAGGTCGATCCCCCTAACAAGTATGCGAACAGCTCGATCCCCCTAACAAGTATGCGCACAGGTCGATCCCCCTAATAAGCAGCACAATCTTTCAATAGAGCAGGCGTTGGACAGACAGACATGGAGGGCGGTGATACGCATGGAAGAGAGCGGGCGTTGGACAGACGGACATGGTGGGCGGCGATACGCGTGGATGAGGTAGGTTTCAGGCTCGGTGTATCCGACGATATGGTAGGATGGGAGATGGTCATGGATACGCCAGGTAAGAACTTTTCGATCTCGGTTCATAGAGAACCAAACCCTGTCACCTCGTTTTGGGTGTGCTCCCCACACAAGACAAGGACCAAATGACGGTATTCTAAACCCCATAGGGAACTGACTAACACCTTCCCTATGTCGGGTAATGGTGAACCCAGTAAGGTAATAAGAGGGGAGACTTGTTACCATCATGGCTTGGAAAGCAATATCCGGTTATTTTTTTTTATTTTTTTATTTTTTTGCTCCACCTGTTTGTTCTCCCCGGACAGCCTGTACCCAAGCCAGGATAAAAGGAGCGGGTTTTTGGTAATGACGAAGCCATTGTGAAATCAGTCAACCTTTATGAATATGACAATTAATGAATTAAACGTGGGCGCGTACGAGCAGAAGCGACGCGCTGAGCCGGATCACGGGCGAGGTGATAAGTACACAGTAAGGGCTGGGTCGTCACCCCGTACTCAATTTTCAGAAATCTTTTGTGACGCGCTGGCCTGCCCGGGTCTGGTGCCAAATAATCAAGGGCCGCTACGTCGACGCCCGGATGTAGTGATGACAAATAAGATAGAAGGGTCCTCGCATGCACCGCGACGAGTGCGAGGGGTAAGGACGCTAGTCGATTCAACCAGGATTCGCGTAGGAAGCTGGAACGTGGGATCGTTATGTGGGAAGCTGACCGAGCTGGACGCTATGGCGCGAAAGAGGCACGTGGATATCCTATGCATTCAGGAGACTAAATGGCCGGGCGCGAAAGTTCGAGAAGTGGACGGAACCGGCTCCAGACTTTATTTTTCGGGCGAAACTCGGAAGAAAAACGGGGTAGGAATCCTAATTCATAAGGACTTGGCAGAGAAAGTGGTAGAAGTGCAAAGGAAAGGCGATAGGGTCATCCTCGTGAGACTCTTTTTAGGCAAAGTGGTCATTAGCGTTATCAGTGCGTATGCACCCCATGAACGTACTACCAAGGATGAAAAGAAGAACTTCTGGAACTCCCTAGACGAAATGGTAAATGGAGTCGCACAAAACGATAAGTTGTTCATTGGAGGAGACTTCAACGGACACGTTGGCTCAAGCGGTAGGGGATTCGATAGGATACATGGTGGATTTGGGTTCGGCACCTTGAACCAAGGGGGGGAGGATTTTCTGAAATTTGCAGGGGCATACGATCTCTTTATCGCAAACACTATCTTTCCGAAGATAGATTCGCATTTGATCACTTATAAAAGCCGTCAGCACGAGACTCAAATCGACTATATCCTAGCTAGGAAGGATGATAGGCCGGAATGCTTCGATTGCAAGGTTTTACTAGGAGACGACGTTGTGACCCAACATAAACTCTTAGTAGCGGACTTTTATATCAAGACTCGCTACCAGCGGAAGAAAACTGTTAACACACCAAGAACTAAGTGGTGGAACCTCAAGGAATATACCGCGCGGACATTCAAAGAAAAAGTGCTCTCGGAAGGTGTGCTCTGCGAGGACGGTGTACCAGATCAAATGTGGAAAGAAACGGCTGGCCGGATTCGACAGCTAGCAGTGGAAGTGTTGGGACAGGCAACAACAAGTGGTAAGCGGGATCCAAAAGAATCCTGGTGGTGGTCATAGGAAGTGCAACAAGCAATCAGACACAAGAAAGATTGTTTCCGGAAGCTCCAAGCATTTGAAATCGATGAAAATCAACGGAATTACAAGATGGCGAAAAGTCGGGCGAAAAGAGCGGTAAGTGTGGCAAAAGGTCAGGCTTTTGAGGATTTTTACCGTAAACTAGACACTAGAGAAGGAGAACAAGACATATACAGGATTGCACGGTTGCCCGAACGGAAGACCCGTGACCTTGTACAGGTAAAATGTATTAAGGGTTCAGACGACCGAGTACTGGTGGAGGACGCTGAAATCAGGGATCATTGGAAAGACTACTTCGACAATCTTTTCAATGCAGAAAGCGATACACCACCCTCCACCATTGAGGGCGCTGCCGAGAATGTGGAATCGTTCGAGGAGGTAAGGGTCGGTAACATCCACGAGAGTGAAGTCAAAGAGGCCTTGAAAGGGACCAAATTAGGGAAGGCCTTGGGCCCGGATGCAATCCCGATTGAGGTGTGGAAATGCCTGGGAGATGATGGGATAACTTGGCTGACCAAGTTATTCAATAACATCTTCCGGTCAAACCGAATGCCGGACGAGTGGCGTCGAAGCGTGATCGTCCCGATATTTAAAAACAAGGGAGACATTCAGAACTGCTCTAATTATAGGGGAATCAAACTGATGAGTCATACACTGAAGCCGTGGGAACGCGTCATCGATCGGCGGTTACGAAGACAAACCAGCGTCTCACCAAACCAATTTGGTTTTATGCCGGGAAGATCGACCACGGAAGCGATTTTCCTGGTTAGACAACTTATGGAAAGATACAGGGAGCAAAAGCGGGACCTGCAATGGTCTTTATCGACCTGGAGAAGGCTTACGACAAAATACCACGTGAGGTAATATGGTGGGCTCTCGAGCAGAAGACGGTATCACCGAAGTACATAAACTTAATCAAGGATATGTACGAGGGTGCAGTTACCAGTGTCCGGACGAGCGGCGGAGTATCAAGCGATTTCTCGATTAGGATAGGGCTACACCAGGGATCAGCCTTAAGCCCATTTATTTTTGATTTAGTGCTAGATCAAGTTACAAGAGACATTCAAGGTGAGATCCCTTGGTGCATGCTATTTGCAGATGATGTGGCGCTTATCGGCGAATCCAAGAAAGATGTACAGGAAAAACTTGAATTGTGGCGCCACACTCTAGAATCGAAGGGCTTCAAACTTAGTAGAACCAAAACCGAGTATTTGAAGTGCGATCTCAGCGACTCCGGGACAGTTGGAGGGGACATTTTGCTGGATGGACAACCTTTACCAAGGAAATAATCCTTTCGCTACCTGGGACGTGGCTCCAAAGTGATGGGGGAATCGAGGAGGATATTCGACATCGAACTCAATCTGGCTGGGGGAAATGGCGTCTGGCTTTTGGCGTCCGCTGTGACCGCAAAGTTCCGCTAAAGCTTAAAGGTAAGTTTTACAAAATAGCGATCAGGCCTACCATGCTATATGGTGCGGAATGTTGGGCGACGAACAATCGGGACACTTTGAAGCTGAAGACTACCGAGATGCGGATGCTGAGGTAGGCATGCGGTCACACGAGGCATGACCGTATCAGGAATGAGTACATAAGTAAGAAACTTATGGTAGCGCCAATCAAGGAGATGCTCGCCCAGCATCGGCTGCGCTGGTTTGGGCATCTCCAGCGAAGACATCATGATGCTCCAGTGCAAGTAGGTTGCATTAGGCTCGCGGAAGGAAGGATGCAGCGCAGAGGCCGACCGAAGCTAACTTGGGATGAGTGCGTAAAGAAGGGCATGTGCAATCGAAATCTCTCAACAGAGCATGCGTTGGACAGAGAGACATGGAGGGCGGCGATACGCGTGGAAGAGGTAGGTTTCAGGTACGACGACTAACAAACCCCTTTTCTATATTCTTCGGCAATTTCTTTGTCACTCAATCAGCGAACACGTAAAGACAACCCTACAGATTGTGAAGGGGGGAACACCCTGTAGCGCTGCAGTTGGCAGGATTGTGAAGGGGAAATACCCCGTAGCTTCTGCAACAGGGACATGGTGTAAGCATATCCGCATTAATGGTCGAGAATTCGTAATCCCATAAAACGGTGATTACTTACCATTTGGCCCATAAACAATCGCGGCACGGGTAGCGTCAAGTATTTTGCTTGCCGTAGTGCAAGTTGTGCAAGGCTTGACAAGCCGGCGTAAAAACTATGTTATACTTTTTGGAGATATTCTCTGGTCGACCCGGTACTTGCTACTGGAAAAGACTTTGGATTTGGATTTGGACGGGTAGTAGTACTGCTGAATTTCTAAAAAACAATCTTGAGAGAGCACTATTTAGACATTTATAAGCAGTATTCGGTGCATTGCTGCCTCGTTCCTCTGGTTTGTCTCATCAGTGATGCATCCATGGAAATGATGCACGACATTATTAATTATATGAAAAAAAATTCATCTGTCGAGATATAAAAGAAAAAATACAAAATCATCTACTCTTTCATAATCATCAACCATATAACTAAACCCAAAATGATCCGCAAATTGAATAAAGCTTAGATTAGCCTGTGAAAATTTTCTAAATAATATCAAGACGATAGATGGTTATGTCGCAGCAGAAATAAAACTTGTATGGGCAACGATTTGGAACTCATTTTCTAAGCAAAAAAACATATGCCAAGTCCAATGGAAGACCGTTACGTGAGCCTTTCATGCTCAGGTGCTTTGCTAATTTGAGGCATAAACGAAAATTACTTGGATAACCAGTGTGTCTTCCTATTACTCACAACGCCATATGTAAAAGCATTACCTACAATGTGAAAATAGTGTTGTTTATTACAATGAGTGACTATATGTATACTTTTGACATGGTGCCCATTTAGATTATTTACTATTATTAAGAAAATTAAAACAATAACAAAACCACAAACCTGTGCGCAAGTGTGTGGCAATTCCAACTATGAGCTATTAGTCCTGTACCACCTACAAAAGAACCTGAGATTATTCCAACTATGGCAATTCCAGCGTTTTGATGAAGAACGCTGAGATTGTCTCACCAAACCAAAAAACCTCTTCAACTTCGATCTCATTTTCTTCTTGAACTGTTAATGTTCATGATATCTTTGGTGGTCACTGCTTTGGTGCAATCTGTTTATGTAATACAACAATCATTGAAATTAAAACCAAGATAGAATGAACAAATCAAGAATAAGAAAAAGAGAGTCATATCTCCACATGTTATTCAACGTAACAATCTAGGGAAGTCTAGAGAAGAATCGCAACCTGTATAATCACCTGTAATTCTCTATCTCTATATAAAAACAGAGTTTTTTCGAGCACTCTCATTAACCGGAGCTTCTGGTTGCTGAGGGTGCACATCTTCTAATATTTTTTCTCTACTTCACGCTGCAACTTCTCTTCTTTCTCTCTTTGTCTCCGTTCCTGTTCTTTGTCTTCTTTTAGCTTAACTGCACTTTAAACCTGATCCTCTTACGACAACAATGTATGCCATAACTCTCACTTTAAACCTCAACAAACGTATGATCTAAGGTGTCTTCTATTTTAGGAATCTTACCTTTGATAACTCGCACTTTGTATGCCGTAGTTTGGACGTCTGGTGATAACTGGAAAGGTGGTAACAAACAAATTAATAGACGACAACAGCTAAAAGAAAATAGTTTGAAAGAAGAGCAATCAATCGAGAAAATCCCGCACCTCATAATCAATATTCTCTTTTAAAAAATTATATAATCCGGGACTAACCCAATGAAATCCTTATGATATGAACGGGAAGAATATTGACGAACAGGCAAAGTCTTAAATAGATTTTATATTGTTGGTATCAGAATTAGGACACTCTATATTTCCGGAAACAAAGCTATATTAAGAAACGTCCCGTGCGGTTATTGTCGGCACTACAAAACCAAACTATTCAAGGGAGGTGACGAAATCAGTAAACCTAGGGTTTCCGAGGCCCGAAAATATACCTCATCCAACTCACGATCCCTGCCATCAGATGATGAAATCGATGGTCGGATATATCCGGATAGACAAACACCACTTCTTTTTATAAAATACTAGGTATCACGCCGGCCGCAGGCCGGCGCTAAACCTCTTGTCGATTTTTGAAAAGTTGTTCTAAGCTTATATAGCTTAAAATATAATATGTTCCAATTAAAAAATATATATAATATGGAGATTTTACTTACAGAATCAATATATAAAGTTTATATTAATTAAAGATTTAATACTTAAACAATAATAGAATTGAACGTTAACTGAAATTACTAAGACAAATCCCTCAACCTTTTTAGAGTTTTGTTTATTTGTTCATTTGTTTGGTCGGTCGATCAGTATTTTTCCGTGCAATTTTAGTCTGTGGTCATAGAAGAACGGTCCCAATATTAAGTTGATCGTATCATATTATATTGTGTTAGTTAGTCGGGTCACAGTAGCGTGTTTAATTAGTTAGATCATAGTAGCTGAAAGGGGCCGGGGCCTACGGCCCCGGCGGTGGAGAAATTTTAAAGGCAAAAGTGGTGCCCACATTTAAATTAAGTGGTGCCCACATTTAAATTAGTGTGTTAGTTAGTTCTGTCTATAATAGTTGGGAGAATGTTTAGTTAGTCGGGAGCATATTTAATTAGTCTGTCCCAATATTTAGTTGGTCGTGTCATATTATAGTGTGTTAGTTAGTCGGGTCACAGTAGCGTGTTTAATTAGATGGATCACAGTAGCCGGATAGGGCCGAGACCTAAAGCCCTAGCGGTGGAGAAAATTTAAAGGAAAATATAATGCCCACATTAAAATTAGTGTGTTAGTTGGTCCTGTCTATAATAGTCGGGAGCATATTTTGTTAGTCGGGCCAGAATGGTCCCAATATTTAGTTGGTCGGGTCATATTTTAGTGTGTTAGTTAGTCGGGTCACAGTAGCGTGTTTAATTAGATGGATCATAGTAGCCGGATAGGGTCGGGGCCTACAGCCCCGGCGTTAGAGAAAATTTAAAGGCAGATTTAGTGCCCACATTAAAATTAGTGTGTTAGTTGGTCCTGTTTATAATAGTCGGTAGCATATTTTGTTAGTCGGGTCATAGCAGAACGATCCCAATATTTAGTTGGTCATGTCATATTATTGTGCGTTAGTTAATCGGGTCACAATAGCGTGTTTAGTTAGTTGGATCATAGTAGCCGAATAGGGCCGGGGCCTACGGTCCCGGCGGTGGAGAAAATTTAAAGGCAGATATAGTGCCCACATTAAAATTAGCGTGTTAGTTGGTCCTGTCTATAATAGTCGAGAACATATTTTGTTAGTAGGGTCATAGCAGAACAGTCCCAATATTTAGTTGGTCGTGCCATATAATAGCGTGTTAGTTAGTCGGGTCACAGTAGCATGTTTAATTAGTTGGATTATAGTAGTCGGATAGGGTCGGGGCCTTTGGAGAAAATTCAAAGCAGATGTAGTGCCCACAGTTGGATGACCGGATAAGGCCGAGGTCGACACATTCAATATTTAAATAGCCAGGTCATAGTAGGAACTACCTAGTGCTGAGTTAGAGCCTACGATTCGGTTGTTTTATAGGTCGGATCAAATTAGCGGCGACCGTGGAATACAAAATCTGGGGTGATATCTAAATGTTGAGCATATAAATTAGCCGGTATTTTGTTAGTCCGGTCAAATTAGCCCGTTATTTATTAATCCTACTATGCTCCTGCCAGTTTTATATTGTTTTGTTACACAGTAAATTCTTTTTTTCGCTATTTCTATCACCGAGCAGAATTAATTCTTATATTCTCCTGCCGGTTTTATATAGTTTTGTTACATACAGTAAATTCTTTTTTTCGCTATTTCTTTCACCGAGCAGAATTAATTCTTCTATGCTCCTGCCGGTTTTATATAGTTTTGTTACACAGCAAAAATTTGATGGCATTCGAACAATCAGCAGGGCAGCACCTCTAGCACCCTTGAATGGGTTTGGTTTGAATGGCAACACCAGAAACTATAATCACCACAAAGTGTACGAATGGCAATTTCCAAAAACTAACTACTTAATTTCGCCTTAGTCCAGCACTTGTTTATTGCCCAAAACCATAAGGGCTTTAACGACACCTATGATTCCTTCATGCAAATTCACCAGAAAACATGATACAAACAACAAAATGTATATAGAGGAAAAAACGACTATTTAAAGAAATTGAGCGAGAACATATATCTAGACGTGTTCTTCCTGTAGCCTTATACAAAATTAGAACCTTTAATATGCAAATTAATTAAATGTATTGATACTAATATAGGAAAAAAAATCTAGAAAACAGCTATAGTTGTTCTTCCTGTAGACCTATAAGAAATTCAAAATATTCACCAATCATACCAAGTAACCTCAAAATATTCACCTCCCCTGAGGCTGCTCTATAAGCTAACATTTTTGCTCGAACTACATCCGGAAGAAACACAATAAGTTGGTGTATTTGCTTGAAGTTCCACTGCAAGTAAACCATATCCAAACTACACAAAATAGAAAACTTACCTTCATGAGGAGATACTCTTCATTGCACATAATTACATGGTGCCCATATGTAATGCACTGTTACCGTGAAATCACTTCGAAAGGCACTTTAATAGGCTAATACATTTGCTTAATGGGTTTACTTCACTGTCGAACACGTAACAGTACTGTGTAAAGGTTAGTTTGAGTCGTCCCTGATGGAGATTTGCTTCAGCAGCGAAATATTTTGGAGCTCTATCTGGAAGAATCGATGTTACACAATGAAAATATGTCTGGATTTTACCACCAAATAATCAGTACATCCCCTGATTCCAAGGCTACTTCACTATCTCCATACTTTGCATAAATTTCATAAGTAACTCAAATCAATTAAGTCCACCCAGTACCATTTTCATTCATACTCAAATCACTTTTAGATTTGCTCGCTCATCATAGGAACCATCTTATACTGAGTGCCATCCAGAAACATCACGTCCTCGGGGAACACGGATTCCGAGAGAGAATGTAGCATGTATTCAACTTCTTATCATTGAAACGATGACGAATAATTTTGTTCACACACTTCTTAGTATTCAACATCAGCACAATTATTTTCCCGATCTAAATATTAAAATGAAAACGTTATTGTAAATACTTTGTGAACAGTATTCAACAATAGTCTCCAAAGAGGGTCTATCCCGAAGGAATTTCCAATAAAACACAGGAATTCTGTGTACAATAAAGCCTTCAAAATAAGACGGTTCAATTGAAATACCTCAAACTCAATCTTATTAAAATAACTGCAAATACAAAACAGGTAGGAATCGTACCATCCTAGAACCGTGACCGACCAGATACGACATTCCATAAAGCCACTGAGTTGTCTCTGCTGCGCATAGAATTTTTAGTTAGCTTCAGAATGACTTGGCATTGGATCATCCATGGACTCTGACAGGGCTTGCTGTTATACTTAAACTCTTTAAGAGCACCTATTGAAACCCAATATAGGCAACACACATTCAGCTCACATGTTTAAGCCATTATAGTCATCTGTTTTAAGACCGGATGCTTGACAGGGCTTGCTGAAACTATGAAGTTTACTCATCATGTTAACAAAAGTTTGTTATACTTTAAGAGCACCTATTGAAACCCAATATAGGCAACACACATTTAGCTCACATGTTTTAAGCCATTATACTCATCTGATTTTGGTTGTGTTATATAAGACCGGATGCTTGTATTTACTCCCTACATGCAAAACCAGCATAGTACAGGTTGTGGAAAAGAATGATAGATTTTGATATTAAAACAGAAGACTAACCATTTGATCATTTCCTTGAACATCACCAACAGCTGTGATTTTCAGTCATCATTGCATCTTGTAAATTTGACAATTCCCCTATTTACAACTCCATCTGTTGTCTTCTTAGTAACAGCTAATGCAAGAGCAAGCTCAGGATCTAAGTTTGGGTCAACACCAAAATCATAACCACCACCACCAGATGCAGCTACTGCTGGAAAACCACTCCCATCTCCTTCCGTTTCCCCAGTAAATAAGGATGTGCTGCAACAACAAAAAAACGAAACGTCAATTTAAACGAAGCAGAAAGCAGCATAAGAATTTATGAGAGTTACCCGATGAGGACTTCAGAAAGAGCATTAGGACCCGCAGAAACATGAACAATGTTACTACTATCACTGTTACTTACAGAAGCCAGGAAAGCTTCACATTTTTCTGGCTTCTCATTAAATTCCCCACCAAAATCAAACAATGTTAAGGGAAACACACCTTCTTTACAATGTCATATTTCATATCAAGGACTATATCAAGGACTGCAGCAAAGGACTGAAGCTAGGAAGGCCAATCAAATAGGGTTCTGGAGTATGAAACAGCATGAATATATTCGAGTTCCATTAGATGAGTTCCAAACGAAACTTAGGAAAACTTATCATATCCGTTTTGAAATTAAGCTATGAAACAACAAATAGGAAATCAATTCTTAAATCTGAATCGTTTTGATTGAACAGAAAATTGTCGGACCCACAAACTGAATTGAAACCCTACAATCGACTGGAAGATATCACTATATGCTTATGAACCACAACTGCATGGTTGATAACCATGAGCTCTTCCATTTGAGCTAAGACAGCAAATACCATTTGCTAATGTAAGTATGGTTAAATAATGAACACTACTGATTTAAATTATTTTTAGAATCAATTAGGAGACATACGCACACTGGAGATACATACACTTCGCCACAGATGTAACAAAAGCATCCGCTGTGCCTGCAATCCGATTACAGCAGTAATATGCACAATATATCCGAACCTTCAAAGCTAGCATATTGGAGCTCAACTAATATTTCTGCATCAGTCACAGCAGAGTAGATAGACTTGTAATTTCAGAATCAATAAGTGAACTACAGAACAGTGGATAAACCTAACACCATAAGAGTTCTCGAATTAAGAAAAAGGCTTATAGGGCAATATTAGCAATTCTTTTAGGTTCCACAACTGAATTGGTTGGTAGATCTTTCAGATTGACTATGTTATAGCATTTGCCTCACCTATATGTTAGGTAATGCTTCGGATTGACAAAAAAAAAAAAAAACTTCATGCTCAAACCTCTGGGAAATCTATATCTTGCTGATCGATAGAAAATCTCAGAATGAGGAAGTAAGAAAATGTACCTGATTTCATTCAACGATGATGCTGTTGCATATCTTGATTTGTTGACGCAGTGTGAATATTAGGGCTAGGAAAAAAATAGCAGAAATTGAAATCAGTAACAAAAGAACAAATAAACATTAGCCAAACAATCACAAACAAAAAAGAATGTGCTGTAGTTAGGAAACTATATAAGGAGATTCGAGTAGAGAATGGTTAGGGGATTAGCAGGAACCCAAGAAACGGACGGACGGAAGAAGATTACTTTTGGTTTTAAAGAAACACGGTTATAAGAGGAAACTGAATTTGTCTCCCCTTCCGACGTCCCGGTTTTAGAGAATAATGATTGTTTACCTTAAATTAAGTCAGCTCCACCCAATTCTTCCTCTGAAAGCGTGAATTGAAGAACCGGGTAAAGAGAGGTTAGGGGTTAGGCTGTACAGAGAAACCTATATTCAAAATCAAGGATCAAACCAACAACTCCAATAATAAATAACGTATAAACTTGAAGCAAACAATCAGGAAAAGAAAAAAAAAAGTTAAGAATATAATTCTAGGGTTTCTGTATGTATACCTTCATCTTTCATTCTCTTCATTATCATCTTTCTGATACTGCTTTGCGCCTCCAAAAGCACAAAGTAAAAACCCTTAAAAAAATCAACAAACTATAATCAGGAAGTAAGGGAGAATCGCAAAATATTAAGAAGCACAGAAAACAAAATTTTAAGATGTCTTAACATCAGGAAATTCATATATTAGCAGAAGCATAGTCATATCAGGGAACTCTTGGCTCCGACGCCGGAAAATATATTTCGCCGAAGTAATAAAACCGGATGTTCGTCGTTTTTAAGAAACGACATTAATCAATCAAATTTTAATCCAAAAAAACCTAATAAATTTTAATACGTTTCGGTGCATGAATCAATTCATTCGTATTCTACACCGACCCTGTTAAAATCTGGAAAAAATAATATGAAAAGGAGACTTCATCGATCAATCGTAATTAAAATCATCAAAATAAGAACTTGGGATAAGCTAAAGATTAAGAGAACAAACCGAGTAATGCTTTCATCGTACACCCGTTTTTCTTTTCACTTGGCAAAAATTTCCGTGTAGAATCATCAGAGATGGAGATGAAACCCTCTCTCGCTCCGTCTACCTCCCTTGCTATTTTCCCTAAAATCTGTAAATACGTGACCGAAAGAAAATCGGTAAACAAATACATAGTTATATGACGATACGTTTTAGGAAACCCCATCGATGGCCCATAACTACTCTCGGCCGCAGGATGGCATCTTTACGGTCACCAATTATTCTCCCGGTCGTTTTTTTCCAAGCCACAGGATCTCAAATCCTACGGTCACCTTTATCCCCATCATAACCACCACATTTCTTTAATTAAGAGAAGACTCGGCGGCAACGCTCAACCTCTTGTAAATTTTCGAAAAATTGTTCAAAACTTATATAGCTTATAGTTTTGTTTATTATTCATTTGTTTGATCGGTCGAACATTATCTTCCCATGCAATTTTAGTTTGTGGTCATAGAAGAACGGTACCAATATTTAGTTGGTCGTATCATATTATAGTGTGTAAGTTAGTCGGGTCACACTAGCGTATTTAATTAGTTAGATCATAGTAGCCGGAGGGGCCTGGGGCCTACGGCCCCGGCGGTGGAGAAAATTTAAAGACAGATGGAGTGCCCACATTTAAATTAGTGTGTTAGTTGGTCCTGTCTATAATAGTCAGAAGCATATTTAGTTGGTCGGGTCATAGCAGAACGGTCCAAATATTTAGTTGGTCGTATCATATTATAGTGTGTAAGTTAGTCGGGTCACAGTAGCGTATTTAATTAGTTGGATCATAGTAGCCAGAAGGGGTCGGGGCCTACAGCCCCGACGGTGGAGAAAATTTAAAGGAAGATGGAGTGCCCACATTTAAATTAGTGTGTTAGTTGGTCCTGTCTATAATAGTCGGGAGCATATTTAGTTAGTCGGGTCATAGCAGAACGGTCCCAATATTTAGTTGGTCGTGTCATATTATAGTGTGTTAGTTAGTCGGGTCACAGTAGCGTGTTTAATTAGTTGGATCATAGTATCTGGATAGAGCCGGGGCCTACGACCCAGGCGGTGGAAAATTTTTAAAGGCAGATATAGTGCCCACATTAAAATTAGTGTGTTAGTTGGTCCTGTCTATAATAGTCGGGAGCATATTTAGTTAGTCGGGTCGTGTCATATTATAGTGTGTTAGTTAGTCGGATCACAGTAGCTTGTTTAATTAGTTGGATCATAGTAGCCGGATAGAGCCGGAGCCTACGGCCCCGGCGGTGGAGAAAATTTAAAGGCAAATATAGTGCTCACATTAAAATTAGTGTGTTAGTTGGTCATGTCTATAATAGTCGGGAGCATATTTAGTTAGTCGGGTCATAGCAGAATGGTCCCAGTATTTAATTGGTCGTGTCATATTATACTGTGTTAGTTAGTCGGGTCATAGTAGCATGTTTAATTAGTTGGATCATAGTAGCCGGATAGGGCCGGGGCCACGTTGGAGAAAATTTAAAGGTATATATATTGCCCACATTAAAATTAGTCTGTTAGTTGGTCATGTCTTTTATAGTCGGCAGCATATTTTGTTAGTCGGGTCATAGCAGAACGGTCCCAATATTTTGTTGGTCGTGTCATATTATAGTGTGTTAGTTAGTCGGGTCACAGACCGTGTTTAATTAGTTGGATCATAGTAGCTGAATAAGTCCGGGACCTACGGTCCCGGCGGTGGAAAAAATTTAAAGAAAGATATAGTACCCATATATTTAGTTGGTCGTATTGTATTATAGGGTGTTAGTTATCCGGGTCGCAGTGCGTGTTTAATTAATATAAACTTTCCCTTTTTCCTTAGTCCTTGTCGCATTAACACGGTTCGCATTTCTAGAATATAAACTTTCCCTTTTTGTCCTGACGTGAAACGTATCCGCGTCTGTTTACTTCTTTTTTTGGTTTGTTTACTCGTTGTTGCACACTTGCTATAATAACATGAAGTGTTACTGTTGAGATGATTTTTAATACGGTTACTTTGTCGTGTAGTCAAGCAGTGAGAGTATTTGGAATTAAATCCTGTAGGGAGAGTCGAATAAATTAGGGTACAATCGATTTTAACTTGTGAAACTTTAGGAAACGGATACCAACGGATGGACGAATTTATATAAATTTGTCGGTAGAGTAGAAAGGTTATGAAATATTAGGAAATCTATAAATTCCGTCGGCAGTAAAAATTAGCTAAATCAGGAAGCCAGTGGTAAAGGTCAGCTATATGAAACAATTCGGTAACCAAGGCTAGCCATGTTAAGTTAGATCTGGTGACAGCCAAAACCATAGTTAATTTATTCGTTAAGGTTGCTCATGATCCTTTGGTTTGATAAAACCAAGGGATTTCTTCCCTGACAACATTTCCATTAATATCGGAAGTTGATTGACCAGTTGAAACCTGCAAGCAATCGGTAATTTTATAAGCTGTCAACTAATATTGTATCAGGTTATCAGTGAATTAGGATTGAATTTAATCACAGCTCTTAATTACCTATGTCCAGTGCTTCTTGAATTGAATTTAATCACAACTAATAAGATTTAAGGCAACTGGAGGAGGCATTGACATTGGTACACTTGAAAGTGTTCTTCCGGCAGCAGCATTCTTTTCCATCTGCAAGATGACAATTAGGACAACAATATTCTTTGAAATGCCAGAAAACAAAGATAATCACAAAAAATTATGCATACCTCAGCAAACCCTTCTTCTATGTATGTTCGGAATGCATTGCTCGCATTCTGAAGTTGGGAATTATATCAAAACCTGGCATGGTTTCAAAAAATGAGAATTAATCTACAAAAATTCCAATGATCAAAAAGATAAAAAAGCTTAAGCCAGCCTACCAGTGATGACCCAGTGTAACTCCTGTAGTGTACGATGGGGTATAGTTGAGTAATTCGGTATAATCCATACAAACCAGTAGTGCAGGTCTGCTTGTCTCCAATCTTCTTAAATATTGCAGCAAGTTCATATCAATTAACGTTAAATAACAAAAATTATCAGTGACATGGCAGAAAGGTATATCAAAAACAAATTAATCACGAAGAAGTTACAGAATTAACAAAACCTTAAGCTGTGCATCAGAAGAATTTGTAGCAGGTGATGGACTATTGTTCATAGAATTACCCACAGAGTTTGGCCAACAGGACTGACGTTTCGTTAACATCCTGGCTGCAGTAAGAGTCTGGTAGAGTAAAAATACTTTGAGGTTAACACCCTAGTTCAAGTATACCTCTTATAGTAAACAATAATAGAATTGTAGATTAAGGTCAATGTAAGCAAGAATGATGGGTTGGGGTTCCATGTCGATTGCAACCATAGAAAGATGACCTTTAAGTTTTGATATTAACCTTATATTTTTCTATCGCTATAATTAACCACATATGATTAAACCTTACTTTGGACCATTGGTGTCGGGGCCAAAACACCAGATCTTCTTTGCAAGATGATCTTTCTAGGACAGTCTCACGGAATGAAAAAGCAGGGTCAATTTGCGCACCTCCCATGAAATCGTCCTCATGTAAGTTCTGCAAACAGATTTCAAGATGGAGTTCTCCAGCACCTGCAACAATGTGCTCGCCCGAGTCCTCAACTGTACAAATCACTATAAGATCAGAGTTTGACAGACGCTTAAGCCCTTCCACCAGCTTGGGTAGGTCAGAGGCAACCTTACACTGCACAGCAACATGGACGACGGGAGAGACGGAAACTTCATCGCGCTGATAGGATGAGCATCACCTTTCTTTTCGTTTGTGAGGGTTGCATTCTTGGTGATAAATTAACAAAACTAAAATACACAATCAAAACACTACGATTCATACCAACCAAAAACCTGTAAACACCAACTAACAAACCCATAATCAAAATCAAACCAACCCCAAAAAATAAATAACGTATAAACTTAAAGCAAATAACCAAATAATATAATTTTTGGGTTTATATATGTATACCTTCTTCAGTTCTTCTTTTATTCCTCTTCATCATCATCTTTCTGATTCTACTTAGCCTCCTACAAAGTGAATCCCCTAATAAAATATCAATAAACTGTAGTCAGGGATCAACGAAGCCAAGATTACAAATCTCAGAGATGTACATGATATATATATTGCAGTAGGATGGTTTTAGCAATTACCTGCCTTTCATCTTATTCATTGGCCGCTCTTGGAGTTTCTGGTACCACATCAGCTGATGGATTGTAGGTTTGCATACAGTCAATGATAAATACCTGGCAAGCTATGAATTTAGCTCCGGATTAAGCTAAATCACTTAAGAAAGAAACTGTAGCAAAACTTGGCAGCAGTTATGAGACTTCATATACACCAGCACAGTTATGTTACTCAACTGCCAATCTAAGTCATACCCAAGAAAGTAGTTTAGAGACAGTAATGAAGAGAGTAAAAGCTGAATGACCTACCTAGACTTAGCAGAAGAAATAAGGGAATGCCCCTGCATCAAGAAGCATCGCTAAGAGAAAATAGAAAGCTTACTTTCTCTTGGATCATGAAACTCCACATTGAATTCTTTAAGCCCATCTTTAATTGTCTCCATAACATAGTCACTCACCATCCTAATAATAAACAAAATAGATTATACACCAGTACGGTTATGTTACTCAACTGCCAACATGGAAAAGTGAATCAAACAATCTAACTATTTAGCAAGTAAATCACAACCCAAATATAATTCTTATGTGTTTCAATAAAATCAGTCTCTCTCAATTATCCCAAACGCATAAGTTCCATGAAAGTCAAAAGGTACATGGAAACCCAAATCGCAAAACATGATTTCGTTCCTACATGAAATCGGTGAAGAAACTTTGTGCGTTTGGCTGTATCACACTTAAGAACAATAGCATAGATTACTAAGAATTCCTACTGTTACAATAAGGAGAGGAAAAGGACAATGTTACAAATCAAATAACAATACCTCATAAAATTGATTTGATGCATAGAGATTGGTTCAAACAACATTAGTGGTTGCAATGATCCAAACAGATTGATTTGAACAGGAGGAGGAGCGACACTGATCTTCAGTCCACACCACCTGTGTTAACAAATACGATAGGTGACCATCAAAGCAATGGTCGTAATTCAGTCCACTTAAATATATATCCTACAAATCAAACCTACAAAACCCAAAATTCAAAAATTAGAGGTAATCAACACCACTAATCTTCAGTCCACACCACCTGTGTTAACAAATACGATAGGTTACCATCAAAGCAATGGTCGTAATTTCAGTCCACTCAAATATATATCCTACAAATCAAACCTACAAAACCCAAAATTCAAAAATTAGAGGTAATCAACACCTAATCAATTGAATCCCAAATAACTAATAAAGAAGGATTCCTCCGAATCAGAGATAACAAACACCAATTCAGAAGAAGATTTCAAAAAAATTAAAATTACACTAAAATAATAATAGAACCGCGGAAATCAGAAAAACCAAGATTTTTGATTTTGTTTGAGGATGAACAAAACCCTGATTTGAGACCCATTTCTTTCTCATGGCAAACTAATTCAGAGAAAAACGAAAAGAAAAAAATACCTTCATCAATGAAACCATAGGTTTCAAATTAAAAGAGACTTGCCCAGTACGAGAGAAGCTGATGTTGTATTTGACAGAATCACTATTTCTGCTCCAGAAGGAAAGTAGATGAAGGTAAACGGGTGACGGGAAAGAAATTGGTGGCAAGGTTGAAGAGAAAAGAGGAGGAAAAAATAGCAGGTATAGGTTTCTCTATCGGGTTTCAGTCTCTGCTCGTGGTTTTGAGAAAAAAGATATTAAACAAGATACAGTAGACTAGGTATCAGGCCGGCCTACGGACGACGCTAAACCTCTTCGCGATTTTTGAAAAGTTGTTCCAACTTTGGTCCATTTTTCATGTTCGGCCGGGCTCAACCTTTTTAGAGTTTTGTTTATTATTCATTTGTTTGGTCGGTCAATCAGTATCTTCCAATGCAATTTTAGTATGTGGTCATGGCAGAACGGTCCCAATATTTAGTTGGTTGTGTCATATTATAGTGTGCTAGTTAGTTGGGTCAGAGTAACGTGTTTAATTAGTTGGACCATAGTAGCCGGATAGGGTCGGGACCTATGGTCCCGCCAGTGGAGAAAATTTAAAGGCAGGTTAAGTGCCCATATTAAAATTAGTGTGTTAGTTGGTCCTGTCTATAATAGTCGGAAGCATATTTAGTTAATCGGGTCATAGCAGAACGGTCCCAATATTTAGTTGGTTGTATCATATTATAGTGTGCTAGTTAGTCAGGTCACAGTAACGTATTTAATTAGTTGGACCATAGTAGCCGGATAGGGCCGGGGCCGGTGGAGAAATTTAAGGAAGATATAGTGCCCACATTGAAATTAGTGTATTAGTTGGTCCTGTCTATAATAGTCGGGAGCATATTTAGTTAGTTGGTTCATAGCAGAACGGTCCCAATATTTAGTTGGTCGTGACATATTATAGTGTGGTAGTTAGTCGGGTCATAGTAGCGTGTTTAATTAGTTGGATCATAGTAGGCGGATAGGGCCGGGGCCTACGGCCCCGTCGGTGGAGAAAATTTAAAGGCAGATATAGTGCCCATATTTAAATTAGTGTATTAGTTGGTCCTGTCTATAATAGTCGAGAGCATATTTGGGTCATAGCAGAACGGTCTCAATATTTAGTTGGTCTTGTCATATTATAGTGTGGTAGTTAGTCGGGTCACAGTAGCGTGTTTAATTAGTTGGATCATAATAGCCGGATAGGCCCCGACGGTGGAGAAAATTTAAAGTCGGATATAGTGCCCACATTAAAATTAGTGTGTCAGTTGGTCCTGTCTATAATAGTCGGGAGCATTTTTTGTTAGTCGGGTCATAGCAGAACGGTCTCAATATTTAGTTGGTCGTGTCATATTATAGTGTGTTAGTTAATGGGGTCACATTAGCGTATTTAATTAGTTAGATCATAGTATCCGGATAGGGCCGGGGACTACGAAGCCTAAAATTATTTACCTGTGAAGCCTTACATAATTGGGTTGGCTGGATTCAATATGGGTGTCGTTTGGTGCTGAGAACTTAATTAGTCCTATTTAAAAAAATAAAAATGTAAGGTTTAAGCCTACTAAAATAACAATGCCATCTGCGGGAGTCGAACCCACAATTACATGGTTAAAAACCTTGCGCTCTTCCATTTGAGCTAAGACGGCAGATACCAATATGAGGTAACTAATATAAAGTAGATTGAGCATATAGTCGTAAACGTTATCCATCTTACTGCACTTCAAATGGCTTGATAAAGATTATAATAAACCCAAAAACATATACTTACAGATAAAGAAGAAAATCAAATTCAAGCTATTAACCAGAAGACCATATGAAGAATGAAATGCCACCGACGTGTCAACGTTGTAAGAATGCTTCTCCAGATTCATGTAGAAGATTAACAGAACATGAGAAACCAATCTGTTCGATGCAATAGATGAACCTCCAAGTCACTCCAGAATTCTTTCTATCGCTTGTGGTACTACTCTAGGTAATCGATCACTAAGAAAAGAATTCAACATATAGGGTTTATTGTGTAAAAAGATTGTGCTCCTATCGTTTCCTGTACCAGGTTGGCTGGTAGCATTTTTTACCAAAACTGAATCGCTTTCCTAAATGATTACAGATTAGATAATGATGATTAACTACCGACGGATCCATCTAACCAAACATCACTAATGCCATCACCAATGTGCAAAAGGTGGTGCCAAATGTTCTAGATGCTAAGAGTAAGGGGTTCCAATTAGAATAAGAACAAAGTTCACATAAATTAAACGTTTTCATACATGGAATATTATATGGACCTTGGTGACTTGGGATTAATCCCAAGATAACAGTGATATGCAGTAAAACTGTAAAATCAAAAGATATAGTCCTAATTTTAGATGATTAAAAGGGATAGGAGGAAGTTGTTGGATGCTATTGCTAGGATCCATTTTCAGGGCTAAACAAAATTACCTGATTTAATATGTTCTCAAGATACTTGGATTTATATTCAATTGTTGTTAGCCTTTGTTCCATGATTATAGTCATATCACTTGATAATTGCAAATCTAATCCAGCAAAAAGTAAAAGGAATCAGAAATTTAAGCAATTAGGATATCAGAGAGAACAACAAATCTATTACAAACAATAAAGAGATAAAAAAGCAATATACCAATAGAGTAAGAACGGATAAAAGAAGACGAACCAAAACAATGTCTTATTGAGTTATTTACCAGTCAAAATGCTTTCACACCATTTTATATGGAAGTAATCGAAGTCTTTGAAGAGAAAATAATATTCAAAGAGAAAGGAATATCTAGGGTTACCTGTTCGAAGAGCTATGATTTTGTGTCCTTTTATGCACAACCACAAATGCATAAGAGAAAGGAATATCTAGGATTACCTATTCGAAGAGCTATGATTTTGTGTCCTTTTATGCACCACCACAAATGCATGTACTTCTGATATGCGACTTTCCTACGAATTTGAAAAAAATTCTTCAAATTGAACCACCAAGTCTCAACGGGACCATCGCTTTGTTCTGAGACATTGAAATTTACAAAAACTAAGGAAAAAAATAATCTACTTTAAAAAACTAACCCAATCTATGTTGTCTGCTAACATGTACAATTCCATGAACCATCTATGCCCGAGTTTTCCCTGAACCAACCTCAGCAATATCAATGAAACCACTACCAGATTTCCATGGGCCATCCCTGAGACTGCGTAAGTGTTGGCTGAGCAAAACCCCACGTCCAGAAAGAAACCTGTTGAAAGCAATTTAACCAATTATCCAATATACACTGTCACCAACAATGCCATTGATGGCCATCGAAAAACAACAACATGGAGCTAAAAGTACATACAAACAAACTTTATTGTTAAAACCTATCTCTAATTGACACACTGTCACCAACAATGCCATTGATGGCCATCGAAAAACAACAACATGGAGCTAAAAGTACATACAAACAAACTTTATTGTTAGAACCTATCTCTAATTGACGCATGGCATACAACAAACTAAAGCATCTGATCAACTCCACAGTTAACCTATCTCTAATTGTGCAGGAACCTAAGTTGGAAATTGTACCAAGTTAAACAGCTGATAAATTCCCATGAAGCATGAAAGCAATTATAGCAAAAGAACCAGCTTGAAACTAATTATAGAAATAACCTAGATTTTCTCGAGGATTCAACTTTTATTTGAGCAAATTGAACCAGCTTGTAAACAAATCTCAAAATTACAGATTGATCTTCTTATTATCAGCAAAGGAACCAACTACTGTCTTAAAATATGGATCCAATTTCCTGTGAAGATTGAAGAAGACCTCATATTCCTGCAAACACAAAATTTTGAAGTTGATTCAACTAACTTGTCCTAAAATACCAAATATAAAACATTAGAAAATCAAAAATTTAGAAGGGAAAATGTAAAACAGAGATAGTAAAGAAGGGTTGTATGCCTGTACCTAGCATTGTCCTTCTAGGTTTAGTTAGTCGAGTCACAGTAGCCTGCGGCCGGCACTCAACCTCTTGTCGATTTTCGAAAAGTTGTTCTAAGCTTATATATAAAGTTTATATTAATTAAAGATACTAAACAACAATAGAATTGAACGTTAACTGAAATACTAAGACAAATCCCTCAACCTTTTTACAATTTTGTTTATTGTTCATTTGTTTGGTCATCAGTATCTTTTCGTGCAATTTTAGTCTGCGGTAATAGAAGAACGATCCCAATATTTAGTTGGTCGTATCATATTATAGTGTGTTAGTTAGTCGGGTCACAGTAGCGTGTTTAATTAGTTGGATCATAGTAGCCGGAAGGGGTGATGTGATTTTAGATAGTGGTAAGAAATGAGGTTGTCGTTCACTCAGATTTGTAGAGATTAAAGTTTTTAAAAATACTAAATAAATATATACAAAGACTATTAACAATGAGCGAGAGGTACTGGGACTAAGGATTTATCCAATCTTTATAGCATAAGGTTCACTTATTTATTCTCAACAATTTTAGCTCAAGAAATATAAACATGGACTCTATTTTTGCCAAGTTAGATTCTCAAAATATTGATTGTAAATGTTAAGCATGGGACATCAAATCACCTAAGCTAAGCATGACCCATCTAATCAAATGACAACCAATTTAATCAAATCATATTTCTATTAATTTTAATGCAAAAGTCATAAAAAGAATAAAAATAAATTTACCATGTATGAAGTTCGGCCTCCTCCGTCGTCCCAGTGTTGGGGTTTAACTCATCATGTCGAAAACACACTCAAAATATGTATTCATGGCTCAAAAAGTGTTTACAAGAAGAGAAAATAATAAAACAGGAAATCTGCAACAGCACAGGTGCGTTACAGACCGACTGTTTCAACTCTCAACTGTTATGATGAAGATAATCGTTACAAATCTAAAGATAAATGTTGCAGAAGAGGATGAAGAAACTGTTACAATGAAGATAAATGTTGCAAACCAGTTGAAGAAAAATGTTGCAAACCAGTTGAAGAAACTGTTACAACCAGTTGAAGAAACCGTCGCTGTTTCCCTGTTCTTCACGAGCAGCAGCAGCAGCAACAACAGAGTTCTGAAAACTCTTGATTCACGCCTCCTGAGCTCTCCTCTCGACCCCAAACTCTCGACACCTCTTCTATATGACCTGGGTAATCTATTTATACCCGAAAGATGCTTCGAATCTCCTTCATAACTTCAAAAAATCTTCTCTTTATTATTTTTATTCTCACGGCAATAATTTCCGTTTTTTGATCTTCCACGCGCATGCAGCTGTATTCCTTTCATTCTATACCTTCTTCACGCTCCAGGATATCTATTGAGTCTTCCAAACACGTGCAGTACACGTTTAAATTTCTCACAGCTCGTGCAAGCTCATGTTTTTCCTCCAACTCCCTGTTTGGATTAAAAAAAGTTATCCAGCCAAATTTGATCGATAAAATCACCCATACTAGCTTTCTATAGTCATATCACGTCTACCCACTAAATTTCAGGGATTGAATCTCATTAAATCACGTCCAAACATCCGATTGAAATTCTGCCAGTGAAAGGGAATATTTTCCCGCAAAAAATATTTTTTTGAATTTGAAAAGAACATGTCCTCCCCCTAATCCTGCACGGGTGTCCCTTTAGCACTTGTCTTATGGGTGCAAATAGTAATTTTTGGGCGTAGATAGTAATTTTTCCGGGGTTCCTCCGACACATTTTTGGGGTGCTTCCGGTGCATTTCTGGGGTGCCTTTAGTACTCTATCCTGGGGTGTAAAACACTACTTTTCGAGCCAATTTCGCCGCAAGAGCTTATTTCTCTAAAAATACCTACAAAGACATAAAATAACAAAATCGAACACTAAAAATATATACAATTGAGACATATTAGACACAATAATGCGTCTATCAAGGAGCTGGGGCCTACGGCCCCGACGGTGGAGAAATTTTAAAGGCAGAATTAGTGCCCACATTTAAATTAGTGTGTTAGTTAGTCCTGTCTATAATAGTCGGGAGCATGTTTAGTTAGTCGGGAGCATATTTAATTAGTCGGTCCCAATATTTAGTTGGTCATGTCATATTATAGGTATTAGTTAGTCGGGTCACAGTAGCGTGTTTAATTAGTTGGATCATAGTAGCTGCAAGGGGGTGGAGAAATTTTAAAGGCAGAAGTAGTGCCCACATTTAAATTAGTGTGTTGATTAGTCCTGTCTATAATAGTCGAGAGCATGTTTAGTTAGTCGGGAGCATATTTAATTAGTCGATCCCAATATTTAGTTAGTCGTGTCATATTATAGTGTGTTAGTTAGTCGGGTCACAGTAGCGTGTTTAATTAGTTGGATCATCGTGGCCGGATAAGGCCGGGGGCTACGGCCCCGGCGGTGGAGAAAATTTAAAGGCAGATATAGTGCCCACATTAAAATTAGTGTGCTAGTTGGTCCTGTCTATAATAGTCGTGAGCATATTTAGTTAGTCGGGTCATAGCAGAACGGTCGCAATATTTAGTTGGTCGTGTCATATTGTAGTGTGTTAGTTAGTCGGGTCACAGTAGCGTGTTTAATTAGTTAGATCATAGTAGACGGATAGGGCCGGGGACTACGGCCCCGGCGATGGAGAAAATTTAAAGGAAGATATAGTGCCCACATTAATATTAGTGTGTTAGTTGGTCCTGTCTATAATAGTCGGGAGTATATTTTGTTAGTCAGGACATAATAAAACGGTCCCAATATTTAGTTGGCCGTGTCATATTATAGTTTGTTAGTTAGTCGGGTCACAGTAACGTGTTTAATTAATTGGATCATAATAGCTGGATAAGGCCGGGGCCTAAACAATAATAGAATTGAATGTTAACTGAAAATACTAAGACAAATCCATCAACCTTTTTAGAGTTTTGTTTATTGTTCATTTGTTTGGTCGGTCGATCAGTATCTTCCCATGCAATTTTAGTCTGTGGTCATAGCAGAACGGTCCCAATATTTAGTTGGTCGTGTCATATTACAGTGTGTTAATTAGTTGGGTCATAGTAGCGTGTTTAATTAGTTGGATCATAGTAGCCGGATAAGGCCGGGGCCGGCGGTGGAGAAAATTTAAAGGCAGATATATAGTGCCCACATTAAAATTTGTGTGTTGGTTGATCCTGTCTATAATAGTCGTGAGCATATTTAGTTAGTCGGGTCATAGCAGAACGGTCATACGGGTCTTTTCTTATTTGTTCCGGCCGGGATCCATACCACAAAATATTTTTCATCAAATATTAGTTAGGTTGTAGACTGAATAAGTTTTCGATTATAATACATCACTCTTCTGAATGATGGCATCCACTTTTATAATTTCATTATACAAAAAATATGTGAATAGATGCACATGCAGATACATCCATGGACAATCATTCTATCCACGGGCTATGTCTGAGATTCCAGAGACCACCTGTGATACTTATATGATATCATGTTATGAATTTCAAACTCAACAACTTGTAGTTTATATATAACATGGCCAGGGCCCGTATTTGCTAATATTAATGGAAAACAGGTAAAGAAAATAGGTTAACATATACTACAACCAAATGACCCAAATGTATTTCAACATGTACCTAACAATACCGGGAGTCGAGCGAAGACTGAACAAACATCAAAATCCTGGAAGCTGCAACAATAGAGAAGAGAAGAGGAATTACCCGAGAAAAAGAGTGTTCCAATCATTGCTCCACCATGAAGAGCATTGTTATTGTCATCACCCGTTGATAGGATCTCTCGAAGAAACAGTGGTCTATTATGCGCAAGTTGTAGTTATATGCCCAAGGTACACATAGCCTGATGTTGCATCCAAAAGAAATCACCATCACAATTGAACATCAAGGATGTGGCCAAGGGGTTTAGAACATGAAAAATGAATTTGGATTTATAAAGTCAAGAATCACTAACTGATGATGTACATCACAGAGCTACTAATCAATGTACACTAATTAAAATACATTACAATGAACCATGATTTGGGTTTCCAGCTCAAGCAAAAGTAGACTCATGCCTATGGACAGTAGATAGTTGAATGACATACTGATTGATCCCTAATCATCGCCTGTCGACTTACTGTCCTTATTCTAGCAGAGGTAAGCATGTGTTAAAATTACTTTATTGTTTTTGCCAATGAACAGCTACAACAACATAGGAATTAGCACCCAAAACGTAAGTTCAGATCAATGCGTACAGATTTACTTAAGCCAGCAAACACTTACAACAATGTAGAAAATAGTACCCAAAACATAAGTTTAAATGCCTACAGACTTTGCAATATTGGGTCAATGTCGCTTGCACAAAGACTTAACCTATAAGCCATCTGTGGGAGTCGAACCCACAATTACATGGTTGAGGGCCATGCGCTCTACCAGTTGAGCTAAGATAGCAAGCAAGTAAGAAATAATTGATTGCTATAACTACAGTAGGACTTGAACATTTCAAAATCCAAACTCTGACATGTCTACTTTGTTATATATCTCAAAAACAAATATGATATCAATGTTTATATGGAAAGGATATATGAATATGGATATGAATAACAATTTAAGAGTGGTATAAGATTCCCTTTTATCTCTAATGTAAGCGGCTAGATGCAGAGCTTCTACTTAACTCAGGTCCTCGTCATGACAAAGAAAATAAAATATTTCATTAAATTTGCAAAGATTAATATCTCAATATATATTGGATTATACTACAGATTCTTTTTTTGATAGACCACTAAATCCTGGTTATCTGAGCAAGGACATGTATAATGTAAGCAACGACATGTATAATGTAGCAGGACAACTCAATCCATTAGGTTGTTAGCTAGGTCTAATCAGCATCAGTCCAAGATTTTCAAAAAATTAAGAAATAAAAACACATTTGAGTGAGAAAAAACTCTTCCACAACCTGCAGTTCAGATGGACTCGCAATCTCCATACGAAAGAGGGATAACAAAGGTGGTGTTGGTTGTAGTACTCAGCAATTATGACTTACTCAGCAACAATAAGAGGGATAATTCAAAAATAGTCCAAAACTACTAAATAGTTCAATGAAAAATTTAGCCCTCTCAACTGATAATCATGTTCACCTAAATTTACACACATTTTAGGAAAGCACAAAAATCAGCTTACAAAACCATAGTTAAGAACTATTTTTTCGCATACACTCAGTACCCATTGGTGAAAAAGAGTTCCAACGCCATCTAATAAACACAACTCAAAAGGTGTAATCAAAAACTTGTATACACACCTATGATTCTGTCATGACATGGAACTATGATCAACCAAATATAAGGTGTAATCAAAAACTTGTATACACACCTATGATTCTGTCATGACATGGAACTATGATCAACCAAATTTAAATGTTTCCTTTTAGTTATCTGTTTCAACGTCTTCATAGGTAACAATCTCTATATGTCGAATTCAATATAATCATTTGATAACATTTTTATAGTGGGTTCAATCTGAATCCATTTGTACTTCCTATGTATGACTTCAAGAATCACCAAAGCAACATACCTGAACAACTTCAATGAAGTATTGTTTCCTATGGAACTTCCCTGTCCATTTTGTATGATATCCATAAGGTGCAGGCAAAGGCTTGTTAGCCATTGTAGCAATATTTGAATCCAATTGAGTTCCAACCCGCACCGGGATTTATCACCTGAAATCACAGAAGCAAACCAATTATTTAGAGCCCTGCAAAGAATTCACATCCATACCAAACCCATATCTCCTGAGCCTACATGGACTATGAATACTTGGCATCTCATCCATTAATCACCTAAAAAAACGACATTTCTTCCCTATTCTCTCGGCCAAACAGTAATCTAGAACTCTTCAACTGCTGTCTGTTCCGTGCTCGTCTTAACCAATAGCAGCCAACCAAAAACAAAATTCTAGGTTTTATGTGAAAGAGGAATACTGCGTGGAGAAAGGAAATTTAGTTGTACAAAACTCACAGAAATCACAGAAAACAAAACTTGCAATTTCTCGTCGAATACTGATTGGGAGGAAATAATTTTAGTAAATTAAGAAACACATTTATATGAGGAAACCGAAGAATTACTTCGAGCCAAAACAGAATCGACCGCCCCGAATTACGTTCTCTGAATTTCATAGCAACCCTATCAACAGCATCAGCATCTCAAATTCCACCAAAACCCTTGATTGCATCCATCTCAGACCAACAACAGATTTCGTAAATTGCAGCACCACCATCACTGCATCGCTTTGCTGTAAACTCCACACAGAGAACATTAGTTTCCTTCTTAATTTCGTACCAAGCACCACAATTAAACCTAACCAAGAAAAAAATACACAACAACAATTTTACAAATTGCCAACGCACAAAAAATCAGAATTGCAGGATATACAGTCCGGCAAAGGCTTGCATCCAAATCGTTATCAGAAACGACTAACATGTCCCAACACATGTAACATCTACACTCCCTCCATGCCCCTGACACATACAATACAGCCTCTGCATCATCAATGGGAGTCTACACATAATGAATAAAACCCAAAAAAAATTTAGAATGCAGAAACCCAACAACATATCACAGAACTATTGTATTCATCAATCACCACTTGAAATAAAGGTGAGAGATTTCTTGAGATCATAACGTATTGACTCCAATTTATCATACTTGCTGCTTGGACAAACATAACCCTGGACAAACATCATCCTACTGTTTGTGTTCTTAAACCTGTATAGTGAAACCAATGCGAATTTTGAAGTTTTTAATTACCTCTTTGGCTGCCATAAGCTGTACCGCAAAAAAATCAAAGGGAAAAGAGATGAAAGGAAACAACATCACCTCTGGAATTTACGTTCGGATTTATCCCTCGAACGAACGTTCGTGGTTGTCCATAATTAGCGCATGATTACAAATCATGATGAATAATTTGCCCTAATTTTAAAGAAAGTGTTCAGAGATGAAAAAACAAAAACAAATTAATGACGAATAATTATGTCAGTAACTAAGAAAAATTCAACTGTAAATAAGAGAATATGATCCAGATTAAAAAATCTAACATGCTCTAATCATAAAGAAATTGGATGAAGGAAAGAAAACCCAAAGAAATATTTATAAATTTCTAGAGTTGCAGAGAGTAATGGAAGCGCAACTGGATCAGTTAAGAAATGTTCAAGTCTAAGGAAAACTTTTTGAATCAGGAACCAATAATTATGGCTAGATAATTAAATAAGGAAATCGGTAATACAAAGAATTATCAAGTCTAAACGGTAATTATGGATCTTGAGATATGCTTGGTCCGGATAAAACACACAGACATCGAAATTACCTGCCACAACCTGATTAAAATATGAATTCGAGAGCATGACTCCAAGCCACCTTACCGAGCTTCAAGATCTCTGCAAGGAAGATGTGATGAGCATCACCGGTGAGCTATAATCGCACACCAGCAGATGTAATGATTGTCCATAACGGCCTCTCACACTGGCTTTACTCCCTGTGTAATTGTAACCTGAAAGTATACCAATGAATTGTGAGACGTACTTCTCCCGTGTGTCAGCAATGCCACATCGTTTCGTTTTTGGAGATAAATTGGTCAATGCAAAACTTAAAGAGCAAAATAAGGTTTACCTGCGGAAAATTAAGATTGTACAGAAGCGGAAGAACAACCAACAATAAGGTTTACCTGCGGTGAAAATTAAGATTGTACAGAAGCGGAAGAACAACCAAAAACGAAGAAAAAAATAATTCAATAGAAGCAAAAAAGAAAAGAAAAAGATTACCAATATAATTCCAGGGCTTCTACGTTTACCTCCTTCTATTCCTCTCAATCGCCTTCTTTTAATTAATTCAGGAAACGAAACTATATTACCTGTATCTGCTCAGCCATCACCAACAGTTGCAATCCCAAATTCAGTCCCTGCAAGTCTCGGAGCACACACACCAGAACCCATTGCCCTATTGTTGTAGCTTCTCTGGTAGCAACACCAACAACAGCTCTGCAACCACCACTGATTCCAACTCAACCTAACTGCAATCCACCCATTCACCAAAGCAAGCTCCATTCTCCTCTTCTCAGTTCTTCAAACACCAAAGACCAAGCTCACAGCTGACAACTGCACCTGCAATCTTCTAGTCTTCTCAGCACCATCACCTGTCATTCATTGTAATCTGTGGCAACACCAAGAACACCACCAATTCCATATTGAACAACCATTTAAAAAGTACCAAAACCAGTAGAATAAACCCTAATCCTTTCTAATCTTCTAAACCCATCTTCAGAACTTCGAAATTCATCTCAATGAATCACCAATAATCTTCTAAACCCATCTTCAGAACTTCAAAATTCATCTCAACGAATCACCAATATGTCTTGAAACTCAACATAATTCAGCCATCACCCTGAGTTCCAACTGCCACACCGATTCGAACCAAATACTATCAGCACAACCATCATTCAGCCCCCGAATATATGGAAGCGACCCAGTGGAACCAAACTGGTAATGGTTCAGGCTTTCAATTGATGGTCCTGGTTATCTCTTTATGGCTCGATTAGTTGCTCCAAATCGATTTCCCAGGAAAGAACTCGAATACGAAGCAAACCCATATCTCTTTACCAACCCTAACCAAACAGAGAAGAAAAGAAGAAAATAATAATTAGCTGCTGTGAATAGAAGTTGAGATTAGATTCGTTATTATTGCTGGGAATCAGAAAGTACAACAAATCAATTGGAAATCAATACGAAAAGCATGAAGAGACAAAATTAAATATAGGGCATCAGTAACTCAGAATTTCAAAAAAAAAAAAAACCCAAATATCCAATTTTCTTGCCTGAACCGAGCACCATGAAGAGGAGGAACCCCATAACTCAAAATAACAATGAATTAAAAAAACCTGTTGATATGATAAAAGAAATTGAAAAATTAGGGTTTTCTGTAGATTATCTTCTGAGAAGGAAGATTTAGAACTCTTCGAAGCGCTGCATCATAACAATCGAACCATAATAAACTCCAAAGATTCAAAAATCTAAACAAAAATTACAGAAATCTGTATTCTTGTGTTCGAAATCACTCGAGCGAGGCTAAAGAGAGAAAGAGAGAGTGTTTTCAGTTGTGCTCGAATCCTAAAAGAAGATAAAAATAAGTGTTTTCCGTGGGATGACGAAATCGACGGCCCCGAATAACTCGAAACAATCGGACAGCACCGAATTACTCTCGCGGATCCACCGATCCCGGCCACAGGATCCCATCTGGCCGGCGCTCAACCTCTTGGCGATTTTCGAAAAGTTGTTCTAACCTCTTGTCGATTTTCCATGTTCGGCCGGGGCTCAATCTTTTTAGAGTTTTGTTTATTGTTCATTTGTTTGGTCGGTTAATCAGTATCTTTCCATGCAATTTTAGTATGTGGTCATAGCAGAACGGTCCTAATATTTAGTTAGTTGTGTCATATTATAGTGTGCTAGTTAGTCGGGTCACAGTAGAGTGTTTAATTAGTTGGACCATAGTAGCCGGATAGGGCCGGGGGCCCTGGCGGTGGAGAAAATTTAAAGGCAGGTGAAGTGCCCATATTAAAATTAATGTGTTAGTTGGTCCTGTCTATAATAGTCGGGAGCATATTTAGTTAGTCGGGTCATAGCAGAACTGTCACAATATTTAGTTGGTCGTATCATATTATAGCGTGCTAGTTAGTCGGGTCATAGTAACGTTTTTAATTAGTTGGACCGTAGTAGCCGGATAGGGTCAGGGCCTACTGCCCTGGCGGTGGAGAAAATTTAAAGGCAGGTGTAGTGCCCATATTAAAATTAGTGTGTTAGTTGGTCCCGTCAATGATAGTCGGAGCATATTTAGTTAGTCGGGTCATGGCAGAACGGTCCCAATATTTAATTGGTCGTATCATATTATATTGTGCTAGTTAGTCAGGTCACAGTAGCGTGTTTAATTAGTTGGCCGTGGTTTAGAATTTTTAGAGTCAAATATAGTCCCTACTTTGAAGTTAACCGTGATTAGGTTGAAATTTAGAGGGTCGAACCTATAAGGAAGATCCCGATGCCTATCTTGCCTGATCAAATTTGGTCAGCCGGTCAGTATCTTCGCACAAAATTTTAGTCGTCCGGTAATGATTGGGGCGGTGCTTAGGCCCCGGCAGTGGATTAGAATTTCTAGAGTCAAACACAGTCCCCACTTTAAAATTAGCAGTGATTAGGTTGAAATTTAGAGTGTGGAACCTATAAGGAAGATCCCGATGTCTTACCGGCCTGATCAAATTTGGTCAGCCGGTCAGTATCATCGCACAAAATTTTAATCGTCCGATAATGATTGGGGCGGTGTTTAGGTAATCATCTTAAAAATCATTCCAAGAGACTAACGACATTAGTGCTTGGTCGCTTCCGGTTCTCTATAGCAGTGTTTTTTAGATCGTCTTACATACAAATGTACCGGCTGTATCCTGTACCTCGATCTCTATGGCTTGGTAAACTCTAAAATCACAAAATTCTTGAACATAAAACTCAATAACCCATACATATAGCTATAGAACTCGAAATATTTCAGCAAAGGAAAAGAAACTTAATCGAGTCCGATGGTTATTAGTGAATAATTTCCTTCACAGTCCACAAATTCTTGAACCTCTTACATCATCCGCACGTCCAACACCACTTAATATCAATTTTATACCATCACGGGCTACAGAACCTGAACTATACCACCGGAAACACTTAGCATCAAATTGCGAGTGTTAGTGAATGATTTCCTTCAATGAGAAGGACGTTGAATATTCAAGTATACTCAACTATAACCTCTTTAATCTGTAACTTATTTACAGATTTTAGAATGGAGTCGGTGGCTCATAACATTTCCAATCTTCTTATTAAATTTGGAGGGTGTTTGTGGTCAGTGATGGTGCATTTCTTGATTCCCTAATGGCTTTCTAACCTCCGGCAGTCTGTCAAAGAGATACTTAACTTCTATCTCATGGTCGAGATGATAAGTATATGTTTTGCACATCAAAACTCTTTTATATTAAAGTAGTATCCCCCGGTGATCTGTGCGATAATTTCGGATACAACTCTGCCAGGTTTAACTAGCCCATATTGATGGTCATTCTTTTTCGCCCATCTTAATCACTGGCAGTGTCATTATTGGCAGCAGTAGTTCACATGACAATTTAGGTGTTAACTATATATTAATATATGGAGTATTACTATCACTCCATACTATCCCACATGCAACACAATCTAGATGGTAGTGTTTTATACACTATTCTCAAATACAAAGGTTTGGTGTGCACCCCAGCTTCTTGGTTCCATCATTCCTTCCATATCCTCTATGCAACCCTGGGTTTCATCTCTTTCGTATCTCCACCTGAGAAAAAGAGAGCTACTTTTCACTGGATTTTAGTCCATCATGGTTGTGTCCGACTTTCATGTGACTATCGGGTACGCTCCGTGGTGTTAGTGTACCTTCCAAATTGAGTTTTCTACCATTCACTCCTACTTCGAAACTGTAGCAGTAGTTCCTAGCATTGGTGTCGTCTCCCATGAATGGACCACTGCGAGTTGTTTTGGTAGGTGTAATTACTGACCAAAACAGTTGAAGACCTGAAGCGCAAAAGCATTTAAAAAAAACAATTGGAGACCTTAGCAAGTGAAAATGAATGGTAAATTCTCTAAATCGTATCATTATTGTTCATATATTGATTATGGTATATTACATTATCATATATCTTGAAGTGCGAAATAATCAAAGTGATAATAATCAAACTCTTACTGTTGAAAAACAACAGTTCAACAGTGGTGGTATTATTTCAGTTTCCATCTGCATTGAGCTGTAATAAATCTCATGACGATCTGGACACCTAAGAAAAATAATTATATACTCAAAAAATTACCATGTTTTTACAGGTTTGAATTGAATAACATAAAAGATGTCAAAAAAAAAGGGATGGAGAGGAAATCACACTTACAGTCAGCACCCATGTGGCAGTTTCAATTTCACATTGATTAGAGACGAAATGTCATTGGCGTAGGGCAGTTGTATGGTCTGAAGTTACAACGGCCTCATGCTTGAGCTTATTGAAGTATGAAAATATCTCTGGGCATCCCATCCCAGGGAACCATACCTACAGGGAAGCTGGTTTTGACCACATTTTCCAATGCTAAACACACCTAATATCACCAAGCTCTTGCCTACAGATAAGAGAAATGAGAAAGAGAATACCCGAGGCGCATTCGCACCAATTATAGCAGTGAGATCATCTCCAGTTGCTCTAGAAACATAAGCAAGCGAACTTTTTCACACAATATCAAATTCAAACGCAATTCAAAGAACTTGGATACAGTAAATTTTAACCGGAGAAAGTTTTAAATACTATACTAATAATCACATCAATGGCATTAGATGAAATCTTGATAACCATGAGTTCCACCGATGTCAATAACGTAATCAGAAACAACATGACTGAAACTTGAAGTTATTAGGCATATTGCCGGAGGACGGAAACATAAATCTCTGGTAAGCAAAGAGCACATGTCAATTAGTATTATGTTCAGGTATTATTTTAGGTACCATCAAGCTATAAGATATCATTACATTATAAAAGATCAAAATCACCAGGTGTAATATAAGCTATATTACCATCAAGCTCCGCCACCAGGTCAATCATCAACAAAGACCTTCCAGTTCCTATCAAAAAGATCAAAATCAGTAAATGAACTTATTTGTCCAACTATTTTATTTGTTTCTTCATCAAACTCCGATTAGAAATTGATCTTTACAAACCTTGACTTATTGTCACACCAAAAAGTAGGCACCCTCAAAGGGGCTATATTACCAATTTAATTTACCTACGTAACAATGTAACCTAAGCTGTTAAGTAGAACGCAGAAGAATTACATAATTTAGGATGGAATTATACCCTTTGCAAAAAGGGAAACAACGATTCCATCTTTGTTAATGCTAGGATTTTTGTCGTACCTTTCGCTACAGGTGCAATCAAAATGATACGGTTGAGAACCATGTACTCTGCCACAACCATAAGCTCTAGAATTTGAGCTTTCACTCAACTGTCAACCACAACCATGCTTTTTCCCATTTCCAAGTTTAAAAACTAACACCTTTGTTTAGTATAATACTGCCATATTCCTGAAAAAATTGATTATAAAACAGAATTTGGTATAGGTTGTATACCTCTTCCATTATAGCCACAAAAACCATGCAGGTAGCTTCACAATTTAGTGGTATTCACTGTCTGATGCCACAAAAACGATCGATCTAGCATGGTCTTTCACTTCAAAACAGACCAGGAACCTACATTAATCATCTCGTGTTTGTTTAAACAACTATTCATAGAATGCATAATAATTAGACATAAGGAACTATTCAATTTTGGATTCGTGCTCAGTGGCACAACTCTTCATCCTTCTCACTAGCCACTCTGAGTGGCATTCGCTACACGCTTCGTAGTACCATCTACCGTTAGTCGTGATATTAGTCAGGGGATTACCTTGTACATACCTTTGTTAAGTTCCTGCAAACATGTACAACCTGAATTGCAAATAACACAATTTTTTTAATTCCGGTAACAATCTGTGCATCCCTATTCTGCCAAACCTAATTTCACTTACAAATCAAACCTACAAAACCCAAAATTCAAATATTAGAGGTGATCAACACCAAATCAAAAGAAGGAATCTTTCCGAACCAGAGAATAGAATTAGAACCACCGAAATTATACAAACCAAGAATTTTGATTTTGTTCAAGGATCAACAAAACCCTTGATTTGGTTTCAGGGTAAACATAGTTTTCTCCCGAGACCCATTTCTTTCTCATGGCAAACTAAATCAGAGAAAAACGAAAAGAAAAAAAATACCTTCATTATATGAAACCCTAGATTTCAAATTCTGAATTCATTACAAAATCATTCACCAAAATCTCTCCTTGGCAGTGATAGAAACCAAAAAAAAAAAATTGAAACAATGTTAACTATAGTAATTAATTCAATGCTTACCTCATTAGGATACATCAGATTCTGGATTCGACAATCCCCATTAGCAGCTGCTATTTTACAGAGTTTGAGATTGACGGTTAAAGAGAAAAGAGTAGGAAAAGATTAGGGCTTGGTTTCTCAATAAGGATTAGAATAACAAAGCCTAGAATTAATCTATCTTCTCATATCTGCTCTTCAGAGAGACGAACATACACCTTCCGCAGGAATTGTTTGTTGTTGAGATTCGGTGAAGGATACGAAGAATTTATTCGAAATCAAAAGACAGAGTTGAGGAAACGAAGAGTTTGTGTTTTTTTTTTTCTTCCGATCCACCGATCCCGGCCGCAGGATCGAATCTGGACGGCCGCGATTCGCCCTTATTTCCTCCCCCGCCCAGCCTTCCCAGGCCGCAGGATCTTCGATCCTACGAACACGAATGCCAAGGAGACCTTAATGAAGAAATAAATAATGAAGAGATGAGACCTTTATTTATCTATTTTCATCGCAAAATAAAGAAATAAAGGAAAAGGCTAACCATCCTGTAATGCAATAGGAAGCCTACCTATTTCCTTTATAAAAAAAATGAAAAAAGTTTGGGAGACTATCTTAGTGAAAAGTTGTAACAACGTCTCATTTATATTTGCTAGATTCATATCCATGGAGGCTATAGTTTAAGCAACAAGAAGAATAGCTTTGTTGGCGTACTGCTCATCTGGACTGTGCACTTTATGGAGATTAAGCAACTGAAGGAATTTGAAGTTGAGTCCATTTTTCAGCATCCAAAACAGTAAATTTACAAATCGAAGTATTTACTTTGAAATATAATATGGCTTGAATATTTTGATTGCTAAAGCTTCAGTGAGTTCATCAACATAGTTTTATGATACAGGATGCAACAGAGTCATTAGGATCAAGTGATAATAGACATGAAGGCCCGTTTGGAGAACAAAGTTTCTCTTAGATTCAGCAGTTTACAACTGACTCGAGTACAACAAATAAAACAGTACATTAAAGTGGTGCTCTATAGAAAGTACTAACTACGGAGTACACAAATCTAACCACCTCAAATTTACATGGTAAGTATATCAATCATTAGGTCAACTAATTCTCACCGAGCTTACCATCACTTTCGCTTTATAATTGTATGTCTCTCTTGCTTATATATATATATGTATCCAAATAAGGTAGATGCCTTTATGATTCAGTCATAATTCCTTTTCTTTTATAAAGATCAATGTTGTGGTCAACAAATGTTATTAGCAACAATAAAGACTAACTACACCATTGCAGGAACCAACAATGATACGAGACGTACCCGCAAATTTCTTGGAAGACTTGATCTACAACATCAGAGGAGATTGTCCTAATTATTTTTCATGAGAAACAATAATTTTTGACATACAGGTGAAGATATATGTTATCTATTGTACAATTGACTAAGTTGTAATCTTTTTTAATGTGTTGTTATAAAGAAATAAAGTATGTATACTTAAGATTGAAATGAAAGGTTGAGTCGGGGCCGTAAGGATAATAACTTCATCCTATCTTTAGGTGCAGATAATAACTTCGCACCAGTATTAATGGAAAGCTGATTTTCTTTTTCATCCTATCTTGCAGCTAAATATGGAAAATCTTCTCGCTTACTCTTCTCCTCTTCTCATTTACTCACACATAACCACAACAACAACATCAAAGATGAAGAAGAAAAAAAAAAGAAGTAGAGTTACTGTTAGTAAATCAAGTGACCTGGCTTCGTACCAAGACAGTAAAAGGTACCAAAACCCCTCATCCTCAAAACCCTTTAGTCCTTTTCAAATTTCAAATTCTCCTAATTATAACTTCAATTTTTTTTTGAAAAGTTCCTTCTAATTTTTTTTTGAAAGGTTACTGTTAGACAGTAAAAGGTTCCTTCTAATTCCCCTAATTTTAACTTCATTTTTTTGTGTGTGTGTGTGTCTGAATCCAGTGCTTCCGGTCTTGGTGGTGGTAGTGGAAGTGGTGGATACAAAGGGAACAACCGTTATCCATCATCAAGTTAAAGAGAAAAAGTTAAAATTGATTTAGATAAAATTAAACCCATTTAGAGAGCAACTTTTATGTTGAATCTCCTTCTGTAGCATCAATGAAAGAAAATGAGTTTGAAGAATACGTCTTAAGAGACTACATTCGAAAACAAAGATGTTACTAAGGTGAGAAGCTATCATATTGCAGTTCATATATATACATACATTTGTAAAAATTGATCTCTATCCTGTCTTAGGTAGGCACGACTTGCCTATTAGGTAAACAAATAATAACACAACAGATGTAGGTTGTGGCAGCTCACTTAATGTCATCTTTCTTTTTTGCAGGACCCAAGTCGTACAACATCAATTGGTTTAATTGAAGACTGATGACTGCAATGCTAACAAACTTTTTATGTATTTGGTTGCAAAGATTCAGTATTGCAAATCCAAGGTTCATGTTGCTCTAAAACCTATATAACACTTCCTTTATAGGCTAAAATATAACTTTAGTAAGGTTTTGACAGTCATAATATACAACACATCTTTACTGAAAAGGTTGAACAGAGTCCTTTTCGCTTACATCTTTCTTCAGTTATACGAGCAACACATGAGTTCTAGATTCCAGTAACAAAGTCTAAAAAGGAAATTCATGGCCTAGCGAATATAACCAATTGATGTTGTGTAAGCTGTTGGTGTATACAATCACATGTTTTGGTGCAGGACCACCACCTAATTCTTCAATTCGTACATCAACATCTGCCAAACCATGTTTCCAGTGTTAATATTTGCCACAGTAGGCTCTTTTGTCAGGTTAAATAGTTTATCCTATTTCATGTCTAGTACATAACAGAGAGTAATTACATAATATTCAATGCACACTGTGAATCACATGCATGCATAGAGCACCTCCATCTAATTTCTTGCTTGATTTTTTTATTTTGTTACTGCTTACAAATTACTCTGTATTGAATGAATATGGGTTTATTATTGATTGCGCTAGTAATGGTCCCTAAATTATGATGAACGACACATTATTGTATTGTTCTTGAAGGATGTATATTGGCAGTGGCATCGGCGATGTACTAATATCTTGGGAACGTTTTCGTTTTCTATGTCGTCATATGTCCCTCTTAAATAACATGAACTTCTTTCGGCTTTTAATCCATGAATTTCAAAGAGATATTAACTCGAGAAAATGACGAATGAGTTGTTCATCAAAAGTAATCAAAATTTGGACATGCAGACTAGTTTCTTAATTTTCTTGGACGTTTTCGTGGCTTTAGTAACTGTTCCATTGCCTTACATTTTTCGAGGGATGGTGTATATTCATGTGAAAAGCTCGGATATGTTTTTGGAGTGCGAGCGTTAAATTTGACGTGACAGCCATGTGCCCATCGCAAAGCCAATTTTCACAATCGATGAGTTGGATAAAATGAGTTAATAAAATTTTGAAGAATTAGTTATAATTACCAAGAAAATGAGGAAAAAAACAAAAACATAAAAAGATCTACTTTATATATATATATATATATACTGACCGTAACAACGTCTAATATTTATTCTAAAATCTCCTTAAAAACTATCTGCAATTGGTTATTTAAAAACTATCTATTTGAAACATTGCCTGTGGTCCAACTTCCTATTGCATTATAGGATGGTTAGCCTTTTCCTTTATTTATTTATTTTGCGATGAAAATAGGTAGGCTTTGATATTGATTGTTAACTTAGTTGCTTTAATATTTAATCTTTCAATAGCTCAGGACTTCAAATTGAGTCTTTAATATCTTGCTGTGTTGCCACGGGCGAAGAACTTTTCACTAAGATAGTCTTTAATGTTTGCTATGATCCATTAATGACTCTGTCAAAGTCTCTATGATAATATTCGATAATGCCATGAGCGAAGAACTTTTTCTCACAAATTCTGTTCTTACTCATTTATAGCAAAAGTTGTGGCAGAGGGAAGACAAGGATTGGATAGGTATCCTCAATGTTAAAGACGCCTCTGAGGCTAGAGTCATGTAAAAATAAGTGTTGAAGTTTGTTATCAGGACATTTATGTGTTAAATACGGCACCAATTGTCTATCTTTATATGGGTTATGTTAGCGAATAAGCAAAGGGGATCTCATCAACTTTGGATTCAGAAGGATGGATGAAGATGTGTTAAATGCGGCACCAATTGTCTATCTACGCTCTGTCAACGATAAGGGTTGTCTTTATGTTATGGATAGGTATAGGCTTAAAGAATTGGCCAAACACAAGAAATACCATCTACATAGTTATGGATTAACCCACGGTTTAGGTTTGCATTCGATTAATCCTGCAATTAAGGTTGTGTTTCAGTTTTCCTTATAATTAGTCTTACACATAGCAAGTTCCTTCAGCCGAATTTTAAGGAGAATTCTTATTATATAATGCCTGAAAAAACATTAAAATGTTGATTCTTTAATTTGCAGATCATTACATATCCATTCATACATATTTTTTTTATTTAGCGGATGTGTCTAATATGAAGATTTTAGCGGATGGCATACATAGTGCATCTGTCCATGTACCTCTGTATTGTTGGTGTTCAGATCCCATGAAATCAACTTTTTCAATACGTACTAATTCTCACGTATGTGTTGCTGTTAATATCTTCAGATCATAAAGAAATATTAGAAGGTAATTTACAATTAACTTTCGTGTTTCATTTGTTTTGTTCTCTTAATTTATTTCGCCGAATCTCGCTTATCAGGGTCTGTTATATGTTTGATGAGAGTTCTTTTGGTGGCGATAGAGGAGGTGGCAATTTTGAATGGCAGGTTGGCATACCTCTTGGGCAACAGCCATTGAAAAATGGTTTGAGCTCAAAACTGGCGTTATAGTGGAATCTATCCCTTGGTAGTCTCTAGAATTGGATACCTTTTGTTAAGGAAATGGAGGCAAGTATCGAAGGATGGAGAATTGGAGATACAACAGTGAGTGGTATCTCCTTGTGAGTTTACAGATTTGGGCTTTGCATGGACTTCTCTCCACCATAGATGTTGTTGGCTTATTTTATGTGTAATTGTCCCAAGTGCAGGTAATTTTGAAAACTGTTGGTACAAGCATTAACGCCAGATTTTTAGCATGACTATATTGTCCTTGGAATTTCCATTTTTCCTAAACAGTTTGTGTTACTTTTATAATAACCCGAGCAATGAATGTTGCAAATTATATTTGTACTTCATCTTGATATTAGAGATTATATATTGATATTTTTTGTAGTCTACTATTTATATCCGTAGTTCATTCATTTGTGTTTTGGCAGTTCTGGCAGGCGACTCTCTTACTTGTTATGGAATTTACACTTCTGTGAAACTGGATGGGTTGAGCTCCCACAAGGGATAGAACACCTTATCATTCCTATCACTATATCTTTTGCTCATGAACTGCTACAAGGTTTTTGACCTTCTTTAAACCACGGATCTGTGGCGCATCTGACTCCAAGTCAGAAGGTTACGTGTTCGATTCACGTCATGTCCAATAAATTTATTTCTGATGCTTCTTGACATGAAATAAGCACAGTCCCGACTAAGGTACAAATTTGTATATATGCGTTCATGTTTCAAAGTCTATCGATATTCTTATGTCTCAAAGTTCTATAGAACTGTTTTTCACTGTTCTTGCATGACATTTCCCTCTCGATATTCATGACTTAGCCAAAGGGCATGATGGAGCAGAATTGTAGTAAGATCAGTTCAGGAGCAGAATTTTAGCAGGATCGATTTAGGATTGTCTATTCCAGCGTAAATGATTCAAACAGGAGAGGTGCACCTTGGTTTATATCTCTCAGCTAGGCTTGTCTGTTATTCCAACTTAGCTGATAGTAAAGCTCCAAGTAAGATATCTATTTTCCTCAAAAAATGTGTTGTCTTTGGGGAAACCATTGGCCCATTGGAGTCACGAGGAATTGTTACCATTTGCTTTAGCAGGTGGCCAGGTCAGCAAAACCCAAAATACCAAGTGTGTTGCTGTGTGATAAAGTTGACGTAGTTATACAGTAGAACCTCTATCTAAGAATATCCTAGGGACTACAGAGAAATATTCTTATATAGAGGTTATTCTTATATGGAGGTCTACCTTGAAAACATCGATTTTTTTTTTTGTTATATATGTACCTAGGAAAAGTACATACATATACATAGGAAACATCATAATGTACATGGGTAATAAAAGTATTAATTAAATTTCGTTTAGTTCTGCAAATAAGGATAAATGAAGCTTGCGATATAACACAATCCACACAAAATTCAACCACGAAATGGAAAATTTTATTTAGTTGTGCAAAAAAAGTATCAAACCAACTTAGAAATAAAATGATCTTGCAAAATGGTTACAAGAATCTGTTCATCTTAAATTGTGATGTATGCCAAGACCTATATTATTAATATTATAATGTCAATTGTTCTTATATGGAGGTAAGTTCCTTAAGACGGGACCGGAAAAAAATATGACTTATTCCAATATGGAGTTTATTCTTAAATATAACTGTCCCAAGTCGGGACCAATTTTTTTAATTCTTATATGGAGGTTATTCCTATATGAAGTATTCTTATATAGAGGTTCTACTGTATAGGTAAAGTTTTGTGGTTCAAACCATGAGTGAAGAGCATCTTTTTTCACTATTTTGAATTCTACTGGGGTTGTATACCATGGGTTGAGAAACATGCCAATTATTCAAACACCATTCGATCACTACAACCTGGATCACTCATGTACACAGATGTTTGTTCTTGCTGGAAGTGAGCAGTTTTATAGCATTTATTCCCGCACTATAATAATTATTAATTCTTCTTACTACTCTTGATGTTTAGTACTAGCTAATATCTTTGTTTTCTTTAAAAAAATAATAATTAGGTTTTTTATTTAAACGTTCAATTTTTGTGTAATTTCTTCACCTTGGAACTTAATTTGTTGATTTAAATCTATCAATTTAGTAAGCCTAATTTGGTTCCGGTGATTAGCTCATCTGGGTAGACAATCACTGACAGTGAGGTTATAAGTAGATCTTCCAGGGCAGTTTCAGTTTTATAAACATCAGAATAATAGTAGGGTATTGAGGAAGGCACCACCGTTTCATTAGTGCATATTTAGATGATTATAGAACGGTGTTCTTTAGCTCAATAAAATGTCCAGAATGACTTTATAAGACTTACACCACATTTGGGTGACAGAGGGTTGGCGAGGTTAAGAAGTTTCAAATTTATAAGCCCACTGGGTGTAACATATATAATAAGAGGATTGATATAAGGATTTAAATATTAATACTTCCTTCGTTTGTGGAAAAAAATACTATCACTTTTTTTAATTTCGCCTATTCTTGCCTATCAATTATCATTGCACTGCTTTGGATGATATGAAACCCTGTTATAGATAAATATTTCCAAGAACAATTTTAAACTCATCGAAGAATTTGACCGAGATATCTCCAAAGAAGGATCCAACGGCAGTCTGGCCAGCTGCTCTATCATTGGGATAGCCGGATAAATGCTAGCAGTGTAGACAATCTCTCTCTACTTGAAGAAATCTCGGGAGACTTCTTTGGAAAATCAATCATTTCCGTTTTCCGAACCTATTTTTGCATTCCTTATCTCTAACTAAAGTAAAGTACCTGTTGTCAGACCAATACAAGCATGAAAAGATGGAAGCTAGTTTCAGAGCCACAAGATCATCATTTGAATGTGTAGAAGTTGACGAGAGCAATTTAACTTCATGATTTATAAGGGAGATACCATTTTTGGCAGTGGTGATACCATTTCATGCAGGAGAAAGAAATTTTGAGCGATCTTGACTGTCAGGTTGCCATATGGTAATGGTATCCCCTTGCTAATCTTGGTATCATCCCGTATAAATCATACAATTTAAAGAAGGTAAAGTCAAATACGTTAGGAGTGGAAGAGAAAAAGGCAGGGGCAGTTAAATATAAGAAAGAAGCAAAAGGCAGATGTTTCCGTGGATAACCTTTCAGAATAAATTGGATAAACTAAGCAAAAACAAAAACGAAATAGCATTCAAATAAATACCTTGACAATCTTCTCAATCAAATAAAGGTGTTTAAAGCATGTGTATGAAGGAACCAAAACTGAAATTAGGGTACTCAATATATATATTCATCCTAACTAAGCTAGAAGAACTTATCAAGAGAAAATATTTGTATTTTATTTCATATAATGTCTTTGACTGGATTCTCTCCGTTGATTAGTTTAATTACAATACTATGTATGAAATGTGATGGCGTATTGGTGGGGAAACCAAAATCTCAACTCAAGTGCCAAACAACCAACAATTAGGCTCACAGTTACATCTTAAGTAAATCCTATATGTTTTGTTAAAAAAGGACTATCATATTGTACTTTCGAAGTAAAACACCAACAATTTAATTGTTCATGGACATAACCCAATTTGAGCACTTATGTTTTCTATCATTCTCAACGTATATTGAAATATGTTTGTAGAGAAAAAGGTCACCTCATATGGTTCTCTCTCATCATATCACCATTACGTACTAAACTACACTAATTTTTGTTGCCAACATGGATTCATCTGTTCTTTTGATTTATATATTTCGGTCTTCAGTAACAATGATTGATTTTAATCCTAATTCGGGAAAATATTGGTGATATTAAATCAAGTGATTGATATTTTTTCTTTGAAGATATATTTTTGTTGGAACCGTATGTGTAAATATCAACTGATTCCATTAGTACTAATGTTACTAGGTGTTTACTAACATTATAGAAGTATTAATACCACCAACATAAAATGGATAAAATTCCACCAACGTGGGAGACTTTTGTTAATTTATGGACAATTATAAGAGAACATAGAAACACTTGTTGAAAAAGTTTATACAATATCTAAAATTAGACAAAGATTGCAATGGTATTACATTTGATCAATGGGAAGACATTGGAGAGATCAACAAAAAAGATATTAATTCAATAACTGGAAAACTGGAGCATGACAGTGGATAGCTTGAAGCTGATTTACTGAATAAGAAGTTCAAAGAAGATGTAGAGTCTGATAACATGTGTCATGAAAAATAACCAAAGAAACATCTTGACAACACTAAAAAGGTCAACAATTTCTTTTCTCCAAATATTGTTTTGAAAAAAAAAATGATTTTATTCGTATGAAAACAAATTACTGAGCAAGTATACATAAAATATATATTAAGGAGTGTTTTCCCAAATCATGGATACGAAGAGCAAAGAAAAAATATGGAGAATATATTTATGAGGATGAACGAAAACTAAGAATGCGACAAGAACATAAGTTGTTAAAATTAAAAGACATTTACACCGAAAATACAATATCAACTTGGATGGAATCTAGGTTCAAAGACAATAGTTGAAATCCCACACATCAAATAATTAAAATGGAATGGTGAGATGTATATGCCAAGGTCATCTATACAGACTTGGATACATGTCAGAAATACGAGCTTCAAAAATTTAATTTTCAAAATTTTGTTGTATGGTTTACAAACAAGATTCCCATACTAAGACCTAAAAGAGTTGACCTAATTTGAACACTTCTGTTCTGAATCATTCTCTAAGTATATTGGAATATGTTATATAGAGAAAAATGTCACTTTATTTGTTGCTTTCTCATCGTTATCACCATCACATACTAAAATAATTTAGAGTTTCTAACATGAATCCATTTGTTCTCTTGATTTATTTATTTCGGTCTTCAGTAACGATGATTGGTTTAAAACTAATCAGGGATAAATATGAAATATATTTGACTAAGTTGTATTTGGATACTTAGTCCAGTTGTAGTCTTTTTTAATGTATTTACATTTAAGACTATAAGGAGAGGTTGAGTCGGGGCCGTAAGGCCTTGTAAACTCATGGACTTTTCACCCAAATATCTACTTTAAAGGAGACGTTGTTACCAAGAAATTTTGTGAGAAGATACTGACTGGCCTTGTAAATTCATGGACTAAACACGACAAAGAATTAGGTGCCCAATGTATTCATTGGACTTTTACTGGAGATGTATTATCGTAAGAAAAATCAAGATAAATTGCGAGCAGATACTGACAAAACTATAAAGAACTCTGAGTCCCGATGATAGAGGTGAGCCTACATCTTATTATTGACTTTTATTGGTGCTCCCAGATATATGTATGAGATTTATCAAGATTAAATTGTCGTACACGGTTTAATTATCATCCAGATATATATCTTCCTAACAATGACTACAAATCCGCGTTGGCCAGAAATTCAAGATGAGCTTTTACCCTCATCAATATGCTTCGGATCATCATGATCCTATAGCCCGTGTCATAGAGTTGAAGAGAGGGTTGATGAAAGAAATAAGAAAGGGGATGTATTTGGAAAGTATGTTGGTCATGTGTTCGCAATTGAATTTCACAAACGTGGTTTACCTCATGTGCATGTTCTTATATTCTTGGATAGTCCTGAAAAATAATAAAAAAGTTGAACAGGTTGATATATTTTTGTGTGCCGAATTTCTGAATGAAAAAACCGATTCAATTTATTTAAGACTGTTATTAAATGCATGGTGCATGGTCCATGTGGTGTGGACTCCATGTGCATGAAGAATGGAAAATGCAGCATAAAATATCCGACGAAACATACTGAGAGTACAAGTATGGGATGAAAGTGGATATCCAATATATCGCCAACGCAAAAATGAGAAGGGGGTGATTGTTCATAGGGGATACAAAGCGAACAACACAAATGTTGTTCCGTACAACCCATATTTGTATAGGATGTTTAACTGCCACATTAATGTTGAGATCTGTGGGGGTGTAAGGGTTGTTAAATACATATACAAGTTTATCTGTAAAGGTCACAATCGTGCAACACTAATTTTAGGTGAATGTGATGAGGTGCAGTAGTACATTGATGCAAGGTATACTGGGCCACCTGATAGCATTTATACAGTCACTCAATGCATCAGGAAGAACCTAATATGGTTTGATTGGCTGTTCAACTTCTAAGCCAACAAAGAGTCGTATGTGATGCAACTAAGTCAATGGACAAGGTTAATACTGCCGCAGAAAACTCTAAGTCAACATTAATTGCATTATTTAAGTATTATCGTAAGAATCATTTTGTATGGTACAAGAAAAATGGAAAGTAAGGAAGTAGGGTTTTGCAAATGCAAGATTTACTTTGTCAGCCCCAATGCCAGTGAACTGTATTACCTGCGTTTATTACTAACGGTTGTAGTGGTGCAAATTCATTCGAAAACCTGAAAAAGTCGGGGCTGGTGATGATATGAAACTACATCGTGTGTCTAAAGGAGTGTCCATTGCACTTTGAATTTTAGGAGATGACAATGAATGGCATAAGTGTTTACAAGAGGCACCAGTAAAGAAAACTAGAGTTCAATTAAGAAAATATTTCAAGATTATTCTCCGTGTTTGTGATCCAAATCATCCAGACATTTTATGGTCATAATTTAGACTGAACATATGTGATGGTCTACATTTTAAACTGCGCACGAAATAAATATTAGGAAGCCAACTGATGAGCGGGTATTCGGTTTTGGGTTGTATCTTTTGGCTAAACATCTATGTGAATCTGGCAAGTCTCTTGAATATTTCGATGATGTACCAAGACCAAAAATGACATAAAATCATCGGTGTGTTCAACTCGCAGTGTATGATTCTGAAGGCGAACAGAGTATCAGGAAGTTGAGATCTGCTCAGTCATCAAAGTTCAACGCCATGTTTAGTTCTGTGAGAGATGGTGACGGTAAACTGTTTTTTTCAATGGCAACGCATGAAGTGGTCAAACATTTTTGTATAACACAATGGCGTCTAGCTACTACAGGGCTTGGAATTTTAGGAGATGACTGCTGCGTCTAGCTGCTGCAGGTCTTGGAATTTTGGAAAAATAATTCTAACTGCTGCTTCATTTGGAATTTCTTCACTTCTTTTGGTAGGAGGTCATACAACACACTCGACATTCATGATTCCCATAGAAATAGCCGAGAACAATGTTTGCGGAGTTGACAAACATGATTCACTGTCTAAACTCCTAAATAAGTAAAACTAATTATATGAAACGAAGTTCCCATGCAACAAAGATTTTGCATTGAAACAATTGGTTGAACGTTACGTGATACTGGGAATAAAGAAAGACCATTTGGTGGAATTATCATTGTTCTAAGAGGAGACTTTAGGCAGACGTTGCATGTTATAACCGGTGGATGTCATGAGCATGTCTAAGGATATCATTGCTTTGGAATTATGTCACTATCTTAGCGCTCCATCAAAATATGCTGCTGGATGTGCTTGAATCGGAATTGTATATTTTTCAAAGTTCTTAGTAGAAGTATGGATACCCCTAATGTTGTTTACATCCCTTTGTTGCATTTTTCCTTTAATATGGCTCTGATCTATATTTGTTGAATATGAATTATATGTTGATGGTAGTCTTAAGGAAGTTTTACGTTGAGCTTCCACAGTCAGTAAATAAATGCAAGTATATGCCTAGATTGATAACAGTCTTTATCCCATAACGCTTTACTGAGCGGACGTTATCCTTCAATGGCGATGTGCAAAAGTAAATGAACACATGAATGTTGCGATAGTTGTTATTATTACTGGAACGTTTGTAAGCAAGTTTCGAGGTAAATCTCTGTTACTAATTAACCACGACATACGATAGCAACATCATTTTGTTTATTAACATGGTATACAGTTATACCTTGCAACATGTATAATTGCGTTAGCTACGACCACTGCATCTAGAATGTTGATCCATCTGGACATACCATAAGTCAATGAATTCAAGACAAAATAGGTGGGAAAAATAGAAGATAGACTATGTAACTTTAATTATGTACTAAAACTAGAAAATCAGTTTATACAAGCTTAAATTAGGAGACTAGGGAATCACAATGACTGGCTCGCCACAACCGGATGATTCCAACAAAAATATAAATACTATACAGAAAGCAATTGACATGATACAATACAATGAGAATATGATAAGCATGTATTTGATTGATTTTGTTTACCCGATATAGTTAAACATATCTAAATGTATGCCGCTTTGAATAACTGGAAGGGTAAAACATTCACCTGCAAAGCGACAATACTAGACTTGGTTAAGAACATAGACTAGTACTATATAGCATGCAACTGATGTTGTAAAAAGGTTGAGCACGACGAAGACGAGGGACCTTGGTGTAGCAAGTGATTTTATTTTATTTTTTGAAAAGGACATACCATGATTAAAATGAACGACCTTTTTTTTAATAAATGGATGGATAATACATTAAGACTTACTAACGACATAGAATATACACAAATACAAATTGAATTTGGCTATAAAGGATGACAAAGATACTGTAGTATTCACAATAATGGGAAAGACAACAGAAAAGTTTATGAAATGGACTAACATATAGATTACCTGGAACAATGCAATGGGGGTAACGACATATTAGTATGGACAATTAACTTTATTATAGGTAGATGTATTGTGAACCCATGCTCACCATATTATTTATTTTCAAAACTAGGTATCACCGGGGCCTTACGGCCTCGGCTCAACCTCCCATGTTAGCGTCAGTTTACATAATTTCTTTCTTTCTCATTCCAGGGTACTCATAATTTTATAACATTAGTAAACACCTAATAATATTAGTACTAATCGGATCAGTCTACATTTAGGAACTCATTTCCAGCAAAAAAAAATCAATCACTTGATTTAATTTCATCAATACTCCAATAATTGTTATCATTACTGGAACGTTTGTAAGCGAGTTTCGAGGTTAGTGGTCCGTTTCTTATTAACCAAGACATGTGCTGACAATTATATTTTTTTGTTACCTAACAAACCATTATACCTTGTAACAGGTGCACTTGCATTGGCAACTACCAATGCCTCCAGAGTATTGATCAATCTGGAGGTATGAGTCAATGAATTCAAGAAGAAGCAAGTGCCCAGAAAAAAAAGTAGTACCATATCTTTTTTTGACTGCTAAAAACACGACATAAATTTGCACGGGCTTAGATCCGGGGACAACGGAGTCACAATGACCGGCATGGCACAACCGGATGATCCCAGTGAAAATAGGAAGACTATTTAGGAAGCAACTTAGTTTAATTTTAGAATGTAATGATGATAACGATGAGAGAACAACAAATGAGATGTTTTTTTTCTCTACCAAACATATTTCTAAATATAATAATACAGAACAGAAGTGCTCAAATTTGATCAACTCCATGAAAGATTAAATTGCTAGTAATTTAATTTGAAAGTACAGTATGTTAGTCTTTTACTTAACAAAAGACATGTACAACAACGTGATACTAAAGCATCAATTTGGTTTTAAAAAATGGTATAAGCCTGCTCAATTTGGTAAACAGTATTTTTTAGCAGATAAGATTTTAATACGTTGTTACTTGTTTTTCTAATCATTTAATTAAATATATGTAACCAATTTGATTGCTTACAAATTTTCTGAGCAGTTGAACGTTGATACATTCTCTTGAACAACTGTATCAACTTTCTAATGTTTAATGAAACTTCTAGAATTCATTCGTGTATCTACTAATAGCGATAACAATGTAAAACAATGTACATGTTTGGATTACATAATCATAAATTCCATAAAATCATTCATTAACTAACATATAAATATGAGATGTCCATCCCCAATTTCAGTTGTCGTATTCCTACTAAACCGGTAACTACACAAATTCACAAAATCACCAAAAACATAATCTACGTCACCACTTTCATCCACCCCCATCGAACAATGACATCATGAGAAACATGATCAACAATATCATCTGGTTATCTCTTCCTTGAATCAAAAAGATAAAATTTAATCTAGTGAAAGCAAGTACACTATTTAGATTCAAATAAAAATTCAACTCGCGAATAGTGAAAAATTAAGGTATCCTTAAAATGCTTATATAGAACCCAGCTCAACTTTTTATCTTTACATGTTGCCTTTTGTTTATTTAAAATTTCAGTCATTTATTAATTTCTAGAATTGAATCTAGTGATTATCAAGTAAATATTACATTCAAATAAAAATCAATTCAAGAATAATGAAAAATTAAGGTATCTCAAAATTTATCCGAATAACAAATTTGATTATATGAAACCAAGCTTAACCTCTCACCTTTCCATGTTTACTTTTACGTTTGGATAAGAAAAAGCTCATTAATATTGCAAAAGTGTGTAGAATTTTAGCTAAGAATTAAAAATCACCATAATCAATTATCCAATCATGTATTAATTTCTAAAATATATTTGAAGATTTTCTTATCGAACACTCCGGTCCTATGACGAAGTTTCCCGTGTATTGAAAAGAATTTTGTACCCTTACCCTTTAGATCTCTGTCATCCAGTTTGCAGCCAAGAATTCGTCCTCATCATCCAAAATGCCGCACGATTAATCCGAATCATCTGATGCAAAATCTTCGGTGGCATACATACAGTTAATGCCAAACATACATGGACAAATATAAGAAAGTACAAAGCCAAGAAATAGTTTAAATGTGAAGTTACATTCTAGTGTAGGATGAACCCAAAGTTAAATCTACAGGATCCATGCTAGCGTTATGGTGAGATTCATCAGTACATTGATCTACAATAAAAAAACTATTCTTAGATCCCTGGGTGGGTCTGTGAAGAGTACAGATTCCACAAAAATAGTTATTCAGATTCTTACCGGATAGTCCGATACAATACCATCAAACGTATTCTTTGAATAGCATGTGAGTATCCGTTTAGGTTTGGGAATCAAAGAATAGCATGTGAGTATCCGTTTAGATTTTGGAATCAAAGAATAACATGTGAGTATCCGTTTAGGTTTGAGAATCTGCATTAGACGCATGAAAATTCTATCAAGAACATAGAATGCAAAATTCACATTGCAAACAATAATAACAAAAGAATCTAGTTTTGACACTGTAAATCAGTGCATGGCATATACTTCTTTTAAACATCACATTTCATCGTGCTTGTTGGGAAATCTATTGTTTCTGATATAGCCGTAAACAGAATATTTCAGGAATAACACCCACAGTTTAGTTCAAATATTAAATTAAAAAACCATAATACTAAACCCGTTGCTCTTCATACATTTGGCAAAGAGACCCTTGCTCGACTATTGCAGGTTTCACCATATACTACTTCTCCAGACTAATTAATCTACTCATCCAACACACCTGCTGTAGAGCATCTGAGTATGGTAGGATGGAATATCAACTGTGGATGGTGCTGCAACTGCTGGTCCCCCTGATAGATAAAATAATGGAAGCTGAAAATACTATAAGAGAAGATGCAGAAACATAATACAAATATACTGTACATCCTATATCTTTCTTGGTTAAATCGATAATTTCGTGGACATGAATGGTTTGATTTTTATAGAAAGAGAAAGTGTGATACAGAGAGGTAGGACTTGATTTAAATCTGTTAAATTCTTGCTGATTGGCCCAAAAAAGCTAGAGGTGTGGATAGCATAATGTGCCTGTAACCAACGTCATTCTTTTTCTTTTAAGTGAACCCAGTCATCTGATCAGAGAAAATCCTACGGGTTAGGAGCAATAAATCACCTGGTTCTCAGATCGCCGTTCTCCTTGACCTCCCTCTTTCTCCTTACACTGTTGTGCTCTCTTCTCTTGCTTGCTTTCTGTGCAGATGATCGGAATACCTGGCAAGTCAAACAGTAATCAATATTACGTTACATGTGGATATCAATAACACAATAAGAACATGTCTATACCCAAACCACAGAATCATACTTTAGCCCAGAGAGATGAGACATGTAAACTTGCACGCTCATCTTCTATAGGTGTACTGGACTATTGTGCATTGCAATTAAATAAACTCAATTCTCAATGCCTAAGAACATCTCATTTCAGTGGACGAACATAAAGACTTGAATTAATTAATCTACTTGTAAATTGGAATACTATGGCTCGGAATCCCTAAGAAATAACAAAGGAGTGACTAAATGTAGCTATAAAAGCTTGTGGGTGATCCATGATGTCAAATAGACAAATAAAGAAATCACGCCAGTAATAGATCTGAAAGATGAACACATGCTCGACAATTACAAAAACCTGATCCTTAGAAAGATATGTAAGATAGCAATTTTAATTGCATGTTGTAGCAGAAAGTCATTTACCCATAGAGACAGGGAATATAAACAGATAGTCCTTCACCTTGAGAAGATACTACTATCAAAGTCATTTTCGCTTCTAATTGACTTGCTCATAAATGCCCACCAATATTTCAGCAATTCCGTTACAGATTCTATATTCTTGGAAATTAATATGAACAGTAAAATCAATCCGTGTAAGAGAAAAAACCTTTAAGAATCAAGCAAAAATTATAAAAATCCATGTTGAGATTCTTGAGAGAATATACATGTAAAAGTGTTTACGCGAAACCTGTTTAGAAAGGCGGTTACTCGAATCTTTTTGACCATTGAATGATAAAACTTCATCCTGTAAGTGAAAGGAAAGAGACGGACAGTGAGAGTGACTCTACAAAGATTATGCATGAGACATGGACTTATGGAGTAGTGAAGATCCTAAAAAGAATATGTACCCACACAGATAACAGAGCACCCCCGACTCATACCTAACGCTTTACTAAAAGACAGAAAACGTAAAACTTTCCAGTACCGTTACTAAAGGAGATAGTTTATAGTAGTAACACTAAACCATACAGCAGGATACTGACTATTGAGTATACTAGCATGAGACTAAAATAAAACATTTATAAATTTCTTATAAGTTAGACTTTTAAAATTTGAGTATTTTGCACATAGTCATCTATACTTTTACTTCTCGTGAGAGGTTAAAAGTCATCAGCGGATACATAGGTAACGGTAGCCTCACTTTAATAAAGGGCATGCAATAAAAAATGATTATTGTCCAGTTAAGACTATATACAGTAGGTGGATCCAAGGTATGAACCTGAAAAACAGGGGTAAAGTCTGGCTGCATAGCTTCTTTTCTTTTTTCACATGGCAGTGTAAGGTCAAGCATCATGACCTCCAAACTGTCCGATGCTTTTGTTGCTGTTCATTCGGCTGCAACGTTGAAGGGAGAGTTAAATGATGAAACCGAAACTCTCAAACACCTTCAACGGATAGAAATTCATCGCAGTAAAACAAAAATGTCTGCTCAATTTTTTTTACAACTTTCTAAATTATTTTGATATTTTAGATTATGGTAAAAATAAAATTTTATAAGAAAGAAGAGAAAGTCTTTAGAAGAAATTATTTTGATATCTTAGATTATGGATGCCATTGCATCCACATCAAACAGTAAAACCCAAAGATTGCTACCAGCGTGATAGACATAACAGACTTTATGTAAAATCCACATGAGATGCTTTCATTCCATAATTTTTTGTAAAGAAAGAATTGACGCCTTCACATTGACCTCAAAAGAATATATTATTAGAACGTGCAAGATAAGCATAGACGCCTTGACATTCAAAACAAAGAGTATTTCAGTGATATGCTTGCCCCCCTCTCTCTGAAAATAAAAAGAGCTCTTTGAAAATTCGAGCTCTTAGCCAACTTTCTCTGTGTGCATTCTATACAATGCATACAAAATTAAAATTATCACAATAATCTATTTGATTATCAAAAAACCAACAAAATTTCAATTTCCTTGCCACAAAAAGAAGATGTTGTTTTCCTGATGTATCAACTACGTGGTTGCTAACGAATGACTGAATAACGCATGGGTTATCCTGTACAAAATTGTATAATACGGGGAGTATCCTTTACAAAATTGAATGGCCAAAGCAGAATAACATGGGGGTAAGAATCCGAGAAAGGATCTAAGCACCAACTAACGGAATAAAAAACCTAAAAGAAGAAAAGGGTCACTTTAAGAATCCGAGATAAAGAAGCTTTCTTCTGAGGGATTAGGACCACCATATCTGTCGGTGATTGATCAACCTTCTTTTGAGACCTTAACCTGAAATGCCATGTGTCTATAATAGGATATATGATGATTAAATCCCATTATTAGGTTTCAGTCTATATAAGACCTAGCCTCCGTTGTTGGAAACAAAAATTGTTAAAGGATTCTTAACAAATCCCCAACCAAAATTAATATAAATTTACCTATACACGCCCAAAGTATACAAATTTAGCAACGGAATAGCACAATTAGCAATCAAACCCATCAACCTTCTAAAAAAAAATTCTGATGTGGTCTAATAATCTTATTTCTCCCATATAGAGACAAAGGCCTTAAAAATAAAATTAAATGTACAAATTGAAGAAGGAGGTTAATCATACACTCAATGTATTAATCTTTATCAGCTTATGAATTGAAGAAGTCCATGATTACATGACTAATATCACCACCAAAACTACTATTATCATGATGAGAGAGCATATACGAACATGATAAGAACAATTAATTTGTCGAGCAAAACAATTAAGCAACAACGAAAAACATAAATTGGATTACCCAATTAATTAGAGCCTAAGCTCCAAAAACTGATGTTTCTCAATTGCATCAGTTCCACGGCTCAGGGATTATGATCCCACCTTTTCAGAGTATCAAAGATAAAGAAGTGTAATATAGTCGAGTTCGAACCACAGAGACTGTTGGTTCTCAAAAGAATTATTAAGCCAAGCAATAATATAAAGTTGAATTGTAATTGAGTTATGAAATGCAACAAATGATAATTGTAAATGAAAGTAAAAACTGATTGTTGTATCTACCAAGACTTTAAGGTTTCACTTAATGTGTTTCAGGTTCTTATATCATCAAGGGATAACTCGAATAGAAACAGATAATAATCTGCTCTACCCGGAAGATATGACATAAATAATTCTGAGTGCAACTAAAAATACCATTACATAAAGATTGATATTATGTTCTAAAAACAAAGCCCAATTGAGAGATGTCACAAGGATTTCATAGCATTCAATGTATCCGGAAATCACACCGAATCTAAGAAGTTTAAAGACACACTCAACACAAAATAGCAATCAAACAGATATGAAATGGATTAAGCATTAAAATGATTATTGATGATAACTTAAGAACATTGAACCTATTAAGATCCCCCTCTTGTCTTGGCAGAGAGGGGTTTAGCTTCTCATTGTTGTGTAGATAGCCATTAAAAATATTGAATCAAAAACTCTAACACCCAAGAGAACTAAAAAGAACTGAACTAAATAGAAAGCAAAAGAAAATTAATATTGCAGTATTCAATCGTACCCTTCTGGGTTGGTTCTTCTTCTCCTTTTATACAGCAACAACTTGACTTCTTCTCTAACTTCTAGCTCAACGAATTAGTCCTATCTTTATGCCAAAAAGACCTGAACCAACCCGTATTCATCTCTTCATTTGGTACACAAAAAACCCATTTGTAATACTTGATTCAAACATTTTCTGGATTGGGGTAAAATCACTCCACATAGTTGTAATCTCTTCCTCCTGTTTCTGCCTAAAGATAGCTGAAATCAGTTGTTGACTTCTTCGGATTCAGTTGATAGACACGGTTGTTGAGATCACATGAAGATTTGGTGAAGACTGCTGTTTACTCGATCTGTCTTTCCATTCTCGTCTACAAACAGTACATAGCCACCACTGACTACGATTCTTCCACCCATCAAAACAATCGTCTTCACCAGCAATCACCGGTTACTACTGCTTTTCACTAGCCCTCCAATCTTCAACTGAATCAGCTCTGAACCCTACTTCATACAATGAATTGATCAAACATCTAACAAACCACCATTGATTTCTGCCATTTTCCATTAACCCAATCGTCACCTGCAAACCCACATCGATTGCAATCGGTAAACAAAGATGGTACCATTTCTTTCAATTGAAATTAACCCACCGGCTAGATATCTGTGATGCACAAATCTTAGTAATCGACACTGTAATCAACACCCAATTTATTATTCAGATGAGAACCCCAAATTCATTCCTCAATTACACCGAATTAGCACCGAACAAACCTCCAAAATCCATCAATCGAGCTCATGGAATGAACTCCCAGATCTGCTGTTGTGACATGGTTGTTGTATAGAATTAGAGAGACCACCATTTCCTCAATCAACCAAGATACAATAGAGAACTGCAGCCGTTAACCTCATCTCTTCTCCCATTGCTTGATTTTTTGAGACAAATCTCTCAATTTCAGTTGATAAACAAAACCCCCCAAATTATGTTCATGCCACAGATCCCTAAACGGCCACTACTTGCACCATTTCTTTCATCTTCATCTTGATCTCTAGCTTCCATCCACAACGAACTAACATCACGACCTAGCTTTGCTGTAGAGTTTCAGTCTTGAAACTTCATTTACATCTTCATGATTTCATCTTCGTTTACATCTCAGAACTGCCCCAAACAGTCACCATTTAATCAAAGACCAAAAGTTAGGCCAAGACCTATTTCAGCCGATAACAAACACTGTAAATCTGTTGTCATTGCTGATGCGATAAACTTCAACACCACCAGCTAGCCATAAGAAGTGAATTTTTTTTTTTTTTTTTATAAACATGAATGATATGTAGTAGTGAGAGATACCACAGACGAGGTGTGGTGGTGGAATGAGAGCCACGTCTCCCACTTACTCTCTTGTGCATCTCACATGCTCGGCAAAGATGTGATTTATTTGCTCAACCTTCTGGCAATCGGATGGCTTAAGTGGTGCGTACCATAAATTATTGATTTGCCAGCTCTGACTCCTTTGGCACGCAAGTTGCAAGCGCCAGTTTAGCTTCTAAGCCATTAGTTCTCCGGGTGAACGGATTTCACTTGTAATTCCTGTAAATGACTTAAAACAATATTATTAGCTAAATATCGAGACCTAGCTAGTATAAATGTGGGTATAAAAATGTCGCACTTACGTGCTTATCAGATTATCCAATGATTATCCATAATCCTGTGACTTTTGTAACTACATGACTGAAACCAATAACCTGTAAATAAACTTACATTATGTATCGCAGGGATATATACTATAACATTGATATCTTAAATTGTTATGCCATATGTGGGAGTCGAAACCGCATCTACATGGCTATATCTGATAACCATGTGCTCTACTAGTTGAGCTAAGACATCAGTTTGATTTCATACTTAATGGTACATACCTGCACTATGACATCATGGATACATTCCATGACGCAACTGTTATTATTCAGTCTTTATAAGACCTAGCTTTAATAGTGGGAAACGAAAATTGTTGAAGGATTTTAATTGCAAATCCTTATTATCGCGAGTGATGCACACGGGTTTACCACTAATCTATACATAAGCACTATGAAAACGAACATTAACCCTGCAAGAATAAGATAAAACAACTAAGAAATGGAATCAAACGAAAAGAATAGGGAGTGGAAAAGAAGCAGTAGACTATCAGGATTGCGAGAAATGGATTAGGTATTATATATAAGATCGTAGGTTTCCCTACAATCAATAGCTATCATGCAGTCAATTATAATCACCTTATACATCTGCCCTTCCAATTAATCTTAGTGTCTAACTGAAACTAAGAGAAAAAGTATAAATCTTAGAAATTAAGATATAGAATACGAACCATATACCCTGAAGTGCTTGGGATAAACACTTCCATGGAGAGTCTCTGCAGACAGTAAATATTAGAAAATCTAATTGAGTCAAGAAATCGGTCATGAAGTCGTTCTACATGGGCCGACCAAAAAACTACTCAACATAAATAAACATTAAGATCATTCAACAAAAGGAAGTCGTCTCATATCTTTGATAGAAACAGTATCGATATCAGAACATTAATCCAGTTTCCTATCCGTGATATTTATAAACTCAATCCCCATTAATCCAGTTCACTAACAGAAGATATTAAGTTTATCTTTTGTCCAACACCTAATCTAGCTGAAAGATTCTCTCATGTGCTAATTTGTGTGCCTTCTCATATTAAAAACTAACCTGAATTTCTTGGTAATCACTCAAATTTCCTGCACAAGCCACAACGGTCAGTAATTAACCATTAGTCCATTGCCCATGTAAGATACAGAAGGTACTGAGAAACACAATTATTTTAGAAAACCCTCAAGGATAAATCATTCAACACGTTCAACATGCTTACCCCTCTTTGTGGTATCCGATACATCTTCAACTTTCAAAAAAGTTTCCAAAAAAGATTTTGTTCCAAATATTAATCAATCTGCAAATACAGAATTCAATGACCCAAAAATTTGCAACAAAACTCATTGACAAAATTCAAAGATAATCCAAAACCGTAAAAACTAACAAATCAAAATCATATAATCATACAAACTCGTAGGAAGATAACTGACCTCTTGTTTGGATTCAGAGATTGTTTCAGCACAATGATCTTCCAAAGATCTTTCTGGCCTTCAGGTCAGCATATAAAGGGTATCAAACCTAAATAAAAAATCGATGAGTCGATGGAGAACCGGAGCAGAACCCGAAAGAAGAGAGCAGGAGAATAGGGATCCTAAGCTAAAATTCAACCAACTTGCAATTGAGCAACTAACCCGGCCAATGAAATCTGAATACATTATTGTAAACCTCTATTTTCAATTATACTCGTGAAGATTATAACTGGCAGTGATTTTAATCTGAAAGCAACAACTATTCAATCAAAAAATTTGAGTCAACTTCACATTCACATTGCAGGAAGGTAATCAAGCATAAAAATTAAACATGCCTTTTTCCAAAGATTGCACTGGGTATTACTCACCTCAAGATCCCTTGCTACAGAAAACCATCAGAAAATTTGCTACAATGAGGTACAACTTGGAACGTGCATAGCTGTCTAAGACCAAGACCACCATTGACACCATCATCTTGTGCAACACCATTCACAAAACACAGACTTACGAAATTGTTAATCTAAATCCAGTTTCTGAATGCAGCTATTTTGCTCAAAGATAAGTTGTAAGGGCCAAGGAACTGCATCAAGTCTACAGGATAGAAGGTGTTTAGTGTCTCAAGATGTCCAGTATCCAGAATGTGACGAATTGCAGGTTTCAGCATTTTTTTTATGGATATACCAGAATGTACAAATATATACATCTCTGGTCATCTTCTTCTGCTTACTTGTATTGGACATTTTTCTTGTAGCTCCAGTTAAATTTAAGATATGTAAAATTCTTCCTGTAATAGCTGATGTAGAGTCTACTAAAATAACATGCCATCTGTGGGAGTCGAACCCACAACTACATAGTTGAGAACCATGTGCTCTACCATTTGAGCGAAGACAGCAAATACCACAAACCTGTTTTTCTGCCAAGAAATGAGTGCAATGTTTTGAGATAACCGCCGGTTCAGTTCCAAATAGAAGGCCAGACATCCTGGATATCAGATGGATGAGCCCCATTGCCCTGCAACAGAAATATGCCACAGCTAAGATTATATCGATGACCTTATAAGAGATTTCCCAAAGCAGAGGGGCATAAACAGATGGATGTATAAATTCAAAGCAATATTTGGTTAAATCTAGACGAAAAATGTTCAATCTCCTTTGAGTACATGATGATAGCCATTACATCTCTGTTATTGGCCAAAAGTTTTTTTCCGAGTACTAAATTAGAGGCACGGTATCCTAACTAACACATTCCACTGTTCCTACTTAACGGACATACTACTTGTCGAGTGAAACAAAATCATTGTGACATACATCATGCACAATGATCGAATTGGATATCGAGAACCCTAAGCATCCGTCTATGCTCATAAATAGCTGCCGTAGCCACATCCGAAACACCTGTCTAGCATAAAATATTTTCTTTAAAACACTAATGTCGAATTTTTACCTTTTACCAATTTCCAGTGAAGAATTTCTAGTTGTAACCTGTTTGTACCCATACACCGATAATAGAAAACATCCATATAAGTTCCGCCATACAAACCATTTCATATTTTAATCAGAGTAGAATCTAATATAAAAAAGGGAAGAGGTAAAAAAAAAAGGTTTACCTTTAGCCTAATTTAGTGTTTCTATTTTAAATCTTTATGCGTCTTTCTATCTATGATATGGCTTGGATTTCAAAAATTCTTTTATTGCATGATATATGGAGAGATGCCGTGAAATCAACACAATCCAAATTCGTAATCTTTAACAGACTTCAGCGTAAAATTAGATGGATACACATGGGTATGATTACAGTCCAGATTTAAGGAGAATTCTCACCCTTTCTTTTTGTTTTTCTTCGTTCTTCTTATAATTCTCGGGTGGATGGATGGACATAAAAGGCGAGAATACAAATATGTTGCAGGAGTCCATGTTAAGCTGGATCGATCAGTTGTTATGCAAAAATATTCAAAGTATGAATTGTACACATCACATAATTAAATGAGTGAAGATACGTGGATTTGTACACAAAAACATTTAAAATACCTGAGAGTTGTTATTCCTTGAACTTCAAATAGACTTTCCTTTGGTGAGGTGTCTCAAATTCACTTCTCACTTTGTTTGTTCTTAAGGTTTCAAGCTCTCCGATGGCCAATTATTCTAACCAAATTCATTTGCAGCAGAATCAGATTCAAATACGGAATTACTCTAATGTGGGATATTATCTATGCCTAGGATGTAAATATTATGGCCAATTGTTCAAGAATAGCATCCGTTCAGGTATATTAAAGGCACCAGCATGACATGAGACTCTGTCATGGATTTAGAGCTAATAACTATAATTAACCCTAATTTACAATATTGAACAACCAATTTTCTCCACCGCCGGGGCATAATACCATTAAACATCTGTGAAATAGAAAGAACAAAAGCATTACCATTATCAACCATAATACCAACATTCATACCTTCATCTCTTTATAATACCTTAATACTTTCTACTCCAACCCCTTTTATTCTTCTTTTTAATACCAACATTCATACCTTCATCTCTGCACCAATTTTCTCATCCTCCTGACCACCACCAGTAGAATTCTCTTCCCTCCACCATTCTCTAGCAAGTTTAGATTTTTCCTTCTTCTTTACTTTAACACGTCTATGTTGTCTCTTTCTATCTGGTTTACAATCTGCTTTACACATATCTTCACCTACAATAGTAACCAAGTTACTATCAGCTCTTTCTTTCTTTTTTAATTTTAGTTCACATCCATTCCAGATTGAAAGGCAACAGGGAAAGAGAAAGTTGTAAGATAGAAAGAGTTTGTTTGTAATCAAGAAACATAGTTATACATGAAACTCAAGGAACATGACTCTTATTCATGTGAACTGGTCAGAAGGAGCAGCCCATTATCTTTTCTGCTTGTTGATATGAGGTCTCTAAATTTGATCAGTAATCAACTTCTTATGTACTGTTTTGTAACGCAGATATCCCATGAATAAATCGATACCGGCTAAAAACTAAAAACACCAGATTTAATTGTGACACAGAAATTAAAATTGGATAGAATTAAGAAACCTTAAAAATCTCTACTTTCACATCAAAAAATTAACTCTTCACTTAAACTATTAATCTCTACCTGCACAAAAAATACAACAAAAGGAAATGAGTATTTATCACCTTAGTCCAAAAAATATGTTCAGATTCAACACCAACCCTAAATCAAAGCAAACTTAAAACGAAATCCAAGACAAAGTTATAATAGAAGAGAGATTAAAAGAAATTGTGCATCTAATGCTCAGAGATGTTGCCATCAACATGAAGGGATTTAAAATATAGATAGCCTAAAAGTACTAAACCAAGACACAACTACTTCCCATTAAAAATACATTCACTAAAAGTACTAAATCACTTAAAGCTTGCGCAAGCTATTAGTGCAGACAGGTGAGGGTGCTTAAAAACACTAAAGAAAATATTCTTCTTCATTTTGAAATAAAGCTAGCTAATTCACTGAAAACCACAAGCACGACTTTGATCAGTGCATACCCATTACCCTCGACATGAGCTATATTACCCAGCGGGAGTTGCTAGCTGGTGGTTCAAACTGCAAAGGTTTACCATCTCATCAGTGGTTCTCCGAGTCTGCGGCTTCACATTTTCTTCTTTAGTTGATGCAAATACATGCTTTTGTCTCTAAAACTGTTTAGGATATGAAGAACAACAATGAATTGTACAGAATTTATTACAACAACAATTTCAAACATTGAAAATCTAATCCAGGTATTTCTGAATCAAGCTCTTGCGGATAACATGAAACATGAACTCATTATAACCCATAAAATCAGGACATCAAAAATCCAACAGTAACCCAAACATCGTACATCATCCAGCAACCCCCTGTATTTTTGATAAGTATTACTTTTCTTTTTGGTTAACCAGACTACATTCAATTTTTCAGATGTAATTTTATAGTACAAAACGAATGCACTTTGCTATGTTTATCTCACACGGGATAATCACATAGTCCATATGGCCCTGGCACTGGACAAATATATAATTAAGCATATGAAAGTGAATAATTTCAAACAAATTAATAACCAAAATGTGATTGTAAAACCACCTTGATTAGTAGCAAATGTACTTGTAAAACAATTGTCTCTAAGTGGCTGTATGTTACCTCCGGTATCTTTTATTGTAGATATGTTTCATGCTGTTTGGGGATATAAATAAAGTGAATTTCAATAATATTATGTAGAAGTGTGTTCAAGATCTGCCAAAACACTTCTAGTTTTCTTCGATTAAGAGAATTGAGTTAAATAGTTGGTACTTTTGCAAGTTTAATATAGTACTCTCTTAATTTCCATGTAAGAAAATTGGGGTCCAGATAGGCAATTAGATCGTCGAACTTATAGTGCCCCATCAGTGAAAGAGTTTCCTTACGAGGGCCACTACCAGCTAAAATAATAAATGGTAGTATTTTTAGTCTTCTACCAAGTTGAACTATGTAATTTGCTCGATTTGAATTTGCTATGGGTGTTCCTATGATCTGACAACTGTAAACATGCTTAACCAAGTATCTAGAGTATCGATTGGTGACCTGAACCATTGAACGTAACTCATTGGTTTTGACCATTTTTTATCAAAGCATCAGTAGGATGTATTCATTTTCTGTCTTTATTTTACTACACAAGTTGAATACTGATGACGTGCTGCGGTATTAACTGATGAGTCGACCATTTCACATGAAAGACATCTCTCATTCTTAGTGTAAGGCCGACAGTTGAACTGTCAGATGGTTTTTAAAAAATATTTATGAGTTGTAAGGTCTCTATTTATTTTTTTATGTTTTCTTTTCCGGTAGTTGGTTTAACTGAAATACTGAACATCAAAGAGATGTTAAAGAAATTAGTGGCCCGTATGAGCGCCAACAGAGGCACCGAATTGCTACCAGCCTACCGCCACAAAAAACTGATCTCAGCAGTGGCACAATGAAGTAAATAACCACACCATTTTGACATGATTTAGCGGTTCCAGGTATTTGTGCAGGAATTTTTTTTGTTATTTGAAAAATATCCCTATGATATATTGCTTAACTCTAACTATAGTTTAGGAATTCAATTACAATTTCATTTGTGGATTGTTACTGCACGTTGACAATAGAGGATTTTTAAAAAAAAATGCACTCATTCTTATTCAATAAACTTGGTATTTTCAAACAAGTAATCGGTTAAGGTTGGACTTGCGTAGTACTAGGCATGTTGCTTTAGTAATAGGAGATACATTGGTCTATATCATTCCAAATGAGTCGCAACACTATCATTTGAACTTAGATAGCATTTCTACATTTATGGTTCCCTGCATTGTAAAGCATATCCAGTTAGATGTATTAATGTTAACCCAATTCAAGCTAGGAAAACTAATACTACTCTTCCAGTTTGTTATGTTGCTTGGCTAGCTTCAAGTAAAGGTAAATGGTGTCAGTTTTTTATATATGGCTGCCATGCATGGAGGATCCTGAAGATGATGCTAGGATCACCAACTGTGTAGTTTTACACGGTTCTACTCAACAAGAAAGCACAATAGGTATGCTACTATGCTCATTTGGATTATTACTTTTGTTTCACTACTCTGATATTGTACACCTTAACTGCCTTATTATACAAGAAATAGACTAAGAAAATAACATTGAATATGGTCGTTTGAATTATTATATTTGTTCCACTACTTTGTTGTTGGTTATATTCAATTTAATTTTTTTATGTTCATTGGTTAGTTGTTACATAAGGCTGTCAATGGGTACCCATTACCCGGACCTGTAATCGGACCCTGTAGAAATGGGTCCGGTTCTGGTTCCTAAAGTTGGACCCATTAACAACTTTGGAACCGACGGGTAATTACCCGATTGGACCATTTTCTTAACGGGTCCAAATGGGTAATACTCATCGGGTACCCGCGGGTAATGGGTACCCGGTTATTCTAACTTTTATTCATTTTTTTAGCAAACCTATAAGTATTTTGTAAGTTTTGGTTTTTCATTTTTTTTTTTCATTTTTCATTTTTTTTCTGACATTTATCCTTTATTTAATATATTAATGAAGAAACAATAAAAAAAATTATAATTTTTTTTTTAGATTCAAGCCAAAAAGAGAAAGATAGCAGGTTTTTGAAGGCTTTTTTTTATAGTTTTCTTGATACCCAATGGGTACCCGGAACCGACGGGTACCCGGAATTTTTAACTGGTCCGGTTCTGAGTCCACAAATTTAGGGCCCGGACCCGACTTTTATAAGTAGGGTCCGGGTCCGGGTCCAGTGATACCCGGGAGGACCCGGACCCATTGACAGCCCTTTAGTTCCATGTCAGTCATTGGTTTGGGTATCAAGGAAACTGGGTTTCACTATCATTGCTTTCGTTTGTTCGTCCGTTTCGACTCTATATGACCAATTTCATACATGCTCATATCTGTTAAGGTTTGTTTAAGTAAGAGTTCATGGAATTGACCGAGCAAAAAAAAAAAAAAGGCTGTGGAATTCTACACATACACTAGGGTGTAGAGTAAAGTGTTTGTAGTTAGTTTGGGTATACCTTTTTGGTTATGATTGCATCGGAGTTTATATAAACAGAGAAGGTATCGATACACATGTAATTAATTACTATCGGTACACCTCTTGCAAAGGTGGATCAGGATACGATAGACAGGACTTTGTCGCCTATGATTCTGTTAGAGTTTTAAACATCTTAATATGTTAAGTAAAACTATCAACTATTTTGTCTTTAATTGCTAATATCAAGTCATACATTTAGATTTAGTTTTAGTTTCTATCTTTACTTTATAACTTACAGAAATGTCGCAAAAGTGTTTTTTGATGTCTTTTTGCACTTCCTTGGCCCTTCAGTTTGATTAGCGTTAGTCATTTTAGTGTGGCTAACTTATGATGATTTGTTTTAAGTTACTGATCTCATTATGTTGTTGTTGACACGTGGAAGATAGCTATTGAGTGGTGCAGAGCAGATTCGCAGGGGATATTACACCGAGCCTTAATGCGGTGGTCTAACACTCTACATTATATGGATAACCACATTATTATTATTTGTTGGTGTTTTGAAAAATTCATGTTTGGAAACTTAGAGTTTATGGGTTTTGATTAATATTGTGATTTTTCGTTATTAGGTATTTATTGTTCGACATGATTGGGGAGCTTTGATAGCATGGCTTCATTTTTTTTGTTGTTGGTAAAACCAGGCAGAGTTAAAGTGGACATGAGTATTGCTTTCCCAGAAGCTATAATGGATATAAGCTAGAGTTTCTCATGAATTTTTTGTTAACGAACATGCCTGCCGCAAAGCCTGTTTCAGAAAATGATTTGAATCAGTTTCATATAATAACACACAAACAGTAGATGTTTAGGATTATGATCTGGTGCCTTTGAAAATGTTGTCGGATTTGATTATTTTTCTGCAAAATAATCTATATAGCTCATCTGAGTTGTGGGCCAAAATGAGGATAAAATCTCTTTTCTTTCTCAGCCTTACTGCACACATTATTAACCACTGGATATATTGGTGTTTCCATATGGAAGGTAGCAATCGTCTTCAGGCTTTGTTAAAACTACCTATAGTTTTGGATCAATAAAGGACATTGTTCCCTGTTTTAAACTCTCAACCTAGAATATAGCTGGAATATTACATTCCATCTTCTTCTTTTTTAAAAATAAAAATTCCTATCAAATATTTCTTCATTGGTACCCTCTGTAAGTATGTATGGTGGCATCAGGTTGGGCATCTGTTTCAAATCTTCAAAATAACTTATCATGGTACATTACAGTGGAGTTGTTGGTACAAATTATTGATTGTTTGCACATAAGTGTCGTTATATTGAATCCCACTTGCCAATATTCAAAGTTTATTAAGTGTAATTACTTCGATTTAGTTGGTGCAGGGAAGCATATCCACGTTAAAGATTTATGAGTCGATATCTTCTTTGCTAATCTGCATTCCAAATGTTTTTGGATTTTGTTCTTTATGTATGGGTCTCTGATTGATGTAGGCTACGTTGTCTGTGACAGGGGCGGGTAAGGAGCACAGACTTTTGCGTACACTGCAACATCGTGTCCTGCAAGGCTATGCAAGTATTGGGAAATGTTGGTTCCAAGTAACCATCTGGATGCAGCTAATTCATTCCATCCCTTGCATGGCTTTGCCGGATTGGATTGGGGATGTTGTTGTATGAAGGTGCTTTAGTGAAAAAAATTCATTTTTTGGATTGAAGAGCGCTGTATTGGTTGTATGTCGTGTTATCTATCCTGTAGTATTATGCAACTTATGTGGCTCATGGAAGGCTGAGTGGAGAGAATGAGAATGGGCTATTTAAGGTAATATCCTATTCTGTACATTGATGCCGTTAATTTTTGGAGCGGCTGTCTTATCAGTTTCCTGAATTTTATGTATGATGGTTTATCTAATCCTACGTAGTTTCAAAATTAAGAGTCGGCTTAATGATGGATTGCTGAGAGTTGCTAATGTGATGAGTTTTTTTTGAGAATGGTACTCAAGAAACCATGTGATTCGTCCAAGGTATAATTCGTTCTCCGCCAGAAAGGTTGGTTTATCTGTTCATTAGGGTTTGCCTTTTTTCTTAATTTTCCTATTCAAATTTAGGGGATTGATTGGAACTGGACTTAAATTGATTATATTAGAAATGTATCTTTCAAATCATTTTCTAACATGATTAGAATATTTTTTTGCCCAAGTACAACTCTTTGTGGTTATGGCAGAACTTAACAATGAGCCTTCAAGCACTTGGAACAATTTAAGTTTGCAGAGGTACATGAGTTGTTATCTGGAGACCAATTCCAGTTTGGAATCCTCCCCAAGTGTTTTTGCTCTTTTAATTGATGTTCTAATCTTTTATCAGTGGTAGATCACTTAGGGAACATTTGGCGTCAGGAATTGTCCAAATGTTTTGATAGCTTTTAAGTAGGGCATGCAATTTCAGTTCCACGTATGTTGATTCTAAACTTTGTGCACACGCATGCTGCATTTGAAATCAACATTAACTTTAAGTTTGTATTAGATCAGGTTACATTTGGAGCAAATAGAGGATTCTTAGCAAGGAATGGTTGTAACTGGACTTGGAAGTATGAGGAAAAACACACTAGAACCTTTTTACTACTGCGGACCAATGTATTGTTGTCGGCGTCAATTGTTCCTGCAGATTCTCTAGCAACACTGTTTACCACATCGTCAAGAAGTAGGTCTGATATTTGGTTTGTTAAGTACCGTGAAAGTTGAATTTATGAGGACCAGCGTTAGACTCTATTTAGGTTGATCTGTTCTGTTTATTAAGTTCTTAATGGTAAGGCCATTTTTAGGTCTTTTCATTATTTTTTTGGTCGTGGTAAGTTCGTAAATGAAAATGCCTAATCAGAAATAAGTTTTATTTCAGAGAGCATTCCAATATGCATTTCTAAAGATTCTGATTGAAGAATTACCGTGATATATGATTGCCAGTGCATTAGATAAAAGGTAATCGGATAGGGCGTTTTAACACCCTATCCCTTTCCTATTTTGTATGTTTTTGGCAAATTGATCTTGAAGATTGACAAATCTCTAACTAAGGAATTTCCGTCGGGAATGATATCTTGGCTTCTTCCAACGTCTAGGTAAGTCAATATAGTTGATTATAGTGCACACTAAATTAAGAGGCAAAAGCGAAAAACATTTTCGGTGGAGCCTTTGGGGTGGGCAAGAGTTTGCAGATTAAATATATGAAGTTCAGCACATTAGGTCTGTTAGTCAGCATTTTTCCAATGCAGTCAATACATGTGTTTTAAAGAAACTAACTGTGTTTTTAGATGCCTTTGCTTCATTTTAATTTGGTAACTTACAAACAGTATACTGAAAATTAAGTCTCTTTCTTTTTCTCCATGTTCAAGTAGTGCTGGCCTTTGTTTTACTATGGGTAACTGTGTGTTTTAGCCGACTTTGCTTCATTTTAATTCGGTAACTGTATATTGAAAATTGATTTTCTTTCTTTCTCTCCATGTACAGGTAATGCTGCATTGTTGGTTCACTATTAACTAGGTGTGAAGAAGATAATCCAAATGTGACTGGATTTTTTTTTATGACGAACAAAACTCTGAAAGTCTTAAATCTACTCTTAGCACTCCCTCACCTTCTGTATTTCGTCTTCGGGGATCCACCTATAACTGAGTGAAACCTCATTAACCAATGGTCGAAATGATGCCTCTAAAACAAAACAAAAACGGATGTTTGCACCATCAAGTGGAATATTTATGCAAAAAATTTAGTCAATTTCCATCTTTTCTCAGAGGTATTTTTTCGTGTTTATGTCATCTTTTGTTTTGTTTTGGGGAGTCTCTTGATTCCTAGAATTTAGATCTTAATTTGGAGAACTGATGACCCAGGTAATGTACCTGCAATTAATCTTGATGTGCTGAAAGATATGCTCAATTTTTGAGAGAATACTAAATAAAAATTTAATAAATTTACCGTTATTTAATGCATTTGTTTTGCTCAGCAGGATGTTCTTTTTCTTCCTTACGCAGGTCTATTGCTTTAGAATATGGATACTAGGTTAGGTCTTTGTTCCTTAACTCTCAGCAGGATATTCGATTGATAAGAGAACATAGATGGATATTTCACTGTACTTAGTTGGTGAAACGGAAAAGATGAAAGATAATTCGATTTACCTATCTATAATACTTGCTAAAATAGTCATCCATACAAACATATGTTTTGATAATGATTTTATAGTACTTACGATTATACTGCTCATGAAGTACATGAAATATTGATCAAGGATGTTAACCAGGTGTGTTCTACATGTTAGGTTAACACTTTTAAATCAACAAACTGCCCTATTTGAGTTTCTCAAAGAACAAAATACTTCTTGAACTTTTGTGAAAGCATTTATGTTATTTGTAATTGACTAAATGTGAAGGGTAAGGCCATTTTTTTCCTTGACATCAAAGGTAGAAGATGCTGATTCACATATCCATATATTACCAGGATCTTCAGTTGCAAGTAAGTATGTCAATTTATCAAATTTATATTTGTAAAGTTGCATCGTATACATGTTCATAGAATTTTACTATCTATGTCCCATATAGTAAATGTGATTTCTGTGTAATCAGAAGCCATATAACCATCTGAGTTATGTGGATTCCATGGCTGGACATTCTAACCCCTGATTTACATGCATGAGTATGAATCTGTGATGCAATGGTAGCGTGTCTGGCTTTATGTCAGAAGGTTGCGTGTTCGAATCACGCCAAGTTCACTATCTGACTTTAGTTAACCTGTAACACATTGAAAACATAGCACGCTAGCAAGAACAAGAAAAGAAAATATCCTGATGGGGTTAGGTTTATATTGTTTCCTATGAATCACATGAAAATGAACTGTTACCTACTCAGTCATCTTACTGAGTCGTGTTTCTATTATTCACATGAAGTGTTTGTCTTTCAACAGTATTTTTGGTTGGGATTTTCAGGTAGAGACTAAGGTAAACAAGCGATACTGTCACCATGTGCAAGTTGCAGTCACTTCATTTGAACAAGCAACAGGGATTGGTCCAGCAAAAACACATGCAACTCTAGCTTTAAAACCTTCTGTAAGCAATTCCGTTGTCTAAAAGATACCATATCTGCAAATTCGAGGAACTTGCAAGAGTTTGAGGGTAAGTTCAAAATTCATGCAGTTCACCAACTACGACAGCAACGGGCACTTCAAAATTCTTGGTCACAAAGAAGGTTGCCAGAGAGAGCAGTTTCCATTCTTCGTACCTAGCTATTTCAACAGATTTTTCCTCTGTAGGTGGTATTTTTTTATTTGATCTGTTTCTATACGCTTAGTTTATGTCTTCTTTATACAAAACTTTCCAATGTCTTGACTACATCACAAGGACTCGAACTAGGTCATTCTTGCAAAGCAAAAAAAGCTTACTAGGAGCCGTGCAATGATTAAATTCGTGGTTTCTTATGTAATCTTTTCCTGTATGTCTCACTCAGTTATAAAAAATTGGCTTAAATAAATTTTATGTGGTAGATCAAATTTATAGTCAAGGAAAAAAAATCAATTGTTATTACTGTAGTTGTTGCTTTAGATTCGTCTGTATATTTGCTTTGTTTGTTACTGTAGCAAATAACTTATATTAATTTACTATTCTTTGTGGAAGATTTATCCCTAGGCTCAAGAAGAAACAATTGATCATATCAGTTTTACGTCTGGCACTATCAATTTGTATGTTGTTACATCTATGCAAAGATTCTATGTTGGCTACTGATAATATTAATCATCATTTCTTTTGTGTGTTCAGTGTAAAATATGCTCTTCTCTATGGGTCTCTCATTCATCGATTGAGATAAACAAGATTTATTTGCATATAGACTTGAGAATCATTCAACGTTGTATAATTGTTAGTGCCTCGCATGTATTCTTGGTAGATAATCCTACAGGCTTATTTATGGTTTCGTCCTGTCATGCCTGGTTTTTTTTTAATTATTTTTGGGTTCCTTTGTAATGTTTCTCTCTGTTTATATTCAGGTTCTAGATCTGTGTTATGGAAGGTGATGTTAACGATATCGCGATAGATTTGATAAGCAAGTATGTCTATGCACGTCAACATAAACAATTAACGAGAATAACACTGTTACCAAATTATTTTCACTCTCAGCTCTTATGTATGCAATTGGCAGGCAAGTACACTCCCGGTTTCACAAGGAGGACCAAGCTCTACTTCAATGCATACAAGACCAAATGCCAAATTTAGTAAGAAAAGATTGAAACGTTTGAGAAAAGGTGTAAGACCAAGTTTGGAGTGCGAGAATAGAAGAGCAGCAAATGACACTGCAGTTTTAAAGACTAAGTTCGGTAAGTTGGATAGTTAAATATTGAACAACCTTGCAGATTAGAGAACCAGATGGTTCTAAATGTAAGCTTCATTAGTTCCCTGTCGCGAAATGTTAATGGTATTTCATTTGGTTTGGGAAGCATGTGGCATTCCTTATCTTTTTACAAAATTTATAGATGATGTATTTGTCAATGAACATGCGTAATCAATGTCGGCATCGGGTTGGGCTTATGAATTTGTCGCCGAACTTACGAGGTTATTTAATAAATACTTGGTAATATTGACTATACCTTTTAAGATCATGAACTTAAGGTTATATGTGCACATGAAGCAGGATGTTAGGTACACTCCTCTTGATATCCCCTTATGCCAAATTCTTAGAACAAACAATTATAATTGTATTTGTTGTTTTAGCTCGAATGGCAGAGCACACGGTTTTCACCCATGTAGTCGTGGATTCCTATAGATAGCATAGTTTTGAGTAAGCCAAAATGTTTATAAGCTTTCTGATCCCATTATATAGTGTGACATATGCATGTAGAAACCTTTCATCTCTATATTGTTTTCTATCTATATTGTTTTCTCAGCACTCCATTATTAAGGAAAAATACCAGTATACAGTGCTACATAGGCATACATGTAAAAACCTTTTATCTCTATATTGTTTCAATCAAATAAATACCAATAGTGTTTTCTTACCGAAGTTGTCTTTAACACATCAAGTCAGAATAAAGTATTTGTGCTCAATGTTTAGATAAGGATATAAAACCAGATCACGCCGAAAATTAAAAAGATTTCTTATTATAGGAGAGAGATGGGTTTTGGTTTCTGTTTGCCGTTCACAGGCAATATGAATAGGCCTTGAAATTTTCGTTATACGTTTTGTCTTCATGTTGCGTATGTGTACGCGTTTGCAGATATCAACATTGGCAATTTTATGTGTTTGGAAATAAAAGGTTGTTTCTGACTCGGAAAAGTGTAACAAATTACCATATAAGACCTGCAGGATAAAAGTTTTTTATTTAATTTTATAAATTATTACTTTTCGACTTTATGACCATCAATTTTACTTTTACAAATTTATTTTCAAAATTTGACATAGTTAACTTGAAAACACGATTTTTCGAATAATGGAACCTAAACAACTCGCATACATATAAAAGCAAGAGTCAGTATGATAACCGAATAGAAAATCTTTTATACATGTTTTATTTTTATTCTGTCTCTAACTAGATTTATATCATTCATTAATTTACAACACTTGATGGGTATATATGTTCAGACGCATCAGAAGCTGAATTCAGGTGCCAAAATATCTAATCAATAACTACAAAAAAAGAGAGATTTTAATACAAAATGAAAACGATATGCAGACCATAATTACACTTTGGGAAGACATTGCTAGACAAATTATAGGAAAAAATTTGAAAGATGAAAATTACAGGTACATCATTCTTATAGTAATCTCAACTGTGGTGGAGAAATTCAATGGTAAGCCGTGGCATAATTTAAAAAAAAAAAAATCATATCGGTTGTTTGTTCGATTTTTTTAATAAATTGATAGTTTTTTGAACATACTAGGCTGTATTGTAAATAGCATAAAAAATTGTATACATGAACATAAGGAAACAATGTGTGTTTAACTAAAACAAAGAGTTTTTTCGTAAGTTTTCCGCATGTATCTAATAAATAAAAAGGATGGCTAACGATAGTATAACCTCAACAACAATGGTGATCAAGCAAATTATTAAAAAAAAATGCAAATACTTGCAAATTCAAATGAAACCACAGAGAAAGGCTACGAGGCTGACCACAATCTACTTGCAAATTTATGTAGTTAAATAAATATACCTGACCTTATAAACCAATAAGAGGAGACACGGTATTGTAGTACATACCATTTACTCATTAAAAAACCCTCCAAAGATGAATACAAAAAGATTACGAGATACATGTTCATCTACTCACAGATAAAAGATATCCCAAAAAGAATTGCAGGCATAAAGAGCCAACAGGTAATTGCACCGTAATTGTATCTAATTAAACATTTGGAAGGTATTGTTTATTGTTGTACGACTTTAAAAAATAACAAAAGTTATGTTATTGGAGATGTGAGAAGAAAATTGGTCTGAATTAAAAAAAGGTAGTGACTAAATACAACCCACAAATGGGTTAAATACAACCTTCATTAATAATTCAAAATAATTATCGCCATACTTAAGTGGGTGACAAAAAACTTTGTTAATCTTCTTCCACCATGTTTGTTTCTCTTAGTCGTGTTTATATAATAATAATTTTTTTTGGGTGGAAACACAATGATTGTTAATTGTTTGAGAATCATGAAGTGCTTAAAAGAAGTGGTAAGACTCGAAGTTTCCATAATAATTAGGAATATGACAAATTATTTAGCATGAAAATGTTTAATAAGATCTTTAAAATGATTTGAAATAACATTTTCAGAATTTGATTTTGTTTTCATGCGACAATCATATGTAATGTTCATACTAAAAGTTGGAATATATCACCTATCAATATCATCATATGATTAAAGAACAAAAATCACCCATCAATGAATAATATCTAAATTAAATTATGATTTAGGGTTTAAAGATTTGGAATTGGATTTTTCAGGTTTGGAATTTCTTAATTAACTGAAAAAATTGTTAAACCATTTTCTTGACCAGATGACATATAATCAAAGATACGGAGTCAATTACGTTGGAGTTTTATTTTTATTTTCAAAGATGATCAGAAAATAAACCTAGAATCAGAGAAGATGAAGTTTAAGGAGGGTTTACATTACCCATATTATTTATGGTTTATAATTGTTTTATTTTTTAAGTGAAGGTTGTATTTAATTAAGACATGGGTTGTAAAGTAAAAAATGTAACGATACAAGATGAGAGAGAGAAAGGAAGAAAAAAAAAGTCCTACGTAGTTAATTAGTCAATCGAATCACACAGGAAATCAATTACATAGCCAACACAAGCAGATCAATGTATAATTTCTTTTTACTCTAAGACAAAAACAATGTGTGGGTTTCGATGAATAACTGTTGCAGGAATTTATCGAGTAACTGTTTTCCGTGTGACTTTGTAAAATTTATTAAATTTTGATGATTAAAATCAACTTACAGGGTTAGTAATTCCAGCGGAAAAACTGGGTTACTGAGATGAAAAGCAACGTTCATAATAATACACGAACATAACACAAATATACTTACGGGTTTGTTGAGTTGGTTGCAAAAATAGTAAGGTTCAAGACCAACCGGACACACTAATTCTAACAATAAACAACAAGGGTTATTGAAATGAAAGGTAATTGATTTTACTAAAGATAAGTTATACATTTTCTAAATTACAAAGACATGTTGTTTAATAGGTATGGTGCATTCCATGAGTAAGATATCATATTCAACTGAAACAACAAGGACACAGAGAAAAAATTGTATAAGTTGAACATGTATGCGACGAAAACGAGCATAAATCTAAACAACTCGAAACAATACTAAGTCATAATTGATGCATTGATTTCACCATCATAACATGATGAAGGAGGTAACAATAAACAACAACATGAAACAGTAATGCAACGACACAATAATTAGACTAATTAATTATTAAGGATTATTTCTTTAATGATAATACTTATCATAATTTGTGGTCATTCTCAAACCATCATTACTATTTAATATATTCTTTATGAAATTATCGCATTATATACTTTTAATTTAATATAAAAACCACACCATATAATTTTGGATAACAGTTGTCGCATTGTAGAATGGACAACACCAGCTTATGAACAAATCTTTACACTCAGGGATTTGAAATTTAAACTATAAATTATAAGTAGTGGTACATTAGATAAGGCACTGTGAATTATAGCTTCACCGTATTTTCATATTTTGGAAAATTATTTAAATTTTACAATTTTATTTCACATATATGACAACTCTCATTTGAAAATCTGATGAAAATCCCTGTTTGTTCATTTGAGTCAAAGTAACTTGGTTAAGCATTGGTCGAGGTATGACCAACTGATTTTCATGGACAACCAAAAACATATTGTACATTGTCTGTCTTTGAACATATTGTACATTGTCTGTCTTTGAACATATTGAATATGGGCTAAACTATTGTGTAAATATGAATTTATGCATTATTCAATTAACAAACCTTATATTGAATAACATGAACAAAAAGAAATATAACATGATGAAATGTTAAGCCAAGGACAAGGTCGGGTGTTGCCTAGAGAAGGAGGAAAAGACAATCATCGCTTGACAATAAGGTTTAACTCTGTGAATTAGGTTTAAAAAACAAAACTGGAAGGTAAGACTGATAGTGATGCCGAGAAAGATAAATGACGCATTATACAACAAAATAGAAAACAAACACTTCTTGTAGGATTCTTACGAGTCTTCAATCAAGAGCCCAAATATTCAGATCACGAAGACAAATTGGAGAACTTATTAGAGGATCTAGATCAACAAAACGACATCAAGAGTTGGAGAATATTTAAACCTTTTGAGTCACTAAAATCTAATGAATCAAAACAAAAAAGTGTATGGAAGATTATGCAAAAAAAAAGGTATGAACTAGAAAAATTATGCTTTAGAAAAAAAATGAACAAGAAAAATTTAAACAATATAAAATACTGGAAAAAAGAAAAAAGTAGAATGGGACTTTTGATGTTGCATGATTTTGATCAGGTAATTAAGAATGAAAATTTCATTCAAGATGAGGAAGACAACTGCAATTTAACACCAAAAGAAATCGATTGTAATTGTTGGACACCAAAATTTCTTCAACAGTTGATATTCGAAATGGTAGATGGTGGTCTTATACATCTCAGAATGCTCTCATTTTTGGTGGGAGTGTAAAGACTTATAAGAAGAACATGTCATCAAAAAATTAGCTTCAAATTCATAGCCAGTTGGGTTTGGTAGAGAAAATGTCGCTAAAATGTAAAGATTATGTCACTATAACCATGTCAACGGATCCTACCCCAATTATAATACGATTTGACTTTTATACCTATTTTCCATTCATCTTTGGTTTATTACGAAAAGGCCTAAAACCTTATTGCCCTTCCTCTTTGGGTTTTTTACGAAAACGTCTAATACCTATTTTCCTTTCCTCTTCGGTTTATTTACGAAAATGTCTAAAGGAAAATAAAAATAAAAAATTAATTTAGAGGGGCATTATTGATCTTATGGCTAAGACCATTTCCAATCTTTTTGTGTCAATTGATTACTTACATTTTACAAAAAAGTGACCATATAGAAGGTCCTCCCTCCCTCGCTTTGCACGGCCCAAAAAAATATGTAAATACAAAAGCATTCAAACTATGGTAAATTGAACAGAAAATATTAAACTAACATCCCGAGCAATACCTACGAACAAAGACTACAAGACTAACTCTATCAAACACAAAACATTCCTTACCCGTTACAAACTATAATCACAACTGTTAGAGTATTAAATACCAAAAATTCCTTTTTACAATTAATATCCAGCCAAGTCGACTGAACTTAGCGAGTGAAAAAAATCAAACTTGCATGGATTCACTGTTCCACATGTTAGATTAAGAACATTCTCTATTTTTCTATATTGAGTAAGAGTATTGAATATTACCATTGACTTATACTAAGAAGCTTTATATTGCATAATTTAAATAAATGACTAAATGCTAAAACGAGAGGGTTAGCCGGGGCCGTAAGGCCCCGGTGATACCTAGTCAATGTTATAAAAAATAGTGGTGTTTGTCTTTGTGATCAAAGAGTCAAAGAGTGGACAGGATTGAGCCGAAAGGGTCATCCGGTGGCCCAGGTAATCCGGATCGAGTTTGACTTCGACGGCCAAAAAACTTTCAGTTATTGTTAAGTGGGTGTACGTGGGCCAATATAAACAGAGTGGGGTTACGGTTTGGGATGACCGAAACCGTTGAGATATTCTATCTGTTCCTGGCCGTTGGATCTCGAGCCCTAAAATAGTTTCATACAAAACCAATTTTTCTTTAGTTGTTTATCCCCGCTTAATTGGGCCCCCCAAGAAACAATTGGGGGCCTCCCACTACAGGACAAAATAGGACATCAAAACCTAATTTTGGTTACCCCTTATCCCATTTTTTTAAATGTCTAAACTACCCCTAAATGATTAGTGTTAATAATTAGTTAAGTTAGTTAGTGTGTTTAAGTTAAATCAGATTTAAGAGTTAAAATTTGGGGAAAAAAAGTTGTGTTTTTGTGTGTTGAGAAGAAAAAGAGGAGTTTTTGGGGAAAACTTAGGGTTTTCAGAAATGAGTGATTCAAGTGGAGGAAATGATGTTGGTGAAGCTTCAAATAACAAACATGATTGTGTTGATGTAAGATTATCTTAAATTCTATTATGGATTGGATATATGTCACGACACAGAGCAAGAGTCGTCAATGTCGAGGGGTGTATACCCTAACGACTCTACAAAGTCGTCAATGTACTGACACCAAAAATGATGACTCAAACCTGCAACTTTTTCAGGTTATGAAAAATCGTCAGGGTAATATGATACACCCTGACGACTCTTAGTAGCTTGGGTAGGAAGAGTCGTTATTTTGTGTGTTCATACCAAGACGACTCTGAATTTTTTTGGGACAGAGAGGCTATTTGTTTTTCACCTAGGGTCGTTGACGTTTAAAAGGGGTCGTTCATAGAGGATCGTCATAAGTTTCTATATTATGTTAATGACTCTAATCTAGGTCAAAAAATATGAAAAACCAGAAATAGGGTCGTTATCTTCCACATCATATACCCTAACGATTTTTTATGGTCTTTACATGCATATGAAAAATCGCTAGGGTTTAGGCTTGTCCAGTTGACGACCCTCTTACTGTAACTGAAATTTTTCGGGTGAAGATTTTTTTCTTCTTCTTGGAGTTGTTAATGGAGGAGAAGAGAAGAGACGAGAGAGTTAGAGGGGAGGGAGTCTGATTTTTTTATTTAGAAATAGAAATGAATTGGGGGTTTAGGATTAAGGGTTATATAGGATTTTAAGATTTATTAATAATGAAGGGCAAAATAGTATTTTCACTACGTTTTGGTACGCCCCTAAAATATTTGGCGTGGGAATAAAATGGCTGAGGCCCTAATTGTTTTTTGGGGCCCCCAATTAATCCATGCTGATTATCTTTGTCGATCCTTTCTCTTCTCCTCTACAAACCCAGAAAAATATCATCACGATGGTTTCCTTCTCCAAATATTCAATTCTTCTGTTGAATATGTTCTCAATACACTACCAGGTCCACCCCACCACCAGAATCTACACCTTCATCTACTTCTCCTCCCCGACCGTTAACAGTGATTCGATGAACCACAATATAATCTTTTCACCTACTTGAGCAAGTCCTTGCAACATCTTCATCTACTTACGTTGATTTCAATTAAAATTGAACGTATTTGCTAGGTAAGAAGTGCTTTTGGTGATATCAATTGTTTTTTTTGTTAATTATTTCAGAAATTGAAACCTAGGGTTTCAGTTAAGTTTGGGAGGTTTTCAATATAGTGCTTAATTTAAACAATGGAGTAGTTCAATGATTGATTGATGATACATGATACGACATGTTCAATAAGTTTTTCATTATAGCATTTTTTTTTATGTTCAATAAGTAAGAAGTGATTTATGTTCATTTTTTTTTAAATTGAACGTATTTGCTAGGTAAGAAGTGATTTTGGTGATATCAATTGTTTTTTTTTTAATGATTTCAGAAATTGAAACCTAGGGTTTCATATATTTGGGGTAAAGTTTGGGAGGTCTTCAATATAGTGCTTAATTTAAACAATGGAGTAGTTCAATGCGAGATTGATGTATACATGACACAACATGTTCAATAAGTTTTTTATTGTAGCGTTTTTTTTACTTGGAAAACATAATAAAGTTTCCTGCTCAGGTTTGGTTCTTATTTATCACTCTCTGAATCTAAAGAGGATTTACAAGGTGGGAAGGCTATGCCACCGTCTGCTAAAGCTCTCAAGTTGGTGGGTGATGTACAAACTAGCCTTACCACCGGAAGGGAAAAGGTACATTTTGAATTGGAAACTTATTTGGGCTTTTGCTTATTTGTTTTTGTGGCAGCTGGGATCAGGTTAGACTTTCACAGAATTTATCCATGGTTTATTTAGGTTCGCTTGGGAGTTTAGACAGGTCTTGATTTTGAAGTTCTTTGGTTGTTTTGGAGCTACTGCTCAATGCATAAAGAAGATCCAGTGATGTTTTGGTTGACTCAACTTTCTTGGCTTAATCTTGCATGCCTAGATGCTACCTAATTTATTTTATATGATTTTGGAGCGATTTCAAATTGCTATCCAACATTGTTTCGTTAAAGGCTGAGTAGAATCAATGTGGATGGTCATGATCTAGGATAATCCTCTCCTATCTGTTTTTCTTTTATTGTATTGATTTTTCATAGTTTGTGAATGAGTGTTTCTAATTTTTTTGTAGTTTTAAGTTCTTAAACTGATGTCTTCAGTGTACTTCTCTTGCAGGTGTTGGGATATTCATGAGCTTCGTTAGCTAATCTTCTTGCAGCCAATCAGTAACTTATACAACTGTCTTTTTAGAGATAATGGATGAGGAGAAGAAGGTTCTATAACAAGTTCCGTAACCTAGAATGATCAACTGGACGTATATTAAAAAATGAAGTGACAAGTTCCGTAACCTAGAATGAAGACGGTTGGTGCAATCAAAAGGTATTACTGATTCTTATGATTTTATTGTGACAACGATCATGGATGAGTTATACAATGACAACGGTTGGTGAGAATTTCAGCTGCTTAATAACTTTTTGTCTTAGTAGAATTCTTATCAATTTCTTCGTTCATATCTATAAAGCTTTAATTCATGCAGAGTTAGAAATTAGGCTTTCCATGTTTTCTACGATTAATTAGGTAATGTACACGACATATATGCTATAACAGGTTGGCAGAAGTCTGAAAACAATGTGCGTTCTATCAACTATGTGCGTTCTATCATCTAGATGTAGAAAACAGGGTCAGAGAATAGTTTGGAATCAAATATGGATTTCAATAGTGTTATTCTCATTACTCAAGGTTTTTAATGTCCATGTGTATATGGCGAGTCAGATGAGATTAAACTTTAGAGTTTAGAAGGCTATTAATTTGGATGCTTTAGATATAGGATCTGTGCAATGGTTCAGTTAAGCTATTTTCTAATTTAGAAGGGGAATGTGCTGCATTTAGTATAATCTAGCTTAGGAGAACAAATATATTTGAGCGGTAAATAGTCTAAATGGCAATGTTCTGCTTTTAGAGTAAACTTATTCAGAATAAGTTTCGAGGGTACCTTGGTACTTATAACAAAGAAGTACCTAGGTAATCCCAACTTTTCTATCTATGTTGTTTGTAACTTGATAAATACGGGTCACTGTACCCTAATGTAAAGTTCTATTTAGCCTATTTTATTTATTTATTTTCTCTTTCTACCTTGCGAGTTGCGCTCCTTTTTTTGAATTCGTTGTAAGACTTTGATTTGGTTTTTAGGTTTAATTATGGGGTATCAAACTGATTAGTTTTGATAGGTTTAGGCTATTCTGTTATTTGACGCAGGGCCTAAAGCTTGGAGAAGGTGCAGTTGAGTTGGTGGTTCCTGTGCAGGGTATATATCCACTTTATCGTTTTTTTCTTCTGATAATTGGGTGTGAAGTGTATTGAGTGGACTATCGTTTTTCTTTCTGATCATTGGGGAGATGCTCACATGGTCACGGAAGACACAAACATCTCCATCAAACGTAAGTTTGATTTTGGCAAGTTTGCTTAAAATAGGGACTTCCACACTGTAGGAGTAAGAAATGAGAAGAAAGATAAATTAAAACACCTAATTTGGATCCTTGAATCATACATTCCTTTTTTTGATTGCTTTCATTGGATAATTTCGAGGGTCATGGGATACATCGTTTTTTGATACACAGGTAATTTTGTTTCTTCCACACTGTAGGAGTAAGAAATGGGAAGAAAGATAAAACACCTAATTTGGGTCCTTGATTCATATACTGCTTTTTTTTTTATTGCTTTCATTGGACAAATTTTGAGGGTCATTGGATGCATTGTTTTTTTGATACACAGGTAATTTTAGTTATGTTGCTACTGCATGTATAATTTAATTGGATATGACTGATGGTATTGAAGTGTACTATGCTCTCATTGCTTCTACAAACCTTCCCAGTTGAAAGTTCTCATATAAAGGTGATGGCATTTGTTCCGTACATGTGGTCATGCATATTATGGCAGTTTAGAAGTTTAAGTACTTCCATATAATGATTTTCCTCTTTAATTGTGATACACTTGGTTCATACATGCGGCTGCTTCAAGATAATGAGTCATAAGGACGAATAGTATTTGAAACTTAATATTCAATTTTTAGTTAACTTTACATGATTACTGATTTTTCTAAGATAGTGGTTACTAATTTTTCTTTAACAAATTGTTGATGGGTAGGGGTTTAAGGTGCCTCTTGGACCCTGGCAATTCACAGGTTTTGAATAAATAAGAAAGTATAAAGCCGGCTATCCACAGGTGTTGTCTTTTGTTTCGTACTTTCCCATTTTTTCCAAAGCCTGCAGTAATCTGAATATAGAGCTTAAACCAGGATTGCTTAATGAATTTTTATTGTGTAGTTTGGATTGCTTAGTGGCACTGAATATGCTGGCAAATAATAGAACTTGCTCAAACCAGGCACCCCCAATAGGCAATAGGTAACATCCTAGCCTTATATTGTTTATGACTTGGATTGTTTGAAAAGAAAAATGAGATGCTTTTTCCCTATACAGAAAATGGTTGGTAAGTTGACAAGGAGATGTTTTCTTAGTTGGGAAGTCATTTTTTATAGATTTGATGACTATTACGAGTCTAAAATTTATGCAGAGGGCTATGCTTGGTATGTGAGTTTGAAATTGAGTCATTTGTTTTTCTTGCGCAAATGCAATATGATTTTTGTTTCAGTCTTGGTCTTTTACCAACGGAAACCTATTGGCCTGTCTAACCAACAACAACTTATGACTGTCCATAAAGTCTGTTGTTGAGTTGGACTACTGTAATTGTCCTTACGGAAAATTACAATTATGTGTTCATCTTATGCATAAGATACAAGTTTTATGTTAGCAATGTTTTAAGTAACTTCATGGTTACAAGTATTTTCTTGACTAGGCATTTTTATCCAACTAATTTTGTTGGTCCTGATGTTCTTCTCATTCTATACTTCACAAAATTTCAGGGGTGGTGAAATCCAGCAACATGGACGCCAAATGTACATGGATCTCCCGGCCTCTTTAATGATGATGGTTAAATTTACCGCCAAAAAATGTCGTATTGAATTATTGTGTGTGGCTCTATGGAATTTGAAGACGGTGATGGTGATTATTTTTACTGCGGATAGTGCAACTCACAAGTACAATACTCGCGTGATGCTGGCATGAAGGTGAAAGTAATACTCATGTTGGAATATATTCAGTCTACCTGAAAGAAGAAGAGTTGCTGGATTCGTCAGAATCTCAACCACAATCATCTCAGTTCTGGACAGACGGCCAACCTAAGGTATGGCATAGTAATATTAGCCATATGGTTTGACAGGTAACAACTATTACTTATGTTATTGCCATGCTAAATGCTTTCTTCATGTAAGATTGTTAGATAAAGCAATGTAGAGAGATATCGCTAAAGCTTTGTCTTTTTAAAGATCAAATGGGCAAAGCTGGCCGATTATCTTTTGATTGCTTTGTCATGCGACTAGACATTGAACTGAAGGAATTGTAGGTATGCATTGTTATCATTTATCCTACTTCTGATGATCTTGACTTCTTTTTTTCTTCTTCTTTTGGCTTATTTTCTGTTTAGATGAAGAAGAAGAAATTAAACAACTGTTGCGCCCAGGGAAGAGAACAAGCATTGCATTGTTCCCCTAACAACAGTTGACAATCTTACTTAGGGTATACTGATTAAGTGTCTTTATCAGATTCTGCTTACTGAGCATGAAAGAGAACTTGGTGAAACAAATGAAAATAGTGAAAACCTGGAACAAACTTGCAAGATTGCAGAAGATATCTATTCTTTTACTCTTTGTTCTGCTTGAGGTTATAGATGATGTTTTACTACCGAAGCAAGTTTTCAATGCATAGTCTTTCGACATATAGAACATAACAGGGTGTGTTGACTGCATAAAATTAAACAAGTATATTAACCTCATGTCACATTGCAGATGGATGGCTGGAGGTGGTTATGTTAGATAAATGATATAATTAGTAGCCCAGTAGCATTTCTATGGTACTACAAAGGCTCATGCAGTTAAAGTAAGATAATTTTATCTCTAGATATTTCCATCGACTCTATCTAATCGAGTTTCTTGAGTCTGTTTTTGTCCGATCTGTTTCGACTTTATGGGGGTGGCATATTCTTTTTTTCATGGTTTATAACAATGATTTTGTTTGCATCAAAGATTCTGACATCTTCATCATAGTGAATGAGTTCGGTTCTACCATAAAAATGGGTGTCGGCAGCAGAATCGCTGGCGTTGTCTCTGCATATGACAACAGTGGATGCTACCTATATTTGGCATCTTCGCTTAATGGGCAACTTGCACACTGACTTGATCTGCAAAACATGTCCAAGACTGCCTGCAGAAGACATTAGGTTAGTTGCGTCAGTCTAAGAGAACCACCTATAATCCCACAAACAATTTTGAGGCGCAGGAAGGTTACGGTTTTGTTAAGACCAGTCTAGCAGCTGAAGGGTTTTTGTCTATAATATCAACGCGTAACATAGGTTTCACTAAGGAGCTAGAGGATGGAAGCAGAGAGGATGACGGAAGTTCAAAAAGGGAGACAAAAGTATAGACTCGACATCATAATGTTAGGGTTAAATGTGTATATAAAGCAGGGTGTGAGTTACATCCTCTTCTTGCTATCTTAGCTCAAATGGCAGAGCGCATGGTTTCAACCATGTAGTTGTGGGTTCAACTCCCGCAGATGGCGTAGTTATTTGAGTAAACTGATCCTTACATGCTTCAGATACCAGTATATAATGCGAAATAGGTGAACATGTAGAAAACCTTTTATCTCTATGCATTGTTTTCTAATACTGTTTTATCAGCACTTCCGTCTGGAGGAGCATATGTTGAAAGTTGATTGCCCTTGCGTCACACCTGAATTGCATGCTTTAGACACCACTCACCAGTATATTCAGACATCATTAATCGTTGAAGTATTCCGAGTTGATTCTTTTTTACCCATTTTTTTTCTTCTGTTGTACAACAATCTGATGCAATGGTAGACATATTTTTAGGGTTACTTAATCACATCTGTTTTGTTAAATAAGAAGCTTGAAGTGGGAAATGTTTTGTGACATTATGGTAATGCGACCATGGATGTTAACGTGGCGTGATCACGGTGTTTCTTAACTGCTATACCTATCAGGTGCTTCACTTTCTTATTTGCTAGAAAGGGGTATGAAACCTAAAGTCAAAATGTTGATACAAGATGAAAGAGGCAAGCAAGAAAAACTAACCCTACGTGGTTATTTAGCCTATCGAATCAGACAAAAAATCAATGACAATGGAGAATACGAAGATATGACAATTGCAACCTCAACAACGGTTGTGGGAATGGATTTTTTTTTTTTTTTTTTTTTTTTTGTTTTACAAAAAAATATTTTTTAAGTTGAAGGGATATACAACAAAAACGTGCATAACTCCAAACAACTCGAAATGACATAGGAACACATGCATTAAAATGAAAAAAAACAACGTACAAAGTCATAATTGATGCATTGATTCCACCATCATAATTGTACGAAGGAGGTAACAATAAAAGACAAAATGAAGCTGGTAATGCGATGACACAATATTTAGGTTAGTTAATTATTAAGGATTATTTCTTTCATGATAAAAATTATGATAATTTGTGGTCATTATCATATAATATGTTACTCTTTAATATATTTTTGTCGAACTTCTTGCATTATAAAAATTTAATTTAATATAAGAACCACAACATATTATTCAGATAATTTGCATTATGGAATGGACAACATCAACTTATTAAAAATAATAATTAAATTCATGGATTTGCAATTTAAACAACAAATTATGGGTAGTGGTAGATGAGATAAGGCACTATGTACTGCAGCTTCATTGCATTTTCATATTTTGGGAAATCATGTTTTTAAAGTTTTGCAATTTTATTTCACATATATAATAACAACTCTTATTTGAACAACTGATGCATATACTGTTTGTTCAATTGAGTCAAAGTGACTTGGTCAAGCATTGGTCGAGGCATGGCCATTTGATTCTCATTGACAACAAAAAACATAATACACATTGACTGTCTTTGAGCGTTGGATGTCATTACATCTTGATTGTCAGTTTATTTGACCATAATCAAGTACTTTACTTAGCCCCATGTACCGAGCATTTACCTAGCATTGAAGAAGTCAAAATTCGACATCAAGTAAACATCCGTAACATAGGAACTTATATTGGATAACCATAAACATGTAGTAATCCACCAAAACCAAAGGTTGAGAATATAATAAGTAATATCATGTTGAATACGGACTAAACTATTGAGCAAATCTGAATCTGAATCTAAACGTTATCCGTTATTAAATTAATGAAGCTCATATAAAATAACACGAATAAAAGAAAATATACCATGATGAAAGTTTGAGACATGGACATAAGTTAGGTCATGCCTAGAGAAGGGGGAAAAGACAATTATCGCTCGACAACAAGGTAATTAAACTCTGTAAAGGATCAAAAGATCATGGAAGGTAAGACTGAGAATGATGTTGAGAAGAAAAATAACGTATTAGACAACAAAATAAAAAGCAAACATTTCTTACAAGATTCTTACGGGTCGTTAATCAAGAGCCCAAATATTTGGATCACGAAGACAAATTGGAGAACTTATTGAAGGATCTAGATCAACAAAACGACATCGAGAGGTCAAGATGATTTAACAAAAAAAAAAATTAAACATGAATTTGATATGAAAAGGCGTATGGAAGATTATGCAAAAATAAAAAATAAAATGTAGGAGCTACAAAAATTTAAACAATATGAAATACATGAAAAAGAAAAGAGTAGAATGGTATAACATTTTTAAGTTTTTGATGTTGCATTGCAGCGTTGATTTTACTATCACATGACAGTAAGAAACTCGAGGCTTATTCGAAGAATGAAAATTTCATTAAAGATGAGGAAGATAGCCGCGATTTAACACTCAAGGAAATCGACCACGAGATGATTGCATTTTTACGAGATGGGGACATAGAATCTGTGTGTAAATAACGATCGTGTATTGATCTTTTCGCTCAAGGTGGGTCTGAACAAAAAGTTAACAAATATTTGATATCCGTCCGTGAAAATTTGGAGAAGTTAAAATCAAAAGAAAAACACATACCGCGGCAATTCAAACAACATCTAGAACGGATATTACGAACCGGCAAAGAAAAATCTGGACTAAGAATACAACTATATAAGAATAGTTGAATGCCAAAAGAGAGAAGCTTGAAATTCATGGACGAGTCAACAATATATTTATTTACTTTTGGGAGTAGTTTCTGATGGATCTAAATTCTTTTGTTATCCTAGCCAATATAACTCAAGTTTATATTGGTCTTATTATCGCACGGTTCACCAGGTTTTTGATTGGGTCAAAATAATTAAAAATTGCTTGATCGTCTCCAATAGCTTCTGCATTATTCATCTAATTATTTATAGTTTTTTTTTTATCGATAAAGATTTTGATGCCGACGAGTTTCGAACTCAGGTAGCCGGTACCATTACCCAACGACTTTACTACTGTACTATAATGACATTAGTATCATTTATCTAATTATTGTCTTGGTAATTTAAATTCTTATCTAGATAAGACCATTTTATTCTTCGTAATAGATTCCCTAGATTGCTTTATTAAAATTTAGATTTATTGCTTTCAAACCACACTTAAGCTTGCACATTCTTATTTGTTTGATGAAAAAGATGAAAAACCCGTAAGTCATATTCTACTTTAATTGCCATCTTTCACAAGTGATGTTCACGTTGAACCCGTCATGACCATTTAATTTACCTGGGAACAATAAATAAAAAAGGTATCAAGGATTTTTTTAAGGAGATCACCAATGGTGATTCCTAGATAAACCGGACTATATCAGTGGAGATATCTGAATAACATAAACATATTAATAGTATTTTAAATTATTTTCAAGAAACTTACTAAGCTAGAAACCCTTTGTCGGATACCGAAGATTAAATGTTGCATAAAACTAGCCAGAGGTTGAGCCGGGGCCGTAAGGCCCAGGTGATACCTAGTTAATGATGATAACAATATTTACAAGTAGCTTACGAGAAAAAAGAGGTCATAGAAACCCCAAAAAACTTATAAACTATTTAAATCTAAAATACTTAACATTTGGATATTCTATTTAACTCAAAAAAGTTGGACGACCATCGTAATGCATTCCCACTTCATTAGCAAAAGAACAACCCTGTCTGTCATGACAGTGGGAAGAATATCCATTATGCTTTGGGCTAAAGCTGTAAAGAATCTTTTTAATTCTTTAATAGTGGGTGGAAATCTAACGGTGCATAAAGATATTAATTTCTTCCCTGATCTAACAATAAAGGGATGACTAAATTAAGAAGAAGATGACCGAAGCATCCCTTCAGTTATGTAGTGAACCATCACCTTTTCATTTTAATAAATGAAAGAAACTCTCCGTGTACATTTGTGTTTATTCAATCACATACGTATCATTCTTAGTTATTTAGTATGTGTGTACCGAAATCCAAGAGGATACTGGTATTTCTAAATCCATTGATCGGCTCATACCTCTTGGAAGAATTAAACTAAAGGCTAGTAATTAAATATGGATGATAATTAAATTAACTGGGTAAAGCTAGTTAATTCGACGAATATAAGGTGTTGGTTAGCCTAACATATGTTATAAACTCACCGGTGTGGTTAAAACTTGAAGGTGGTTTGAAATTTCAATCGGTGTCATCAGACTTAGTTGTCTGTTGTAAATGATGATGACCATTCAGGAAAATTCAATTTTCAATTTTGAAATTTTAAATTGGAACCCATGTCCATTGGTGAGCCAGACAATATGCTGTGAGAAGGTAGGTCGAAACCTTTTAGAACTATTCCTTGTGAATCACTCAAGTTCGATCGGTATCATTATGTTATGTATAGCCTGGAGTTCTATATTGTGTTTTTATGTGTTTGTAGGTATTTTTGGGAAATAAACATTTTTAGAAAAAACCTTCTCGAAAAGTTATTCGAGGCACCACGGAGGACATTTGCTACTCGGACTCTCAGCTTGGATAAGGGGAGCCCAGCTACTAAGGGGCGCCCATCTGCTAAGGGGCACCATATTTACTATTTACACTCTAGTGCTATTGGCACCCCACTCTGGTTTGGGGCAACTCTTCTTCACGGTTTAAAAGTCTTCTGAATTTAATTGTTGGAGAGATTTTGCCGGGATTTCTTGTTGGATTGGATTTGGTTACACCTGTTTCAGTCAAACAGGTTTGGTATGTCTCCTACTTTTGATGAAATTGAGCTGGATCGTCGGTTTGAAACAAAACAGGGGAGTTTGATATACTCGGGATTCTGTGGGCTTTGTTTGTGGAGATTACGCATAAATATCCTCCTGCACGAGTTTTACTCCATCTGGGATCTGGTTGTAACGAGTTGGAGTGTGTAGAGTGCATGCAAATACGTGAAGAAACAATGGAAGGAAAATAATTCCGTAAATGGCAGAAAAATAATCTCGAATTGGTGAAAGATATTTTGGAGTTATTACGCGTGATTTTATTGTTACTGGGTGTATATATAGAGTCCTTGGAAGTCAGAGAAGGGGGACAGAGAGTTTGGGACAGAGATTGAGCGAAAAGAAGAAGTTGCAGACAATCACCATTGCCGCAGAGAAGAAGAAGAGGAAGAACACGGAACAACATATATAGACAGCCGCAGAAACCGTTGCCTTTACTTTCAAATTCAATATCTTTGTAACAATTTCTGTAACAATTATTTGGAATTCACAACAGTCTGTTAGTGTTTCTCTGTAGCAGTGGGTTATGTAGCAATTATATCTGTTACAAACACACTGCTTTATACCTTTTCCTCTTGCAAACACCTTTTTGAGCAATGGAATCAACTTTTGAGCATATTTCCAACATGAGGAGCTAAACCCAATCCCTGGGGTGATGGAGGAAGCCTTTGTTTCGGTAAAAGTGATACAATTCTATTTTAAATTAATTATTGCAATTTTATTATGATTTTTGCATTGAACTAAAATTTGGTTATATGATTTTGATTAGTTAGTTGTATTTTATCTTGATAGAGCATGCTTGCTTCAGGGTTTTGATGTTCTATGCTTGCGATTAACATCTATTCTTTTGAAAATCTACATGTCTAGGCAATACTTTTATAATCAAATTGAACGTTGAATTGCATAATTATTATTTTATTAAATCACTAATACCGGCCAAAGGTGGAATCCTAGCCCCAGGCTTTCCACAATTTTCACATCACCTTTTTATTTGAGTTTGTTATTTTTATTTATAAGAATTAAGTCTAAAAAATCTGCTTTCACAAGTCTTGAACGAACCATATTACTTATCACTATACAAAACCACATCAGGGCAATGCTTGGAACTTGATTTAATGGACCAGAACTACACCAATAGACTTCCGAAGGTGTTGAAACGTTGCGTTGTCTAAAGACTTGGTGAGAATATCAGCCAATTGTTGTTCCGATTGCTCAAACTCTATGTTCACAATACCATTTTCATAGAGATATCTAATAAAGTGGTATCTAATGTCAATGTGCTTTGTTCTTGAGTGCTCAACGGGATTCTCAGTAATTCAAATCGCACTTGAGTTATTACAAAAGATTTTCATTGTTCCAGTATCGATTCCATAATCAGTAAGCATTTGTTTTATCCATAAGAGTTGAGTACAACACGAACCTGCAGCAATGTATTCGGCTTCGCATGTTGATAGAGATTGTGAATTTTGTTTCTTGCTATGCCAAGCAACAAGATTTAGTCTAATGTAGTAGAATCCTCCTTACATACTTTTCCTATCTTCTACACAACCTGCGCAATCTGCATCAGAATATGCTGTAAGATCAGTGTTAGTATCAAAAGTATAAGAGAGACCATAACCGATAGTATGTTGTATATATCGTATGATCCTTTTAGCAGTTGCGAGATGAGATTCTTTTGGTTTAGCTTGAAATCTAGCAAAACAACCAACGCTAAAGGCGATGTCTGGTCTTGTTTTAGTTAGAATAGAAGGCTTCCAATGATGGATCTGTATAATTTCTGATCAACATCAACACCTTTCTCGTCTTTATGCAGCTCCCAGTAGTGGGCATATGAGTTAGCTTGGGAGTACTTTTCTCAAGACCGAATCTTTTAACAAGATCCTTTGCATACTTTTCCTGAGAAATGGAAATCCCATCCTTATGTTGTTGAATCTGTAGACCTAAGAAGAATCTTAGTTCTCCAACATTGCTCATCTCGAATTCCTTTCCAAGAAAGGTTTGAAATTCTTGGGAAAGTTTCTTGGATGTAGATCCATAGATTATGTCATCCACATAGATTTGAGCAATAAGGAAATCCTTTCCGCTCCATTTGGTAAAAAGAGTCTTATCTGCTCCTCCTCTTGAAAACCCTTTTCTAAGAAGTGAAGTAGTAAGTCTTTCATACCACGCTCGAGGTGCATGTTTTAATCCATATAATTCCTTTTTAAGCTTAAAGACATGGTCAGGAAATTCTGGACTTTCAAAACCTTTAGGTTGAGCAACATAGAATTTTTCCTTTAGGCACCCATTTAAGAATGAAGATTTTACGTCCATTTGAAATAGCTTAATCTTGAGAAAACAAGCATGAGCTAATAACAATCTCTTATGGACAAGGTGTGCAAAAGGAGCAAAGGTTTCGTCAAAGTCGATTCCTTTAATCTGTGAATAACCTTGAGCGATAAGTCTTTCTTTGATTCGTACCTCTGTACCGAATTAATCTGATTTGTTCTTATATATCCATTTTGTACCAACAATATTGATATTAGAAAGACAAGGTACGAGTCCATACATCTTGTCTTTTAAACTGATTTATCTCTTCATGCATAACATTCATTCAAAAGGGATCATTAAGATCTTCATCAACATTTCTGGGTTCCACTTGCGTGAGATAACATCCAAAATTGCAAATATTTCGAAGTTGATTTCTCGTCTTAGTAGTGGATTCCGTACCTCCAATAATATTATCATGATCATGATTCCTTTGAACCCTCAAGTATCGTGGAGTGGCACGTTCAACTGGAATACCCTGATTAGGGATTTTATCCTCGTCACCAGAAACATCAGGATCGGTAACCGTTGGTACAACTTCTACCGATTCTGGAACTTCTTTGACTATCTCAGTTGTCTCCAAAGGAGGCAACTCAACAGGAGAGTCATCATGACGAAAATCTTTCAAATCATCAATGACATATTTGCCAATTCCATCATATCATGAGTTCTGAGATTGTATACTCTAAAACCACAATTGTCAGATGCATAGCCAAGGAAAATACCATCGTCACTTTTTGAATCAATTTTCCCTCTCTGTTCTCTATCCTTGAAAATGTAGCACTTACTTCTAAACACACAGAGATAGTGTAAGTTAGGATTCTTACCATACCATAACTCATATGGAGTATTTAGGGTTCGGGAGCAAAGATACACACGATTGATCAAATAACAGGCTGTAAAAACAGCTTCTCCCAAAAAATTTAGAGGTAAGTTTTTGTTGTGGAGCATTACCCTGGCCATTTCCTGTATACTTGTATTCTTCCTTTCTGCAACTTCGTTAGCTTGTTAAGTTATAGGTGGCAAATATTGTTGAATTATACCCAGTTGGTCAGAGAATTCGAACACTTTAGCATCCTTGAATTCAGTTCCCTGATCGCTCCTAATTTTCTTTAGTTTGCGACCTTGTTCATTCTGGATTCTATTAACAATAATCTTGAATTCACTTAGGGTCTCATTCTTATGTGACAAGAACGCCACCCAAGTAAATATGGTGTAATCATCGACCATTACTAAAGCGTATTTCTTTTCTCCAACAGTAGGTTGTTGAATGGGTTCAAAGAGATCCATATGAATTAAATCTAGTGGAGCCTTGGTGGTAATTTCTCTAGACTATTTATGTGGAACTCTTACTTGTTTACCTTTTTGACAAGCTCCACGAACACCATCGGTCTTAGCATTGATTTTGGGAACTCCTCTGACAAGTTCTTTGTTAATGATCTTGCTAAGTAGGTGAAAATTAATGTGACCAAAATGCTCATGCCAAATATGCGAAGATTCCACCTTTGTCAGATTGCAACAAAGATTAGACTGAGTATCCAAAAGATAACAATTATTTTTGCCACATATTCCCCGAAAAATTACTTTTTCAGACTTATCTTCAATGTCACATCCTTCAGCACTGAAGATAACTTTATGGGATTTGTCACAAATTTGACTAACAGAGAGAATAATTATAGTCATACCTTTGACATAAAGTACATCATGAATTTCAGGCACACCAGGAAGCTTGATCATTCTCTTTTTGCTAATATAGCAATAACTCCCGTCTCCACATGTCACAGGTCCTCCATTAAAGTCAGTCGAATTCATGAACCACGAAAGGTCACCTGTCATGTGCCGGCTACATCCACTTTCAAGAAACCATTGAAAGGGTGATGTTGACTTTAAAGCAAAAGATCCCATACTAACATCATTATTCTTAATGGAAGGACTTGTTAGGTTTATAAGACTCATGAGGTTAAAAAAAAGTTTTCTAGTTTTCTTGTTAAGAGTACTTGAAAACACTGGGGGTACCAAAATACACCACCAACTTTTTCGTAGCCAATCTGTATGGAAAAACTCAACTCAACTCCGAGAGTTAAAACTCAATCAAGGAAAGTGTCTAGAGTTATATCTCAATCTCTCTTGTGATTAGAATGTTTACAGAATTGAATCCGTGAACCTAACCTCAAAGAGAGTTCTTGGACGGTACCAAAGACCAATATCCAAGGATCAATCAAGTCTTATCCAACAAACAAGGTCGGACCCATCTACTGTGATTGATCAACACATAACCTGTGATATTTCAATAATAAAGATAAACAATATAATAAGGAGAAAGAAATAACACAGACAATTTTGTTAACGAGAAAACTGCAAATGCAAAAAAAACCCGGGACCTTGTCCAGAACACAAAACTGTATTAAGCCGCTACAGACACTAGCCTACTATCAATTAATTTCGGTCTGGAATGTAGTTGAGCCCGAACTCAGTATCACATAGATTCAGGTATAGTTGCGCTCCTTACGCCTCTTGAATCCCAGCAGGACTCTGCGCAATCGATTCCCTTAGATGACGTCACACGAACTAAGAGTTGCTTCAACTCAATTGAAGACTTTAAACCAAATCTTCCTCCCACAGATTAAGCCCATATAATTGATTTCCTGATTTATGATCGAAAGTATGATCAGACCAAACGTAAGATCCAGGTGATGGAAATCGATAGAAACTTGACAAAAGTCTGGCTATCCTCAAAATCCGTACTTATGCAACCCAAAGTGCAACATAGATTATTATTCACCCTCACAAGTATAAAACTTGTGGAATCACAAAGTTTGAGACCAAGAGAACTTTGTGATTTCTATCTATCTTGTTCAAGTGATAAATCAACAATCGAACAAGATCAGGATACCCAGGTTATCAAAATAAAAGATAACTGGACCGGGTTTCACGAATCCTAATGAAGTCTTTGATTGTCTGGAGAGGACGACTCTAGATACAACTAGGACACACCAAAAATTAGTATCAGGATTCAAAGATCCCAGTTGCCAAGAGTTTCCCTTATATAGACTTCAAAGCCTAGGTTGCTTTAGGTTTAAGCTAAGACAACTTTGGGACCAAGCAAACAATATTCACCGTTAGATGAAAGCTTTGAATCTTATTCACATAAACAAGATATACACTCTGGTCAGGTAAACCGTAACCGAAACGTGTACAAAGACTATGTCCAACATAGTTAGCCGAAACTAAACGGTTTGGACTTAAAAGCTTAATACTCATTTCGATGAACACAAAGACATTGATCTTGAGTCACAATCATGTGATCAAATGAGTCTACTGTTAACTAGATAATTGATCAAATGCAAATTATCTCATAAAAATAATTTAATCGCAATTTAATCATAATCGACATAGTTGGTAAATGCACAAAGTACAAATACTTGAGTAGTTCGTGAATCGGCTGAGTCAAGGTATGCAAACTGGTTTGCAAAATGACAAGCAAAACCGAGTTCCGGAGTTGACATGACTTTTTCAGTTCACGTATTAGTTTGAAAATTTAGGTGCAACACTAAGTTCCGGAGTTGACAGAATTTTTCCAGTTAACATACCGTTTTTCAAACTTAAGACCTTCACCGGTTCCGGAGTTCACAGAACCTTTTCAGTTTGCGTACCGGTTTGGGTACTAAACTCGTTCTAGAACATAGATCTATTTTGGTTCGCATACCGTTTTGAATACTTTAACCCGGTTCCCTTACCACAGTTCCAAAATGGTTTGTATACGAAAATACATACCTGTGACTACTAATTTTCCCATAGTCTATGTAATGTATACAGCTCAGAGAATCTGATACTAAGTAATATCGATATCTCAGTTGAACTGATTATGCTAAGTAATAAAAGATACCCAAGATCGCAATAATAACGAAGAACACAAATGTAAGGTAAATGTTACTAAGTAATCATGAGACACGAGAGATTACCTAGTTCGACTTTCGTCCACGTCCACGGGGTAATGAGTGATTGTTTGTATTAAGTTGTGGTGGTTACAAAGATCTTAAATGCTTCCCAAAGTAATAGAGAGAACTCAAGCTATAGTAAGTACTGAAGTTCTAAACATTAAAGAGGTATAAGCTTAAGACTAGATCTTCTTCTCCTGGGTCTTGAATGCCCTCCTTTGCTGGTGAAGCTTGGTATTTATAACCCCTTCTACTCCAGATATATCTTTGCTTTCTTTGGGTCCATCGTATCCTGATATATCTTCCCTACAAATGGTACCTTCATTCAACGCGTGCTTTCTTCAGTCGAACTCTGCCACCTCAGTTGACCCACGTTCCTTCGGGAGCTACCCAGCCTCGGTACAGATTATACCTTCGTTCACCTTAAGCCTTCGCCAGTCAGACTCTTCCATCTCATCTCTCTCCACGTGCCTTGGTTAAGCGTGTAGATAAGAGATTACCGCATTAAATTTGTCCCTTCGCCGTCTGCCTCTCTCTAGACTAGGTTTTACTTTACCATCTTAGCCGTCGAGGTATGCTTCCTCGAGATGGGATAAAGTAGATTGAAAATGGATCTGCTGCTCCTCAGACTCCTGTGTATAGCGGGGGATATATAGTTATCTTGTATGCGGCCACTAAAACCGTGACACGTGCTCCGCGGAATATTGATATTCACAGTTTGCCCATTTTCTTTCATATTCTACCGTTTGGTAGGATTGGAAGAAAAAACTTCCATAACGCCGTCGTTTTTGCACGTACGGGTTGGGTGGTCCCCATGTGTCCTTTCATGCAATAACTTCCCCTTGAATTTCGGGGCATCCAAATTTTTGGATTCTCCAACCGCCTATAAGAAGAAAATTAAAGAAGGATATTCATTATCTTTCTTTTTTTTCCACAGACTTTCGCTCTCACAAAGATTTTTTCATTTCCTTTTCTTCCAACTATCGGTCTTCTTTTCGACTCCCAAAAGCTCTCGTCCGTTCTTCATCAACAGGTTAGTAAACATTGATCTTCGATTTTACTGTAGCTTTTCGTGTTCTCCGTGCTTGGATCGGTTTTTCTTTCTTTGGTTGTTGATGTTGCTGCTATCTTTGCTTGTATTGATTTTTATCTTCCCGTGCTTATTCATGTTATTTGAAAACAAGGGTTACTTTCCATTTCGTGATTTTACCATGATTATGCCATGATTGTTCTTCGCTTGCAACCTTGACCATAGTGGTTAATAATCCTCCATTTTGTCTCATAGAGGGATTAAATTGCTTCCTTTGGTTGGTTTAGTTAAACCCATGCCTAAAGTATGCTTATTTTTGCCCCCAATGCGTTTTTGAGCCAGCTGCAATTTTGGTTCGCCATTGTTGAAGGACTGTTCTTCCTGTTGATGTTAGGAACTATGAGGTTTCCGAAGAAACCCGCGCGCAAAGATCCGAGGCATAGATCGTCCACTGAGCCACCTCCGCGCATGGATCATCCTGATGCTATGCCCTCTCCACCCCTAAGGATACTGAGATACCTGAGGGAACTGAGATGGCTAAGGAACCTGAGGTAGAGGAGGTTGCTGTTGAGGTTCTTCCTCCCCCTCCACCCCATTATGAGCTCCAAAGGTTGCAGCTGCATGAAAAAGATAACTACTCTCATTTGTCTTTAACTGAGATCTCCAAGTCTTTCCGCCTGCATAAGTTTGAAATCTCCTTTATTGATGGTCCCGACGTTCATATCTGGAAGGATGCATGGATTCTTGAAAAGAGCATTATTACAACTTTCCCTGTAAATGAATATATTCAGCAGCACTTGCATCAGAAAGTTGATAGTTTGATTTGCAATAACTCTTGGGCCATTCCAGAAGAATTATTGGAGTTTATAAATGTTGAAGATCTACCCATCCTCTCATTACAATCTGTTAGAATGATTTGGACACCTAACCAAAATGGGGAATTCTCAGTTCAAAGTGCAATAAGTGTTATCAGGAAGAAGCAACCAAAACTGAGCTGGTATAACAAAATTTGGAGAACTTGTGTTCATCCATCTACTGCAGGAAATGTATGGAAAATTAGCAGAGGGATATGCAACACAGATGAGAATGTGAAGAAAAGAGGTATGAATCTTGCGAATCTTGCATCTAGATGTTTCTTGTGTAAAAAGAATCAAGACTCAATGAATCACATCCTCTGGGAATGTGATTATGGTCAACTTTTATGGAAATGGATAGGTGGTATCTTTACTTTTAAAAATCCTAAAGCTCTAGAAGACATTTTTACTGTGTGCAAAATGAAAAGTTCTGTGATTCAAGAAATCTGGTACATTGCAGCTTTCAACATTATGGTAGATATATGGTTTACCAGGAACATAGTTTTCTTTGAGAATGAAATTCTTAACAGTAAAACAGCTCAGAGAAGAATTTCAAGTATGATTCAAGAATGTGAAGTCGGGCTTACAGGATGCATGAATAACTCTGCTTATGACTTACAGATCCTAAGATAGTTTCATCTGAAGTATAGAAGATTTAAAATAGCTAGAGCCATTGAATGTACTTTCTCTCTCCCAGATCCTGATACCACTTTACTTTGCTGTGATGAAGCTTCTAGAGGGAATCCTGGCTGCGCAGGGTATGGTTTCATTGCTAAAGATAATGCAGGTAATTTTATCACAGCTGAAAGTGGAGGACTGGGAGTGTTTACTAATTTTGTTGCTGAGATTTTAGGAGCCATGAATGCTTTAGAATGGGTTGTGCCAAAACTCAAACACAAGGTAATTATTAACTCTGATTCTACAGCAGTGGTTACAGCTTTTTTTAAGAACAAATTACCCTGGTACATATGGAGTAGATGGAGAAATGTTTGCAGAAAGTCATCTTCTATCCACTTCAATCATGTGTACAGAGAGATCAACTTCTCTGCTGATTTCTTTGCTAAGAAAGAAGTTCGTTTGGCAAAAGGACAAGTACTGCACTTCTCTGAGAGATCTCCTAACATGCACAGAATTGAATTCCCTGATACAACCTATTACAGATTTGAGTAAAATATTAGTAGGCTTGGGACTTGTTGTCCATTTCTATTAGTTTTCCTTTGCCTGGACATGTTGTCCAATGGGTCTTTTGGATTTTAATTCTGTTGTTTTTGTAATTGCTATTCTTTGATGATTAATAAAATGTTTTTTCTGTTGAAAAAAAAATGGTCCCGACGTTCTCACTGAATCCTTGATCCAGAACTTCCCTTATGATGAGAACAATTTATTTGATCAGTGTTGGCCAATTGGCCGCAGGTATGTTTCTACCTTTGTATAGTAGAAAGGATCCCTTCTACTATGATGTTCTGTCTACTAGGGATGACCCAGTGAACAAGACTCAAGTCCGAGGGGTGATGCTGTACACTGGTAATTATTGGTGTGCCCTTCATGAGAGTTGGTATCGCAGTAAGGGTAAGACTACTTTTAAGTCTTATGACCCTTTTGCTCCTGGGAGGTCTAAGCAGGAGGATTACACCCCTGCCAACTTCAATGCTACGTATGCTGATGCCATTCAGAAAAGCAATCTTCTTCCTTGGTGTGTTGGTCCACGCCGTATTCATGTTTCTTCCAAGCAGATTAGGGAAGGTAATAGCCTTCGTTTGTTGGAGGAGATTAACAAGACCGGTTTGACCGTCATCCCATACTATGCTAAGATTTTATTGCTGAAGTCTGATCGTATTCGTCTTGATCATGATAAGCGTTGGGAACGTACTCCTCTTCGTGTAGTGGGTCCCTGGGCCTACAAATTTACCACCGTAGATCCCAACGTTCCTCGTTCAGCTTCGTCTCTGCCTCCCAAGTATGATGGGTATCAGCCTTGGGTCTTCAACCCTGCCACTCCTGATGAGGTAGGCTTCGTTCGCTTTTGTTTTTCTTTGTTTTATGGCCTTTTGCTAAGTATTTTTGATACTTATTTTGTAGCCTGTCCCTGCTTCTTCTGCTGGGACTGCTCCAGGTTCTGCTGGTAACTCCGTAGCTACTCGGACAAGGAAAATGAAGTCTTCGATTGAAGCAACTAAGTCAACACCTGCGTAGGTAAGGATTATAACCCTACCTTAGTGTTCGCTGATTCCTTAGTATTTTGCCCCTAATCCTTAATTTGCGCATGTGTTCTTCTACAGTCTTCCATGAAGAAAGGCAAGTTGAAGGATGTGATTGATGTCGAGGAATCTGATGAGGACCTTAAGGATGCTGAGGAGGAGCCAGATGACAAGGATATGGAGGATATTGAGGATACCGCCCTTAGCCCTCACTTAGATGACATTGAGGAAGATTTTTTGAAGGATAGACCTAGTCCCATTCGTGCTGGCTCTGTGGAACGTGATAACCTTCAAGTTGATGGCGGCTCTTCATTGATGAGCCAAGTTAGCACCCCAGTTGTAACCCCTGCTTTTCTGCCGAAGGTACCTGCGTTTTCTACTCCTAGTGATATGCAGCGTGTTGCTTCGGCTTCCACTAGTGCCATGGTGTTATCTTCTAAGGGACTTCCGTCTTCTCCTGCCACTTCGCGTCATTCGAGTGGTTCGTTTGCGACGGGTGCAGCTCCTGTAGTGAGGGTTAATAGCTCAAACTCTCAGCCGAAGAAGAAGGTTGTGATTTCACTTGCCAGCTTCTCCTTCAATGCTACGCCCACTTCATTGGGAAGTGATCAGTCTGTTTCCACTGCCCCTGTTAGCAGAGTTGTTGGTCCACCACCTTCGTCACCAGATTGGACCGTACTGGGTAATCTTCCTTCTGCTGGTGATATGGACTTGGGTGGTTCTTCTAGTCAAGTGTTGACTTCTGTTCCCAGCTTATCCACCATGCCTTCTTTTCGCCGTGGTGAGGGTTCAGTACTTGTTCCCCATGCTCGCTCTCAAACGACTGGTGGGGTTCTTACTAATCTTGGGAAGGGTAAGTTACCTAAGAACTTGAGCCTTGGGAGCTCTAACGATGCCATCCTTGAAGCCATACTGCGGGATTCAAAAGGTCCCTTTTCTACTGGGGTTGATCATCATCAGCTGACTGATTCTTTGGAGATTGCTTCAAAATAGGATACTTTAACTGCTCAGTATCAAATGGCCAAGGACCTATTCTTCGATCCAGATTGCCTTCGCTCTAGTCAGAGCTTTGGTGAAATCCGCAGGGGTAGTATCCAGGAGATGGAGGCTTTCATGGATACCTACGCTGAATTTCTTCCTCACCTTTGCTTGTTCTCAGTAAGTGTCTTTTTCCTTATTGCTTCGTGCATCGTTTATAACCTTCGTTTGTTCTTATGCTCCGTTGTTTGCAGCTTTGCAAGAAAATCGATGTCGGATGTACCTTGTTCAAGTTTTATAGGGCTAAGTGTACTCACTTGAGTGCTCTGTTGGAGAGTGCTCGCCAAGATTATGCCTTTGTTAGTGCATAACAGCCTTCTTCCGGTGACGCTGCTTTTACCGCCAGGGTACCTTTTTTAGAGAACGAGCTGAGGAAGACTCAGAGGTCCTTAGAGGCTTGTTTGCTGGTTCTTAAGAAAGCCAATAACGCTGCGAAGATTGTGGAGGAGGGACGCAAGGCCGCTGATTCTGCCTTGGCTGTTGAATCCTCCAAAGTTATAGGTTCGTTCCTTCTTTCCTTTAGCTTTGTTTTTATTTTTGTTTGGTAGCATAGTCCTGAGTGAACCTACGCCACCCAGCTGGTAGCTCTGGTGAGCTTAGACACCTTCGGAAGCAAGTAGCCAAGTTGACCTCAGATGTTTGGTATTATCAGAAGAAGTCTAATAGGTTAATGAACGTGACTATTCATAACAAGGCCCAAATCTCCGTTGAGTCTGCTCATAACTCAGATCTCGTGAAGAAGATGGACATCCTTCGTAAAGAATGTGATGAAACTCTCAAGTGGAAAGAGGATCTCATATCCAAGCAAAAGGAGGATATAGCCTTAGTCGAAAAACGCCTCTCATCTCAAGATATTATCCGTAAAAAATATCATGCAGACTTTGAAGATGCCTGCGCCTCCTTATCTAAGGTTACTTCCGAACGTAACGTATTATCCTCTGAGGTCCGTTCTCTCAAGAACAAACTCAGCGAGGTTTATTCAATGCCTTCCTCCATGTCCCATGCATCTATGGTCAAGAGATTGGAGGAATTGGAGAATGTTTACCAGGTTTTATCCTCCGAAAATGCCTCGCTCCGGATAGATGCTTAGGATCTCTGGACCGAACGTGACACCCTGGTAAAAGATCTTAATGCTGCTGAGGAAAATCTTGCCGAAGCCGAGCATAGTTTAGAGGATTCCCTTAGCCATGCCGGAGGTAGCTTAAGGTTTTCTTATTCCCGTAGCCTCCTTTGTACCCAAAATTGTTTTAGTTTCTTACTTATCCCCTTTGTGTCCGCAGGTCTCCAGGAGCAGCTTGTAGGTATGAATGCTAAGGTCAGCCATATTGAGAGCGAAGTTTCTTCATTGGAGATAGATCGTCAGTTTGATGCTGCTGCAAAGTTTAAAGCTGAGTCACTTCAGCAGGCTAACGACCATCTCAGTGCTCAGATGATGGAGCTTCGTTGGAAATCTGCCTCTGACTTGGAGGCTCATGCCTCCCAAATGAAGGTGCAATTCGAGCGCTCGACTATTGATTACATTAATGATGCCTTTGCTGAAGCCGAACTCTAAGATGACGGAGTTGTTTTTACCCGTCTTCCTTATCCTTGATTCTATTGTTTCGAACCTTGTTTAAGTAAACTCCTTCTTGTTGTTTATGTCCTCAGCTGAGGTATCTTCTTTAGCGGAGATGTCTTCGTTCCCGTACATTGAAACAATGTTTTGTGGTTGTTTTGAACCTTTGTTATCTGCCATGCAAATTTTAAGAAGTGTTAGATGTATTTTGGTGAAATTTATTTCCTCACCTATATCTTTGCATCAATTTTTCGCTTAGACGTAATGTGTCTAATCGGTCGCACAATCAAGTCATCACAAGGTGCTAAGGTCCTTTGGTGGAACATTCAACGTCCTACCAGGATATCCTTTGGCCATAAGGTACCATGGTGGCGAAGGTCCCTACGTGGGAAATAATTTTCCTGTAACCCTACGCGTTTAGCGTGAAGGCTGCTTTAATTCGATAGGGTATCTCTATAGGGGATACCTTATCTTTTCTTATGCCTCATGGAAAGAGCCGTCGCCCCGAGGATCCGAGATTGACATATGCGCAGTTATGCCTTTCCTTGCCTCATCGTCACTCCTGATGGAGGGTGTCTATTCTAACCCAATTATATCAATTACAGCTAATTCTTTAGTAAAAGCTTCCTTCATTGATCAGTAAGGTTTATAATACCTTTTTTCCAGTGATAGAACATGCTGGGCTATTGCCTATACCATTCTTTTACGGGTAATACTTTTTTAGGTACATCGCATTCCAAGGGTGTTGTAGCACCTCTCCTTTTATGTTTCTTAGGTAGTAAGATCCTTTTCCAGTGATGTAATGTATGATGTAGGGCCCGTCCCATGTCGGAGCTAGCTTTCCCTATTCATTCTTCTTTCGGTATAGTGGTATCTGACATAGTACATACTCCTCAGCCACAAAGTTTCGAGGGATTACCCTCTTGTTGTATTTCCGAGCTAGCCTTCGTTGGTAATTTTCCATCTTTTGCAGGGCTACCTCCATTCTTTCTTCAAGATCATCTAGCTTTTCTAGCATCAAGTCTGTTGTTATATTTTTCTCCCAATCCTCTGTCTTTATTGTTGGGAGTATAACCTCCATTGGGATAACTGCTTCGGCTCTGTAGGTCAACAAGAATGGAGTTTCCCCCGTAGATGACCTTCTTGTAGTTCGATAGGCCCATAGGACGTTGTGTATTTGTTCACACCACCTCCATTTGTATACGCCTAGCTTCTTCTTTAAGTTCATTGCTATGGTTTTGTTGGTTGCCTCCGCTATCCCATTGCTTTTAGGATATATCAGATTTGACTTGTTCTTCTGAATGTTGAAGGTGTCAAACAACATGTCTATGTTCTTTCCTTGTAGATGTTTGCCATTGTCCGAGACTATGGCGTCTGGTATTCCAAACCTGCATATGATTTGCTTAAACAAGAATTTGAAGACATCGGTGTCTCTAATTCTTGCCAAAGGATTTGCTTCCACCTATTTAGTGAAGTAGTCTGTAGCTACGATAAGATATTTTCTTTTCATCGTTCCCTCTATCAAGGGTACAACAATATCAACCCCCCATTTTACGAATGGCCAAGGGATGATAACCGAGTTAAGCTCCGTTGCAGGTGCTTTGATTTTCTTGGCGAAACATTGGCACCTTTCACACCGCTTAGCCATGTTTTTTGAGTCTTCGTCCATGCTTAGCCAGTAGTACCCTTGCATTTTGGCTTTAATTGCCAATGATCTCCTTCTGCTATGGTTTCTAGCATCTCCGTTGTGTATGTCATGGAGTATTCTCCTTCCTTCGGTTCGTGAGAGACATCGCATTAGTGGTCCGAGAAATGACCTCCAATACAATATTCCATCACGAAGGCTGTACATTGCTGCTTTTGACATGAGTTTTCGAGCTTCTTTAACATCGGCTGGTAACGTACCTTTGTCAAGGTACCGATGGATTTGAATTCTATAATCATCCTCTGCTTCGTTTCCACTGCCCTCATCTGGCATGGATTGATCTTCGTCAGACTCTTTCGCTTCTTCGTATGATTCTTTCATTTCTTCATTTGTTTTTTCCTTGTATGCTTGTCTCATGGCCCGAGTTTGGACGGCTAATACCTCCTCAGCGCCTGAGACTGGTCCTTCTATCGAAGGTTCGTATATCCTTCCAATTTTCACGGCGGTGGTGTTTCTGTCCCTTAGCATAGAGGATATAAATGCTAAGACATCTGCGTGCCGGTTTTCCTTTCGGCAGACATGCCTGAATGTTATGTTGCTGATTTTGGATGCATATTCCTGAGCTAACTTCAAGTACGAAGATAGCACCGGATCCAGAGTTTGGTATTTGAGTTCGATTTGTCTAATGACTAACTGAAAGTCACTAGTCAACCGAACATCCGATAAGCCCATATTCCGTGCTAAGCGTAAGCCATGTATGACCGTCTCGTATTTCGTGATATTGTCGGTATATTGTTCGAATTCTAACCTGAATGCATAGATGAGTCGGTCTCCAGTAGGGGTTGTTATTACAATCCATATGCCTGCACCTTCTCCGTTGGAGGAGCAATCTACGAATATTTCCCATCTTCATGAGTACTGAGGTTCCAGCAAGTCCTCCGGATCCTCCTTATCTTCCTCCATTCCTGGGATATCATCTATCTCTGCTTCGTCACTGAGAGGTAGATCTGCTAGAAAATCTGCTAAGATTTGAGATTTCTTAGCCTTCCTTGTTTCGAAAATTATTTGGAATTGTTTGATCATGGTATTCCATTTTGCCACCCTTCCTATCTTCTCTGTGCTGTCGAGAATTTGACTTATCTGAGCCTTTGTGAAGACTCAGATGATATGTGCGTCAAAATATATCCTTAGTTTTTGTATTGCCACTACTAAGGCATATATAAGTTGCTCCACCTTGGTGTAGCTACGCTTCGCTGAACTGAGTATCTTACTGATGTAATAGACAGGTTTTTTTTCTTTTCCTTGGACTCGCACTAGTACTGCGCTCACAGCGTAGCTTGTTGATGCTAAGTAGAGAGTGAGTATCTCACCTGGCCCCGGTTTCTGTAAGATGGGTACAGAGGCTAAGTACTCCTTGATTCTTTGGAAAGCTTGTTCGCATTCCGTGGTGATGTGAATTTTAATTGTAGTAAAAATAGTGGTGAAAAGGTTCGATGCTCGAACTTGTGAAGGGTTCTTTTAGACTCAAATTAACTAAAATAAAATTGTATCAAATTATAAAAAAGACACCGAGACTTTGGATTCCACCACTGACCAATTATTTGATAAATTCTAATCAATATTCATGCAATATTTTTATTTAAGTTGATTCTAATATTTGCCTCTAATTTGGTTCTTGAAGTAATAATTGTAAGCACGAAGCATGAAACATCAAAAGTATTAAAACCAAGCATGTCCCATCAAAACACTTCACAACTACTCAATAAAAACCAATTTTTCTTTTAAGTTCTATGCAAAAAATCATGTAAAATAATTGCAATAAATAATAAAAATAGAATTATACCACTTTTCATGGAACAATGGCTTCTTCCGTCGCCTCGGCTAAGGGGTTTAGCTCCTCATATTAATCTCTTGCTCAAAATACATCTTTGGTGTTCAAAAGTTGATTAAAAGAGTGAAAAGTTCTAAACAGCGGGTTTTGTAACTAATATAAGTGTTACAGAACCTATTTCTACCGAGAAACTGTTGCGAAGTGAAGATAACTGTTGGAAAAATTGTTACAAAAGGTTTAAAGTTACGGTCACAGAATATGCGACTATCTTTTTCTGCTGTTTATGTTCTTCGTCTTCTCCGGCACAGTTTGCACCAGCAGAAACGTGATTTCTTCCAATGGTTTTTCTAGCTTCTCTAAGGCTCTAAACTTCCCCTAACTTCTTCCTAGGACCCTAACCAACCCTTTTATACATAGTAGAGCAAAGAAAATTCGAGAATAAACTTGGTTTTTTCTTCCACAGCAAGTTGCGATATTTCCTTTTTTTTTTTTTTTTCTTTTTTCTTTTCTGTTTCACGTGCATTCGATCAATCAAAGCTGTCCAAACTCCTCCCTTGATAGAAACAAGTCTTTAATAAGAGTTTCCTTCCTCTTCTTCACGTAAATTTCTAAAAAATAAACCAAGAAACTTCCCAAAAATAGAACGTGATATTTTAACCATTTTTCGCTTCCAATTCGAGTTCTAGCCACTTTGGATCCATTCCAACACCCTTACCTCGCCTGTTAGGTCCATAGGAACAAACCCAATCAAATTCAGCCCTTTAATCTCCCTAAAAATCGATCAAAAATCCATCCAAAAATCGTCTGTGAAAAAAAACGAATTCCCGCCAAAATTCTGTTTTTGAAAACGTGAAGAAATGTGACCTCCCCCTATCCAGTCCTGGTCTGTACTTAACAGCTGCTTGGAAATGGGTTACCCCTTATCCAAAATGAGAGTCCGAATAGCAAATGTCCTCCCAGGAGCCTTTAGCAACTTTTCGAGCCAATTTTCCCGCAAAAGCCTATTCCTCCAAAATACACCTACAAGGGATAAAATACCAAAATTAGTACAAAAATGGGTACAAACACTATACATAAAAGAGATGAAAATAGACACATAAATGCGTCTATCACGTGGTCCACATGAACATGCTTCATTTCCTTAACGTATCGAATAATTCTTTGCATTTATCCGACGATCTTGCTATGAATCTCCCCATGGATGCTAAGATTCCGTTTAGTTTTTGTACTCCTTTCAGCATCTTTGGTGATGGCATCTCCATTATTGCTCTTACCCTTTCAGGGTCTACTTCTATTCCTATTTTAGTTACTAAGTACCCTAGGAATTTTCCTGAGGTGACTCCGAACGTACATTTCTCTGGATTGACTTTCATGTGAAAGCTTTTCATGGCTTCGAATATCTCCTTTAGGTCTGATAGGTGATTTTCTGCTTCCTTGCTTTTGACAAGCATGTCGTCCACGTAGACTTCTAGTATCTTGCCTATCCATGGCTTAAAGATTTTGTCTACCAATCGTTGGTATGTTGACCCCGTGTTCTTTAGTCCAAAAGGCATCCTTGTATAGCAATACAAGCCTCGTGAGGTAAAGAACGTAGCATGCTTCAGATCTTCCTCTGCAAGTGCGATTTGGTTATAACCGGAGTAACTATCCATGAAGGATAGCCTCTGGTGACCTTCTGTTTCATTGACCAGTTTGTCAATATCGGGTAGCAGATAGCTATCTTTGGGGCATGCTTTATTGAGATTGCTAAATTCGATGCATATGCGCATACCTCCGTTTTTCTTAGGTACAATTACCATGTTTGATATCCATATGGGATATTTGACTTCTCGTATGAATCCCGCTGTTAGAAGTTTTTGCAACTCCTTTTCTACCGCCTCCTGGTAGATATCAGCAACTTTGCGAATACGTTGTTTGAACGGTGCAATTTCTGGTTTGATCCGAAGGTGGTGGGAGACCAAGTTCGGGTCAATTCCAGGCATGTCTTCCATTGACCAAACGAAGATATCTGCATATTCTCTTAGTAGCTTTTGTAATTCCACCTCCTCATCCTCTTCTAATAAAGTTCCGATGGTGATCATCTTTGGTTCATTTCTCCGTGCCGATGTTGATTTTATTTGTGGGCTCCACTGGTGAGAAGGTCGGCTTCTGAGGTTGTAGAGGAGTGCATTTCTGTAATTGTCATTTAGCAGAAGTGTCCGCCACTGGAGTGGAAGAGGTGCTTGCTATTTGAGCCAAGGGGACTTAGGGGACTTTGAAGTCTCCGTTCTTTACTTCGTTGGCATTCTCCCTTTATCTTTTCCTTTCATGTTGTTATGCAGCAGCTCTTTCTTCGTTCAATCTGACCTCCGCCAAGTTGCATAGCCTTGCATTTTGCTGGTCCCCTTTGATTTCCATTTCACCTGTAAGTGTTGGGAATCGAAGGTACTGATGGTATGTCGAAGACGTTCTTATTAAGCGATGGACCCAAAGTCTTCCCCTAATAACATTGTAAGGCGAAGGTGCTTCCACAACACAGAACCTTGTATTGGTTACCAAGGGTCCTGCGCGCACCTGCAAGACAATTTCTCCTTTTGGTCTAGAGACTGCTCCGTTGAAACCATAGATTGTGCAAGTGGACGAATCCATTTTCTCAGCTGTTTAACCCATACGTAGGTAGGGTTCGTAGAATAACACATTTAATGAGCTTCCCCCGTCAATGAGGACCTTCGTAACATTCCATCCGTGGATTGGAAGGGGGATCACAAGTGGATCATTGTGCATCTCGACCTCCTGGTTGACATCTCTTGTTGAGAATGTCAATGGCATAGCCATCCATTCTTCCCAAGTGCTAGTTGGTGGTCCACTTAGCTTGAATACCTTGTGGGTTTCTAGCTTTCTTCTATTTCGAGCTAGCTCGAGAATATCTTCGAGTAGCTCCTCCTGACCTCCGTTTGACAATGTTATCATGTTAATGTATTTGCCATCTTGTGGTAGATCCACCCTTTTCTTGGGGGATACCTCAGTATCAACAGGTTGTATTTGCACATACTCCATGAATTTGCCATCGTCTATGAATCTCTGAATTGTGTTCCTTAGGTGGTAGCATTTGTCAGTTGTATGCCCGTGGTACTGGTGGTATTCACAGTTTATCCTTAGCATCCTTTGTTTTATCTGGCTGTTTACCCCTAGTGTTAGGGTAGGGAAAGCCCGGCTTCGCTCATTTTTTTCTAAGAATATGAAAAAAAGTCATGTTCAGTTTTGTATAGACTTTATCTGCAAAGTCCCCCCTTCCTTTTCATATGCCTTTGCTATCTCCGTATTTTGATATTTTGTCCCGAGAATTATTCCTGCCCCCAGCTTCGTTTTGCTTCTTAGGTAGCTCCGGAATTGGTTCCAGAGAGTTGGTTCGCTGCGGAGCCATTGTTGCCTTAGTTTGTGCCATAGGGTTGTCCTTCTGAATTTCCTCAAACATGATGTAGCGATCCTGGATAACCTGAAGGTCCCCTTCGGAATCTAGAGATCGGGTGTGAAGCTCCACGAAGATAGCTGAGGTTCTATCAAGTCCATACTTATAGCAATTAATGCTAATTTCTGGATTGACTTTCCCAATTGATTGGCATGTTTTCTGCCACCTGTCTGTGTATTGCATCAATGTTTCACGGGGTCTGATAGCTAAAGAAAATAGCCTATTTAACCCTTCATTCGTAGATTTGTTGTACATGTATGTCTCTAAGAACACCGTAGATAATTGCTCAAAAGAGTCAATTGAGTTTGCTAGTAAGTTATCATACCACGCCAATGCTGATCCTGTCAAGATTGCAGGAAAGTACCTACAAAGTACTACCTCATCTCTTTCCCAATGGGCAAGGACACGAGTGTAGTACCGTAGGTGGGCTGCGGGATCCGAGGTATCATTGTATGCCTAAAACGTAGGTACCAGGCATTTCGCAGGGATAGGCTCCCTTAAAATGCGAAAGGACAACGAAGATGTTGTTGCTTCCTGGAGTACCTCCTCTAGCCTTGCGCCTGCATGGTCAGTTTTCAATCCTTGTATATCTTTCCGCATCTTCTCCATTTTCTCCATGACCATTTCCACATTATGAGCATCTCTGAAAAGTGTCTCATCATAATAAGACTGAGAGGGATTGTAGGATGGATCCACCTCATTTGGATCGTGCTTTTTTCTCCTGGATCCCCCCGGTGGGTTAGCCTTTGGTAGGTTAGGACCCCCCCCCCTTTGTCTCCCTGAGATAGCTCCCTGATCACGCCTCAGTAAAGGAGGGTGAGTTTGGGAACCTTCGATCTGCACATCTAGCATATATTTTAGGTTCCGTTTTTCCTGAGCCATCACGTGCATCGCATCCTCATGCTCCTCGTTACGTAACAACAGAGCTGCTATCTTTTCTTCCATTTGGTCTTCATTATGGATTCCACCACCCTGAGGAGTGCTATCAGCCGGATCCTCAGAGTCATCCACCCCTTCTTCTACTACCGGATCATCAAGATCTAGCTGGATTGGAGTTAGGTTTCCCAACCCTCGTCCCGTAGGAGCTAAGGTTCTGGGTAACCCTTTGTTTGCCGTAGGTGGCTTCGTAACATGGGGACGCTCCGGTAACGACATTCCGTAAAGTGGTTGTGCTCCTTATGTTTGTCCCATCCCTTTAGTGGGAATAGGTGGTTTGTTAGCAACCATTCTTCTTGCTATTTCACTTTTCTCATCCTCTGCTTCATTCCTTTGATTCACTTGAGATGGTTTTTGAGATCTTCTTCTTGTAACCGGTGGTCGTGAACTTGTTGGTACATCACTTGGTTTCTGCATGCCTTTGGTCTTTTGTTATCCTGAGGTCACAGAAAGAATGACGAAATTCGCTACTTGGGTGCCTTCGGTAAAGTAGCAATTAATACTCTGACACAGAAGATGGCTAAGCAGCTTTTTCAGAAAAAAGGACTGAAATGACGTTTTGAAAAGATAGGTCCTTAATTTCTTATGAAACCTTTGGAAAAAACAACATTAAATGTTGAAAACAGTTGGAAAAAGGTGTCAGATCCTCCAAGACAAGAGGCGATTAAATGCTTTGTAAGATTTATTCTCCTTAAATTCTCACTGAGATTCCCTAGTGCTCAGAGGTACCCAGATCCAAAGGATATTTTGTCGGAAAAGGTTGTTTAGTACAAAACAAAAGTTTTAACGTTTTTTGAACACGTTTTTGCAGAAATTTTTGTAGATCTGTAATGTTACAAGTCTTTAGAGGCTATGAACTCAAAGAACTTACGTAAATAAAAGATGAACGAATCACTAGAAAGTGAGATCCACCCTTGTTATTCTCAGATCTCCCCGTCAAAGAAGATATGTAAGTAAATATGAAATAACGGAATATAAAAACTCAGGCTGGTGAGCAAATCCTTCTAGCGCCAAACTGTGACTACTAATTTTCCCATCGTCTACGTAATGTATACAGCTCAGAGAATCTGATACTAAGTAATATCGATATCTCAGTTGAACTGATTATGCTAAGTAATAAAAGATACTCAAGATCACAATAATAACGAAGAACACAAATGTAAGGTAAATGTTACTAAGTAATCATGAGACACGAGAGATTACGTGGTTCAACTTTCATCTACGTCCACAGGGTAATGAGTGATCGTTTGTATTAAGTTGTAGTGGTTACAAAGATTTTAAATGCTTCCCAAAGTAATAGATAGAACTCAAGCTATAGTAAGTACTTAAGTTCTAAACATTAAAGAGGTATAAGCTTAAGACTAGATCTTCTTCTCTTGGATATTGAATTCCCTCCTTTGTTGGTGAAGCTTGGTATTTATAGCCCCTTCTACTCCAGATATATCTTTGCTGTCTTTGGGTCCATCGTATCCTGATATATCTTCCGTACAAATGGTATCTTCGTTCACCGTATGCTTTCTCCAGTCGGACTCTGCCACCTCAGCTGACCCATGTTCCTTCGGGATCTACCCAGCCTCGGTACAGATTATACCTTCGTTTACCGTAAGCCTTCGCCAGTCAGACTCTTCCATCTCATCTCTCTCCACGTGCCTTGGTCAAGCGTGTAGATAAGAGATTACCACATTAAATGCTGATTGGATATGTCAGCTACCTTTGCCCCTTCGCCAACTGCCTCTCTCTAGACTAGGTTTTACTTTACCATCTTAGCCGTCGAGGTATGCTTCCTCGAGATGGGATAAAGTAGATTGAGAAGGGATCTGCTGCTCCTCAGACTCCTGTGTATAGCGAGGGCTACATAGTTATCTTGTTTGCGTCCACTAAAACCGTGACACATGCTCCGCGGAATATTGATATTCACAATACCTATCCGGATCATGAAATAAACAGATTTTCCCATGATATGCATACGAATATGCATATCACACAAATCTGAAAGTCGATATATAGCTACTCCGCTACGTGTACGAGTACATGTAATACGACTTCAGACATATAACAGTTTTCCCAGTTTGTAAGACTGATAACACTGTCTTGTATTCCGAATATAGTAGTTCTATATTTCTCTAAATCAATTTGAAACATTCATGAATAACATTAATGACACATATCATTGTTCCGAACAATAAATTGTTCTCCACCGAATTTGATCAAGTATGAACAAATGTTCATTAATCTTAGTCATTATATTCCGAGAAATTCGTAAACTAAATACTTAGTTCTCGACTTGAAATTCTTTTCTATACAAGCTAGTCTAATTAGTTATGCGAAAATCGTCTCAAGGATAAAAAGGTGAATATAACTTGAGAAATAGGTGGTTCAGTCTTCACTTACCTTTTGTTGATGAAGTTCTCCAAAAGCTTCGATTGATCTTCGCCTTCAAACGGTAGAGCACAAACGATGACTGGTCCGTTTCTCAACTACCTCTATCCTAGACCGAGACTTAACTAATTGTAGACTAGAAATTAAGATATAGTTTTGAGAACTAAATTTTACAACAAGCTTGATATAGCAACACTTGTGAGTTCAACCGACCAAGTGGTTTTTTCAATTATTACATGTATATTGGTAATAATTGAAAACACCACAAAATATACAGGAGCCAATGGTTTTTGAAGTAACATCATTGGATTGTTTATAACAAACCTGAGTCGCATCGGTTTTGACGAAGCCTAAACCTCATTTATCTCTAGACTAAAGACAATTCTTTAGACAAGAATTAAGAGAATTACTCGGCTCCCGAGTAAGATTGGAAGAATTTTCAACAACATTCGAAATCCCAAGAGTTTGAGCAAGAGCAGACTTGGAATAATCTAAGTTTGCAATTATCTCTTTATTAATTTAAATCTGTTCATCCAACTTAACCTGGAAAGTTTTTTCCTTTTCAGATCCTTCTCGAAGATCAGAATCTTGAACATAAACTTCACAGTGAATTCCATCGATTTTCCTTATCAATCGTTCTTTCTCATGACAAAGTTTTTCGACCATCTTCTTCTTCAGATCACTACCAAAATCATCATCGATGGTTTCTAGAACATACTCGGGATTTGGTATCATCTGAACTGGTGATACCTTTATCGATATTGCACTCCTGCCTATATAGTCAGATTGCTTCAAACATAGACTTATTGGGTCTTTCACGTGTTTTCCTACTCTGATACCAATTGAAAACGTGGGGTTACCAAAATACACCACCAATTTTTTCTTAGGCAACCTGTATGGACTAAACCAAAATACAATTCTGAGAGTTACAACTTAATGAATCTCAATCAGGAATAATATTCAGAGTTTATATCTCTTTCTCTCACAATCAGAAAGTTTACAGAAGCAAGTCCGTGAACCTGATTATGTGCGAGAGTACTTGGACAATTCCAAAGATCAATATCCAAGATCAATCACGTATCCAACAAACAAGGATGGATATATCTACTTTGATTGATTTACGTACAACATTTGATATTTCAATTACAAAGATAAACAATATAATGCGGAAAAAGAAATAACATAGACACCATATATTTTGTTAACGAAGAAACCGCAAATGCAGAAAACCCCCGGGACCTAGTCCATATTTGAACACCAAACTGTATTAAGCCGCTACAGACACTAGCCTACCATCATAACTTTGGACTGGAATATAGTTGGGACCGAATTAAACCTTCATAGCAATTCAGTTACAGTCGCGCTCATTATGCCTCTTGAATCCCAGCAGGACTCCACGCAATTGATTCCCTTAGCTGACGTCCTTTACAGCCAAAGAGTTTCTTCAACTCAATTGAAGACTTTAAACCAATCTTCCCCCCCACAGATAATCCTATATGTGATTTAGGTTCTGATAAAAGATTAAGGTGAGGTAGGAAATCGATTGCAATAGACAAATTCTAGCAAACCTCAAAATCCAGTCTTATGACTCCCGAATAGCAGCCTAGATTATTATTCACCTCATAAGTATAAACTTGTGGAATCATAGAGTCTGAGACGAAGAAACTTTGTGATTTCTATCTATCTTGTTTGTTAGAGCAAGCTCAACAATCAAAACAAGATCAGGATACGCGAACTATCAAGATAAAGATAGTTGGACCTGGCTTCATGAATCCCTAGGTGAAGTCTTTTTAGTCGCTAAACCCTAGAAAGGTTTGAAAGAGAGGAGCACTCTAATTTACAACTAAGACACACAAGAATAGTGTCAGGGATTCAAAAATCCCAGTTGTTAGAGGTTCTCCTTATATAGACTTTCAAGGTCAAGGTTTCTTTGGATTTAAGCTAAGGTACCTTTGGAATCAAGCAATCAATAATCACCGTTAGATGAAAATTTTGAATTTGAGATTAACATAGTAGAATATACACCCTGGTTAGGATGGGCCATAACCGAACCGTGTACAATTACTTGTTCATGAAAGGTTAGCCGAAACTAGCCAATCGAACTATATGCTTAACCGTTTTCATATAAAACTTTAAGACTTAATATTGAGACACACATATGATCAAAAATGTCTAGATAGTGTTTTTAGAGAGTTGTTCAAATGCCATCATCTCATAGAAATATTTCTGATGCATCTGAAACTATTCGACGTGTGCGCGATGATATTTGTTTCTTATCTTAGAGCTTAAATCGAATTTAAAGATATTGTGTGTTTATATATATATATATATATTATTTAATCTGTAAAACAATATATTATTGTATTCATATCACTCGAATTTTTTTCGTTCTTTTAATATCATAGTGTATGGGTTTGTTTTGGGATAATTAATTTATGTAATTAGGAATTTTAAAATAGGTAAGTTGGATTTGATGCTTCAATTAGGTTGTAACCCTATTAGCTAAGAAAAGGTTTATTATTTGGGGCATCACAAGTTGGTATCAATAGATAACAATCAAGTGTTTAAGACACCTATCATGAGACAACCAATCTTCTGAGCCTAAGAAATCAATAGAGGAGTATATGTCTCTCAATCCAGTCAACCTTGTTTAGAATTATTTATCCTAAGAGCTGACGCGATTTCAAAACATTCAAACCACTGAATAAGAAATTGATATTTTTCCAGTCATACTTAAGAAATAGTATGGTGCCATCCGCATAATACAGGTAAGAAATCTTTTTTCCTTCATTCTTTGCAAAGAAACTCGTAATAAGATAGTTAAGAGTGGGTTTATCCAAAAATCTTGTAAAATCATCTATTGAAATGCTAAACAATAGAGAGGACAACAGATCTCTCCGTCTCATACTCCTTGTACATCTTAAAGAACCGAATGGAAAGCCATTATGAGGATGTAGAATGTTGTTGTAGAGAAATAGAAATGAACCCTATTGCATAATTTCTCTTTGAAAGTAACTTTTCTAAAAACAGATTGTGGATAAGACCAATTAACCTTATCGAATGCCTTCTCCAAATTTATTTCACAAATGGTGCATGTTGATTTCTCTTTGACATTGGAATTCAAAAATTCATTAGCAGTAAGTATGTTGTCATATATTTGTCTTCCATCAACATACACAAATTGAGTTTTAGAAATGATCTTAGGTATTAAAATTTGCAATCTACTAGCAAGTACTTTAGAGATTATTTTGTAAACACTACTGAGTAGGCTAATGGTTCTAAGATCAAATACCCTTTCAACATGTTTATTTTTTGATATTAAGGAGATGAAGGTGTGTTGATGGGTGAAAACGATTTGCTGGTTTTTTAGGAAAGTAGAGACTCGAGCGTACGGGCAGAGACTCCTTGACCGAGCAAATTTCCTAAACCTTTTGCAAACAGATGCACTGCACGGGAGTGCTTTGAGTTCGAGAGATCAATTTGTAGGACTCCTTCCTAAACCAAGACAATGGCCGTTCCAGAGTCAATCCGGTCACAAAGAGGGACGAGGGTCGATCTGTAGGAGAAAAGATGAGAAGTGTGTGAGATCAATGATAATCGAGGATTGTGATGTGTTTGGAGATTTATGCAAGTGAACTGTTGAGTTCGAGTAAGTTCTGATTGATTGATTGAATTCTGCTATGTTGAAAGTTCTTGTTCACATGAGAATTCTTGTTGTTCAATCGTGGATTCAGGAACTTATTTATATTGCAAGAACAGTAGACACATTGATCCCAGTAAGTGTGACGGTTACTGGAGTGAAAGAGTGGGAAAGTGGGAAATCGTGGTTAAACTAGTTCCACGTCGTGCAGAGACTTGGTTGATTGTCCATCCACTACTTCGCTAACTCCTTCAACTGCTTGCTAGACTTACTCATATTTCTCATCGTGGGTGTACACACGTGCCGTAGGCCGCCATACTAAAACCCTAGTGAATATCCCCCCATGTGACATGATTGATGTCTCATGAATGTGGAGTCTGCAAGGCAGACGTGTATTTAATTAGTAAGTTGTTGACTTGACTAGACGATGAGTCTTAGTCTTGCTGAGTCGAGCATGATTGAAGAATGCTCTATGATTCATGGATTGAAAATGTCTGCTGGGACATTTGTATAGACGTTGTGTCTAATGTATTTATGAAATATACGCTTCAGCTGAGACATTGATACTCTGATGATTTGGATGAATAAAGGTCTAATGAGATTGCTCGATCATGGACCTGTTGGTATAAAATGTTGTTGAGCACTCGATCTACTGTGTCATGAATTTTCAAAGAAGAAAGATTATAATGGTCGACTGACGAACCAAATATTGGTTGATGAACCAATGAAATATTCATAGCTGGATCAGTGCAATTCTCGAATGTTGATAGTTGAATCGACATGAGGAATATTGCTCGATCGAGCAATTAAATATTGATAGTTGAATCTTCTGAACCCAGTTGATCGTGTATTTTGTTAACTTAAGCAATTTAGTGTTGACAGATGAGCGAAACAAATATTGCTAGTTTAAACAAATATTGCTTGTTTGAGCAATTGCTCGATTAATGAATTATTGGTAGCGGGACCAAATAAAATATTAATTAAAAATACTGGTAGCTGGACCGAATATTGTATAATTAATTAGAATGTTGATTGCTGGATCAACATAAAATTATTAGTGTTTCAACTTGTTCAGAATTATGCTTTGCAGAGCATTTGGTTTGAAACCCTAATTTTGATTGATTGTTGATCAATGAATGATTTACTGAAAATCAACTATGAGTTAGATGGGACCGGATCCATGAGATGGGGGGACGACCATGTAGCGCCCAGATGCTCGAATGAGCATGTACTAAAGTCCTTTGTAGACCAGTTGGTGAAAGGATGATTAAATGCTCGTTTAATCATTAAAAAATAGTGATTGTCTGAGCATTAGGTGATAAAACCTAATTGTGGAAAGAATAGGACCGACCAAGGGGTATGGAACCGGCCCTTGGTGGTCGTGAACCAGCTGATGGTCGATCGATCAAATTCCAAGTTGTTTGGAAAGAATTTGAACCCAACATGAACTGTAGAAGATTAATTAGGTAAAAAATCATCAAACGTGTGGGACCGGCTTTTGCAATCCCAAGGGCGACCCTGGCAAACCAAGGTGGCATGTCCGTGTCACCATGTTGCTCATGGCTCAATTTTGAGAATTTTGATATTTTCTGGTGTGCGTTCGAGCAATATTTTGGATTTTCAGAAGAGTTTGATCTTAACTGAAACTCTCAATTTTGCTTGAATGAGCAAGTAGGACTTTGCTCGCGTGACCAATATTTTAAGAATATTAAAATAATGACATTTTAATATTTTCCGTGAGAAGCCCGGACGGTCATGTGACCATTTGACTTTTGGCTTTTTTAAAGTTTGAGTAATAATGGAGAAATATGGAAAAATTAGGTTTTTTGCTCAAACGAGGGGATTTCATGCGATGAGAGAAGAAATAATAATAAATTAAGGAATTAGGGAGGCGCGAGACCGGATAAGGTCAAGGCATGGCCGGCCGGACGGTGGGCCCGGTCCCCTACCGCTCTTCCTTATTTTATATTATTATTTTTCATCCTTGTGTGAAGAAATATGGAGAAACTAGGAGTTTTGCTCAAACGAGGAAGTTTGCTCAAACAAGGGAGTTTTCAAGAGATGAGGAAAATAATAAGATAAGGTGAAAAATAAAAGGGAGAGGCGTGGGACCGTCCATAACGGCATGACCGGCCGGTCGGTGGGCCCCGTCCCGTGCACGCCTCTTGTTTATTTTTCTTTCCTATTTTGCATAGGTTTCCTCGTTCTTCCATATTTTTGAATGCTCGTTTATGCATTTGGGTGCTCGTTCGTGCATTATTGCTAAGTACACTCGCACCGTTTTCTTGGGGCTTACTTGGTGGCGGCCCAGATGACCGTACATTGAATATTTATTACTAACCCGCTGGGAAATGCCATGAATTGAAGTAATGAAATATTACGATGAAAGTGGAATATTTTCTAGGAATATAATTGATGAATTTTTCGACTATAATTAATTAATAGATTGCTCTATACTAGCAGGCAATCTATCTAGGAGCATTATATTTATTCGAAAGCCGAGGTATGAGCTAGTGGAAGTGTCATACTCGTGCTGAATATTTGTTCTGTATAGTCAGGGAACATTGCGACATCCTGAAGACGTTATTTCTCTATACTAGTGCTTTATCCATCTAAGAGCCATCCAATCATTCTTGATTCTATACATAAGTGAATACTAAAGTTGCTCAGTATTGATGAAATATGCTGAAATCTCAGTTGAGAGATCTTAATGATTGTTCATTTATGCATATTCTGAGAGGCAGTACACTCAGTCAGAGATTATCGTGGCATGAGCTTTCATGCTTAAATTATGGAATATGAACTTCACATACGTGTCTGAAGCTGGTCAGAGTTATGCAAAACTATGATTTTACGATTTTAACCTTCGTCAAAAATCCACCATCAACAAGGTGGCATTGTGTAAAGAGAGTTTATCTTACCTTGGGAGTTGAATTCGTTTATGGTATTCATGCCATATTCTTTAAGGAAAGACCAACACTTCTTAAACAAAATGATAGGATAACCGTCTGGTTTAGGAGATTTAACAACAACAAGATCATGAATAGTATCAAAAACTTTTTCTTCACTTATGTGTCTTTCCATGGAAATAAATTCTTCTCCTAAAAATGTGATTGAAATCCAAGTCATCAATAGATAGTCTGTTGAAGTGATCTTCTTTAAATGGATTCTTAAACTGATTGATGATATCATCCTTAATTTTGATTCTGACATCAATGAGCTCCCCATCAACAACAAGGTTCATGATTCTATATTTCCTTCTTCCACTTGAGGCCATGCCATCAAAAACTGAGGAATTTTTATAACCTTCTTTTTCCATTTTATTCTGGAATTTTGCCGAACTACCTTTCCAACATAATGGAGACTTATTCAAACTCTGATTTAGATTTAATTATGTGTGGTTTTTTATCATCACTTGAAATGTGCTTCTCCTCTAATTTGTCCATATAATAAATGCTAAAAAGGAGTTGTTCTTTCCTTAGATTGAGATTGCTTAAATATTTTTTATTCCACTTTCTCAGAATCGGATTTAATACTTCAAGTTTGAACCATAAAATAGATCCAGAAAATATAAGCGAGTTCCACCAAGTTTGAAACTCAATGAAACCCAAGATAAGGAAACACATTATTTCAAATCGTAATGGAGGAAGACCCCATGATGTATCAACTGTGTCAAAAGTTAGAGGAAAGTTGTCGGAGATTGGTCTTGACAAAGCAATTTGCGTATATAAATGGAATTTCTGTTCAAAATCTGTGGTGATGAGGAATCTATCAAGCATGCATAAAATAGGATTCTCTTCACCACTGGTCCATGTAAATATATGCCCCTTTAGTGGTAGAACTCATGAGAAATAATGAACTCATTAAAGTCGAGCCTACTCTGAGATGTCTGAAAAGACGAGGGTACCCAAATACACCACAATATTTTTGTTTACAACCTATAAGTCCTCTTACCGAAAGTGATCGTCTATGGACAAAGTCGAGACAATGCAACAAATCGGTATTCACACTTTTTGTGATTGTCTATGGATACAAAATCGAGACAATACGACTACCAAAGCGTGATACTTGATAAGAGGTTCGGACTTAACCAAACTCTATAGGATCACTATCAAGTATATCAGAGTTAACGTTTATGTAATTTAATTTAAATTATATAAACAAATATAATTGCAGAAAACAAAAGTAAATCACACAGCAAGATTTTGTTAACGAGGAAAACTGCAAGTGCAGAAAACCCCCGGGACCTAGTCCAGAATTGAATACTCTCAGAATTAAGCCGCTATACAAAATCTACACCAACTTCGTATAGTTGAAACCAAGCAACTACCCCTAGTTTACTTAGTTTCCTCAGTATCCATACGCTTCCGACTTCGATGAGTGCACGCACTGGAACAATTCCTTTGGATCGTATTCCAAACAGTAAAGGAATAAAAAATCTATTTGGTAACAACTCTATTGATTCTTTAAGATAAGATATCTCAAGTCATATGCAAAGGCTCTTCCGTTTAAGCTAATAAACTCCTTATCCTGGTTGGATCAATCCAATCTCTATTACCGAAGTAATAAGATTCGGATTTGTAACAATCAAAATAGATCTCAAGAGAACTATTAGGCGTTACCGATCTCACACAACTAATTAATCGAGTAAATACGATTCTAGTTGGATCCCAGCCGATCAAGGTTTGTGCAACACAAAGATATGAGAAACAAATAAGAAATCTTCTTCGTTTTCAAATCTTCTTTAATCTTCAATTAAAACTTGCACAACACCACTTGAATCTCTTGTGATGAATCACGCACAGAACGAAGTCTGTTAACAATGGATTATCACAAGATGTCTTTAGATCTACAAATAGTTCTAAAGATCCCGTCAGTACTTCGAACTAGTTTGAGTGAATCTTATATTAGAAGAGAAGATTCTCAATAATAAACAAGCTAGGTGCAATCAAAGTTTCAACAACCGTTAGTCAATCAAATCAATCGAAAACTAATAACACTGCTGAAAAAGCGGGGGTCTAACAACCACACCCAATATTTTGTTTGGCAATCTGTATGGACTAAACCTCAATAATATTACGAGAGTGAAAACTCAATCAAATAATAATACTAAAGAGTTTATCTTTTTTTCTCAAATCAATCAGCAAATCAAACAGATAGAAATCTATGAGCCTGATTGATGTGAGAAATACTTGGACGGTACTAAATACCAATATCCAAGATCAATCAAAATCCTATCCAACAAACAAGGTCGGATTTATCAATAATAATTGATTAACGCACAACCTGTGATATTTCAATTATAAAGATAAACAATATAACGCGGAAAAGAAATAACACAGACACCATATTTTGTTAACGAGGAAACCGAAAATGCAGAAAAACCCCGGGACCTAGTCCAGAATAAACACACACTGATTATAAGCTGTTACACCAATTTCCTACTACCTATTCAGACTAGATATAATACTTGCTTTAGCTGTATTCAAGCACTTATAGAACTCCTAGCAGAACACCGATTCTCTTTAGGAATTCTTCTCGTATAACTTCTAGCAGAACAAAAATTCTCTTTAGAAGTTATTCCCGAAAATCTTCTGGCAGAACAAAGTTCTCTTCAAAAGATACAACAACACGATTGATACTTTTCGATCTTTTGTTTTCACAAAACACCGAATCGATTTCCATTTAGATGTAAATCAAGGTTTTGGAAATCTTGTGTTTGTTTTGAGAAAAACAATTACTAGGTAAAAGTAATATCAAAACAAACTTGTAGATTAGGGATTATTATACTCCTCAAAAATGGAAGAGAACCCTAATTATTCTACAACAAGAACAACTAGAATAAATCTAAAGATATCTTGTTTAAAACTTCTTAAGGATTTTTACGAGATGCCTAAATCGAAGTTTTTCTTTCTAGTTCCGATTTCGACTAACAATTGTTGGTATACGATCGAGAACTGAAATCTATCAAAACCTAGGGTTTATGATCAACAACTCTTGAATGGTCTTATATCAGAAGAGAAGACTTTAGAATAGACAAGAGGTGAAAAACCTAGATTACAAGTTGTATAATCAATCACGAAGATTAAATCCAACTCGGCTTTGTGATCCCCAATACAAAGACTTTTATCTCACTCTTGTTCACGAAGAACATAAGACATGGAAAACAACCTTATGAAGCTTACACCAATTTTCCAAAGGGGATAAAAATGTGTAGCACTCACGAACCCTTTATTTATAGTTAACAAGGTAGCTTGAAAGCTAAGCAAAGCTATTTTCCTTTTTCAAGACTCACATAATTTTGGGAGTCTTTCCTAAGTTACAACTCTTGCCAAAATAATTAAATAAATAATTAATTTAGCAAATATTGTATTTATGTGAATAAATCACAATTTATCTTAGGAAGGAATCACAAATACTTTAATATGGTAATCAAATATGTTTGGAGTAATAGAATTTCATGGTTTGATTTACTTGTTCTTCATGGGATTTTGAATGAGAAACATGATTTAATCTATGAATACTAACAATTTACTTTGACTTTGTATGTGAAGCATCCATGGTAGTTAGAACAATTCTTTGTTATGTATTCAAGCCTATATATGAAATGATTTAGTTCAATTTGTGATTATCTATGCTTTAAATAGATAGATAATGCTAGGAATTGACATCTTTTGCTGAGATTAAGTCATCATATTTGTTAGTGATTATATCACATCTTCAAGGTAGTTTGAGGCTAGAACTCCTATAGCTCCTTGATTAAAAAGAGAATTAGCATATCAAATTTGGGAATTTCTATGCATTTAGTTGGTGGATTCAAAGCCTTAGTTTATCTTTTATTGCTTCTTAATCTTGTTGCTTTAATATAATCATCAATCTTTTCGTCGTATCGACAAAACACCGTCTCTAAATTAGTATAAGTAGAACTTAGAATTTTAGTTCACCAATCCAACTCCCCGTAGGATCGACCCGTATTTGCTGTTATATATGTTCTAGACACCGTGAACTTGCGGTATTTTATAGTAGGTTTCTAAGCCTACCAAGTTTTTGGCGCCGTTGCCGGGGAGTTGGCAAACGGTGTAATTCGATTTTTAAGTTTTTTTTTTACTAATTCGTAGTTAGGAATTGTATATAGTGTCTGCTAATTTATTACTTGCGTTTTGTATAAATTACTAGTTCTGAATTTTTATTTTAGTGTCAAAATCTCATTGTCCTGTAGCATTTATACCTTAGTGTGAGTGTTTGAGTGCTGTAGCTATTAGTTTTGCTTAGTATTTTCATTTATTAACCTTTTAGGTGCTAGATTGTCTTGTTTTAGTAATTGATATCACTTAGTTTATGTTGGCCTTGTTATCTATTTTTGTTTATGTTCCATTCATATCATTATCATTTGCATAGTAGTATAAATTTTGTTTACCTGTCGTTCTTATGTTTCATTTGACTCTTGTTTGTACTGTAGCATTTGTAGGTTTGTATTTTACTTAGGAATACGGTTCTGTAGCTTTTTTCAGTTTGCTTTGTAACCTGTGTATATTGGTTTAGTTTAAGTTTTCATGTTTGTTTCCAGCTCATAGAGTCCAGTTTAGAAATCTGTAGGTTTGAGTAGTTTTAGCATTTTATTTTTTGTTTTATTAGTTTTGTGTTTGTGTTCACTTTTGTCCTGTAGTTAATGATATTGCATGGTTTCCATACAGATTACATAAAAGTCGTTTAGTGTGTCATAGTCTTACTTAGTTGTAGTGCATAATCTAGCGTAGGTTGCATAGTCATTAATACTTAGCCTCATAGTGTTGGTAGTATTTTAGTTCTAGGAAACATAACTATCTCTGTTCTGTAATATATTTTTATGTGTTAATAAATTTTGTTCTTTACTTGTTTTGTTTTTAGCATAGCATACCAGCATAGTTTATTGTAATTTTGGCTTGAAGTTTCTGTGCTTTTTTTTTTCTTTCTCGTCTTCACCTCAATAGTCGCACAAATTGGCATCTTATCAATTTTCTGCATGGAGTCTGTAGGTTTTGAAAACGTTAAGTTGTCTTTATCCTATAAGACTAATACTGCAACATTTAGCACCAGTGGGATCTTTTGTTGTTTATAAAGATTTTGTTTATACATTATCTTATTCATTTTGGTGCTAAAAGTTTTGAGTGTTCAGTGCTATAGGGTGCTCGGGATTAGACCACTGCATTGACTAAGTAGAAGGAAGAAAAGGAAGGCAGACCATTTTGCTGTTCATACTCCTGGTCGTTTTAGGAGGTACTCACAACAAGTCAGAGAATAAAAGAATAGAGAGGCAAATCTGTGTTGCATACTCTAGCCTGCCGCTGGAGTTGTTTGTGGTGAGAGAAACTACCATAAAAAAGGTAAGAACAAAGAGATTCAAACGTAGAGAGGGGACATTCCAAGTAGCCTCCTCCCGGATGCGCACCAGAGGTAAGTTTCTTAAACACGACAACAAAATGACGTCTCTGTATTTTTAATTGCTTAGCCTGGATGGTATTGATATTGGGTTTAATAATTGAGCTTCATATTTTGTTAACAAATATGAGTTGGCTTCTTGTTAGTTAACTATATTTTAATTACTATAGTCCAATGGAAATCCAGTTTAGGATTGATAGACGTCGGAGCTCTGCCATTGTTACATCAACAACATTGAGGATAGACATTTCATTTTGTTTTGAAAAAAAAAAGTATGGATTTTGGTAAGCTGTTAGGGATGAGAAATCATTGAACAAATCACTTAGAGAACTTGCTTACGAGCATGCTTTGATAGACGCATTTATGTGTCTAATATGTCTAATTTGTATATATTGTTAGTGCTCGATTTTGTATTTATTTTGTTATTTTATGTCTTTGTAGGTATTTATAGAGAAATAAGCTCTTGCGGCGAAATTGGTTCGAAAAGTGGTGTTTTACACCCCATTTTGGGAATGTACTAAAGGGACACCGGAACTGGATAAGGGGGAGGTCATCTTCTCTTCATTTGAATTCTCAGTTTTGGCGGGAGTTCGTGCAGTCATCTGGAAGATTTTTGGTTCGAAATTTGGTGATGATTTAGCATGACTCAATAGCTGGAATTTCATGAGAAGACTTGACTGAGCATAACAGGCGTTTTATGGTTGCTTGATTCGATTAGAATTGACTGTATTTTCGAGTGAGGCAAAACAGAGGCGGGAGGATACTCGGGATACTCTGTGATGTTGTTTTGGAAAGTTTGCACGAGTTTAAAGCTTGTTACACTGCTTATGGAACTTGTATGGACCTGTTTAGAGTGTGCTGGAAGAAAATCAACGCGTGAGGAGATAAATTGGGGAAGAAAATATTCCCGAGAATAATTTTCTTCGCTGTCGAGTTATGAGAGATTTTTTTGGAGTTATGAGACATTATTCTTGGTCCTGCGAGTATATATATGGTGCTGGGGAAGTATAGAGGGTAGAGAGAATTTGGAACAGTTTAAAACATTATAGAGCCGGAAAATCAGAGTTGCAGGAATAATATTTTTGCTGCTGGTGAAGAACATACGAAGAACATAAGACACTCAAAGACAGTCGTTGTTCAACAGTGCTAGTGACAGTTATCTTTTATCGTTCCCTGTAACAATTGAGTTTGTAACAAATATAAGTGTTACAAACCCGGTTTTAATCATTTTTCTCCCATTTCATCATTTGTGAACCATTTTTGAGCATTAATAAAGATGAATTTTTAGCGTGTTTCCATGATGATGAGCTAATTCTCGCGTAACCAAGGCACGTAGGAAGCTATTTATGCATGAATAATTGGTAACTATTCTATTTTTCTCTAAATTGTATTTTATAATTCACTCAATCACTGCTTTGCAGAATTTTAATTGTTTGCATTATTTTCTTAATTAGTTGTGATTCAATTAGATAGGTTATACTTTGTCTAGATAATCTATGCTTAGGGAATACAATTAATGTTTGAGAATATGCTTGATTATTTGTGAATTAAGAAATAAGAGATTTAAAAGATAATTAGAGTTTTGGAATTTTTACCATCATTCATTCATGTGTAATAGTGGAATCTAGTGTCTTGGTTATTTTAATTTTTTGAATTTTTTTTTGGAATTAGTTTTCTCTATTTTTTTATAGTTTAAATAAGTCTAGAATCAATTCCTTTCACAAGTCTCAACGAACCTTTTATTACAACAAAATTGAAAACACATAAATTTTTGGCGCCGCCGACGCGGATTTGTTTTTAAGTTAGAGTTTTTAGATTTATTAATTTTTTTTTTAAGATTTTTATTATTTTCACTTTGTTCTATTTTACGTTTCTTTGGGTATATTTCTTTATGCTACAGGTTTGGAGTTTGGACCGAAAAGAATTTAAGCCAAAGACTTTGGTGACTAAGAGATTAGGAGCCAAAGATAAAAGCTAAAAGAAAAGGAAAAGAAAGACAAAGAATTTTTTTTATTTTTTTTATTTTATTAGGTTTGAAGATTTTATTTTTATTTTATTTTTTATTTCTTTAGATTTTATTTTTAGAAATTGTATTAGGATATCTTTTATTTTTGGTAATTTTTTTTTCTTTTGCACTTTATTTTTGGACTTTGGATTGTGGACTTTGGGACATTATTCTTTTATTTTTAAACCCTATGGAAGGGTAGTTTTAAATATTAAACCGTTTGCAGAGAAGGACGACGATTACGATATCGTCTCGGCCCCTCGGGTTCGTACATGACATAGGAGTCGTGGCCCAAGTCGACTTCAGCGGTTCATCCCCCATCTGGTACGGGAGGTATGCTTCTAAACACCCGCGAATCCCCTGTCAGCGGGTTTACTGTTTTCCTTAAGGCGCATATATGTTGAGGACTGAAAACGGTTTAATTTTCTAGTAAAGGGCAAGGACTGGCCAAATCAAGATAGGGACTCGGATTTCATCACCGTTTCCCTCTTGCCCGCCTTAGGAACACATAACCTACGCGAACCCAAGCTTAAAATACTGATTAGAACGAGACCTATAGGGTAACGATCTTAATAGGAAAGTCGTTCGAAAAATATTGGTTGCTCTTTTAAGCATACTTTAAAGTTCATGATTGTTAATGTAAGTTGAGCGTGCCGCCTTGTAACCCAAGTGAATGTTTTGCCAGTGAGGCATGGGTATCAAAGCTCCATTGAGTTTCCCTTGTCTCTATTCAACTTATATTAACTCAGATTGATTCCAGAGAGGTTTGCTTAGATTGTAATGAATTCTTTTCGAAGGATTAGAAGCTGGTCTAGAAACAATCTAAGTGGAGCCATCATGCTTGTTGTTTGCTAGAAATCTTTAGGTTTGCTTTGGTGGAGTCAGCCTGCTGTGTGTTTGCTTAGAACCTCCCTTCCTGAGGATTTTTTTATTATTTATTATTTTTTTAGTGTATACCAAAATCGCTCGAGTCCATTAGTGAGCGTGCTTGGAAAAGAGATACTTTAGTGATGAGCCTAGAGGTTCTTCTTTTGTAAACGGGGAGCTCGAAGACTCTTCTTTGGAGAGCCCTGTTTTTGGAAACTTCAGTTTTGAGAATTTAAGTCTTAGTGAGGAATTCACCCCTAGGATTTTTACTGAGCCAACAATGACAACTTTGAAGGAGTACATGCACCCAACTAGGACCAACCGACCATCGTGCATTAAGTTGCCAGCCTCTACGGCTAGTTATGAGTTGAAACCTGGTATTCTTCAGATGATCCCTATATTCTTAGGAAAAGATGATGAAAATCCTTACTTTCACATTAGGGACTTTGAAGAAATTTGTGGAATAATTAATATTAAATACCTTAGTGACGAAGTCTTGAAACTTAGGATGTTCCCCTTTTCCTTTAGAGATAAAGCCAAGACCTGGCTGAACAACCTACCATCTGAATCCATAAAAACATGGAAGGAACTTATTGCTGCTTTCTATTTAAAATTCTACCCCAAGCATAAAACTGCAGCTGTTAGGCAGAAAATTAGTGCTAGTGTTCAACAAGAGGGAGAATCGCTTTATAAGTTTTTAGAGAGATTCAATGATCTCCTAGCCCAATGTCCTCACCATGGGTTTGAGAAAATGAAACTAGTAGAGATTCTTTATGATGGTTTAGACTATTCGACCAAAGCCACGGTCGAGTCTTTGTGCGATGGTGAATTCACTATTCGACCAGATGCTAAGTTTACTGCTTTTTCAAGAAGGTTAGAAGCTTTTGAATTGAATCAGTCTAAACATAGGTCTTTTGTTGAACCTGATGATAGGATTAGAGCCTCTCAAGTCTCTAGTTGTGGAATAGAACCCAATAACTCGTTTTGGGAAGGTCAGGTTAGTGAAGAGCAAGCCCATGCTGTCTACAACAACGCTAGATTTGAAAACCGTCAGAAGTTTGACCCATACTCGGAGACCTACAACCCTGGTTGGAGAAACCATCCTAATTTCTCTTGGTCTAAAGGACAGAGTCACGGCCAGTCTAGTAATTCTCAACATCCCCCAGTTTTTTGGTTATAATAAGAACTCTTCAGGTCAAGCCCAATTCCAGAACCCTTCTGATAATAGAATAACTAGCTTAGAGGAATCTCTTAGTATATTAAAAATGAGCCAAGACATGTTTGCACAGACCCAAGAAATGTTAATAAAGAACCAGGCTAGTTTTCAAGAGGAAACCAAGCAGAATTTTCAACATAGTGCTAAGATCTTGCTAAGTTAGAACTTCAAGTTGGCCAAATGGCTAAGATTCTAAGTGAGAGAGATGACGGAAAGTTCCCTAGTCATACTGATCCTAACCTTAAAGGAAAGAAATCGTATCGTCATGTGAATTCTGTTACAACCCTTAGGAGTGGAAAGAAAGTTGACAACAAGGTTGCAATGCCTGACAGTGAACATGCTGTAGTTCACTTTTCCGATCCATAAAATGAAGAGACTGATAGAGTCTCCAAAGAGACCAATGAGGGTCCTGTTGAGCCCGGCTTTGTTCCCAGAGCCCCATTCCCACAGCTGCTAGTTCCAACTAAGAGGGAGTCCAACTTTAATGATATATTGGAGGTTTTTAAGCAGGTTACTATCAACCTTCCTTTATTAGATGCGATTAAGAATATTCCCGCTTATGCCAAGTTCCTTAAAGACTTGTGTACACGAAAGCGTAAGCTTAGTGTCCAGAAGAAAGCCTTCCTAGCTAGTCATATGAGTTCTATTATTCAGAACACCACTACTCCTAAGTATAAAGACCCAGGTTCCCCTACCATTGCTCGCACAATAGGGAAATACCGTGTTGAGAAAGCGCTTGTTGACTTAGGAGCCAGTGTGAACTTACTCCCATACCATGTGTACCTTAAGCTAGGACTTGGTGAGATGAAACCTACCCAGATAACACTTAAGTTAGCTGATAGGTCCATGAAAATTCCTCGTGGTGTGATCGAGGATGTTCTTATTGAGGTCGACAAGTTTATTTATCCAGTGGATTTTGTTATCCTAGATACCCAACCTGTCCCTGACCCAGAGAACCAGATACCGGTAATTCTAGGTCGCCCGTTTTAGCTACATCCAATGCGTTCATCAACTGTCGAAATGGTATTATGAATTTGTCTTTTGGTAACATGACCATTGAGCTGAACATTTTTCATATTAGTAAGCTGCCCTCTGAACTAGATGACTCGAGCATACAAGAGGTCAACATGATAGGAACATTAGTCGAGGAGTCATTACCAAACACTTTGTTAGAAGACCCACTAGAGAAATGCCTAGCCCACTTTGGGATTGATTTTGATGATGATAATATGATTAATGAGGTGAATGCTTTGTTAGATTCAACCCCTTTGTTGGACACTAGTAATGTTTGGAAACCTAAGTTCGAACCACTACCAGTTTCTGAGTCTACTCTAGTTCCTTCGTTAGAAGAGCCTCCTAAGTTGGACCTTAAACCATTACCAGATACCTTGAAGTATGTGTTTTTAGGCCCATCTGAAACTTTACCTGTGATTGTAGCATCCAACTTGGATAGTGATCAGGAAAGTAGGCTAGTAACCGTCCTTCAAAACAACAAGGAAGCTTTAGGATGGACCATAGCAGACATTAAGGGTATAAGTCCTACTGTTTGTATGTATCAGATTTATTTAGAGGAAGATACAAAACCTTCTAGGGAGATGCAACGTTGACTAAACACTAATATGAAAGAGGTAGTTCGAACCGAGGTTCTTAAGTTGTTAGATGCAGGCATTATCTACCCTATTTAAGACAGCAAGTGGGTCAGCCCTGTTCAGGTTGTCCCCAAGAAATCCGGTATTACTGTAGTCCAAAATGAGAACAATGAGTTAATCCCAACCCGAGTGACCACTGGTTGGCGTGTTTGTATTGACTATAGGAAATTGAACAAGGTCACTAGGAAGGACCACTTTCCCCTTCCTTTCATCGACCAAATGCTAGAGAGATTAGCTGGACATAGTCACTACTGCTTCTTAGATGGCTACTCCGGATATAATCAGATCGTTATTGCCCCTGAAGACCAAGAAAAAACTACTTTTACCTGTCCCTTTGGTACCTTTGCGTATAGACGCATGCCTTTCGGGCTTTGTAATGCCCCGACGAATTTTCAGCGTTGTATAATGAGCATATTTTCTGACATGGTAGAACGGTTCTTAGAGGTCTTTATGGATGATTTTTCAGTATTTGGTTCGTCTTTTGATGAGTGCTTGCATCATTTTTCATTAGTTTTTACTAGGTGTAAGGAGAAGAATTTAGTGCTTAATTGGGAGAAATGTCATTTCATGGTTCGTTCAAGAATTGTTTTAGGGCATATCGTATCTTCTAAGGGTATAGAGGTAGATAAATCCAAAGTTGACCTTATTAAGACTTTACAGGTCCCAAAAACCGTAAGAGATATTAGGTCATTCTTAGGGCATGCAGGTTTTTATCTTCGATTCATTAAGGATTTTAACCTGATTTCTAGACCTCTTTGCAATTTGCTTGCAAAAGATGTTAAGTTCGTCTTTGATGATGCTTGTTTAGATGCTTTTGAGAAGCTTTAGACTTTACTCACTACCGCCCCCATAGTCCAGGCACCCAACTGGAGCCTACCCTTTGAGATCATGTGTGATGCTTCAGATTTTTCTATTGGTGTTGTGCTAGGTCAGCGTGAAAACAAATTACTCCATGTGATTTACTATGCTATCAAAACTCTGAATGATGCCCAGTTGAACTATAATACTACAGAGAAGGAACTGTTAGACATTGTGTTCGCCTTAGACAAGTTTGGACCCTATCTCTTAGGTTCTAAGGTCATAATCTTTACTGATCATGCTGCTTTGAAGTATCTTCTTTCCAAGAAGGATACAAAACCTAGATTGATTAGATGGATCCTATTGTTGCAGGAATTTTCCTTAGACATTAGAGACAAAAAAGTTGCAGAAAATGTAGTAGCAGACTACTTGTCTATGCTTGTTGTGGATACCCTTGATGATTCCCCTCCTGTTAGAGATAGTTTTCCTGATGAACAACTGTTCTTTGTTACCCAATTACCTTGTTATGCGAATATAGTGAACTATCTTGTTACTGGTCGAATGCCCCAACATTGGGGTAAACAAGATCGTTCTAGATTTTTAGCTAAGGTTAAGCATTTCTTTTGGGATGATCCTTATTTGTTTAAGTATTTTCCAGACCAGATTATTAGAAGATGTATACCTGAGATTGATCAGTCCAGTATTATTTCCTTTTGTCATGATCATGCTTGTGGGGGTCACTTTAGTGCTAAGAAGATTGCTGCTAAGATATTACAGAGTGGATTCTATTGGCCTTCGTTGTTTAAAGATTCCCACAGTTACTGTGTTACTTGTGAACGTTGCCATAAATTAGGAACCATTTCCCATAGGACCATGATGCCCTTGAACCCTATTTTAGTTATTGAGGTCTTTTATGTGTGGGGTATTGACTTTATGGGTTCGTTTCCTAATTATTTTGGTAACCTATACATCCTTGTCGCTGTAGACTATGTATCTAAGTGGATTGAGGCGGTTGTGTGTAAAACCAATGACCATAGGGTTGTGATTGAGTTCTTGAAAGATAATATACTTACACGTTTTGGTACACCGCGAGCTATAATTAGTGATGGAGGGTCGCACTTTTGTAATGGACCTTTTAGGGTTTTGATGAAGAAATATGGTATTACACATAAAGTAGCTACCTCGTATCATCCACAGACTAGTAGTCAGGTAGAGGTTTCCAATAGGGAGATAAAACGTATATTAGAGAAAACAGTCAATCCTAATCGGAAAGACTGGTCGTCTAGGCTTATTGATGCCTTATGGGCTTACCGTACTACGTTTAAGACCCCCATTGGAATATCACCTTATCGACTTGTGTATGGCAAGGCATGTCACTTACCTGTTGAGTTAGAACATAAAGCATATTGGGCTGTTAAGCAACTAAATTTTTCACTTGACAAGGCAGGATCTCACAGAAAGCTCCAGCTCAATGAGTTGGACGAGATTCGTAGAGATGCATACGATAGTGCTAAGGAGTATAAGAACAAAATGAAACTTGTGCATGATAAGAATATTTTACGAAAGTCATTTTCTCCAGGTCAAAAAGTTCTTCTGTATGACACTCGTTTGCATTTATTTCCCGGGAAGTTGCGCTCTCGGTGGACCGGTCCTTTTGTGGTCCGTACAGTTTTTCCTCATGCCGCTATTGAGATTGAGACACCATACGGTAGTAGTTCTTCAAAGGTTAACGGTCATAGATTGAAGCCCTTTTTAGAGCCTTTTCCTACAGGTGATGTTGAGGAGGTCCCTCTGGAGGACCCTGTTTACCTTGATTGACCATCGAGGCAGTTTGTATGTTGTATATTATTTTTGTAGGTTTTTGATTCCACTTCACCCAGGTATTATATTTACGACTTCTCTCTTTACTAATTCCTCATGTTATTTATACTTTTGGCACTGTTCTTTAATTAGAAACATTGAGGACAATGTTAGATTGAAGTTTGGGGGTGGGGTAGAAACTATTTGTTACCTTTTTGTTGCAATTAATATCTAAGTGGATGGAAGCATCTTGATTGTAGGAGGGTAGGAACCAATCTGAGTAGATGGAAACATCTAAAGAGTCTATTCATAAAAGCACAGAGCTCAGGTGTTAGAAATAACATGATAGTTTCACCGTATCTTGGAATCATCTTATTACTTATGTTTTTGTTTTTGCAAATTTTTATGTTGATGTCTGCTGGGTTGAAATAGAGTGATTGAGTTACTAAAAAAAAAAAAAAAAAAAAGACCAGACCAATTAGACAAATCGGAATAAATATTAACACTTGGATAGCAATATGTGTGTGTTCTCCCTGTCTCCGTCGCCTAAACAAGCGTGGAACGCAGGATCCACGAGAATTACCATGTAATCTGCTGACAAGAATCATGCGCTTGGATCCAAAAGATCTAATCATGTCGTTAAAAAAAATAAAAAAATAAAAAAATAAAAAAAGTTGTATTATAAAGTCGACCACTGGTTCCCTTGTATATGCCAGCTGAGTTGATGTAGATTTAGGATTATCGACCACTGGTTCCCTTGTATATGCCAGTTATGTTGATATTAGTCCAGACCAGTATCTCAAGCCACTAGGTCATAGGTTCATCTTGGCATTGAAGTCCATTCGCAACCATCCATTTCTATATCCATCTTCTTAATCTATTCATGTGATTTGTTTGATTCCGGATATTGATGTCCATAGTGCGACTATCTGAGTATAGCTCTGTCACTTATATATGAATTTTAGTATGCTTGAGTGCAAACTCGTGTACAGCAATTGGAATTTCGCATCAGGGTACTTCCTCCCGTAATCAATAAGTATGCAAACCAAGGAGGTTGTTTAGTGCATTCCAAGGTTCTGCGTAGATAGCTAGGGTCTGGAGTAAAGGTTTTGTGGGTACACCTCTTGTAAACCCTCCCGAGACTATAACTCGGCCACTAGGGCCACCTAGGGGTTCAAAGGCTTGTTGCACACGCTAAGTGCAATCGCGATGCCTGCGACAGTGAGTTAGGATTTTATTTTGTAGATTAAATTTGCTCGTGACTAGCAAATAATAAGTTTGGGGGTATTTGATAGACGCATTTATGTATCTAATATGTCTCAATTGTATATATTGTTAGTGCTCGATTTTGTATTTATTTTGTTAGTTTATGTCTTTGTAGGTATTTATAGAGAAATAAGCTCTTGCGGCGAAATTGGTTCGAAAAGTGGTGTTTTACACCCCATTTTGGGAATGTACTAAAGGGACACCGGAACTGGATAAGGGGGAGGTCATCTTCTCTTCATTTGAATTCTCAGTTTTGGCGGGAGTTCGTGCAGTCATCTGGAAGATTTTTGGTTCGAAATTTGGTGATGATTTAGCATGACTCAATAGATGGAATTGCATGAGAAGACTTGACTGAGCATAACAGGCGTTTTATGGTTGCTTGATTCGATTAGAATTGACTGTATTTTCGAGTGAGGAAAAACAGAGGCGGGAGGATACTAGGGATACTCTGTGATGTTGTTTTGGAAAGTTTGCACGAGTTTAAAGCTTGTTACACTGCTTATGGAACGTGTATGGACCTGTTTAGAGTGTGCTGGAAGAAAATCAACGGGTGAGGAGATAAATTGGGGAAGAAAATATTCCCGAGAATAATTTTCTTCGCTGTCGAGTTATGAGAGATTTTTTTGGAGTTATGAGACATTATTCTTGGTCCTGCGAGTATATATATGGTGCTGGGGAAGTATAGAGGGTAGAGAAAATTTGGAACAGTTTAGAACATTATAGAGCCATAAAATCAGAGTTGCAGGAATAATATTTTTGCTGATGGTGAAGAACATACGAAGAACATAAGACACTCAAAGACAGTCGTTGTTCAATAGTGCTAGTGACAGTTATCTTTAATCGTTCCCTGTAACAATTGAGTTTGTAACAAATATAAGTGTTACAAATGCGGTTTTAATCATCTTTCTCCCATTTCATCATTTGTGAACCATTTTTGAGCATTAATAAAGATGAATTTTGAGCATGTTTCCATGATGATGAGCTAATTCTCGCGTAACCAAGGCACGGAGGAAGCTATTTATGCATGAATAATTGGTAACTATTCTATTTTTCTCTAATTTGGATTTTATAATTCACTCAATCACTGCTTTGCAGAATTTTAATTGTTTGCATTATTTTCTTAATTAGTTGTGATTCAATTAGATAGGTTATACTTTGTCTAGATAATCTATGCTTAGGGAATACAATTAATGTTTGAGAATATGCTTGATTATTTGTGAATTAAGAAATAAGAGATTTAAAAGATAATTAGAGTTTTGGATTTTTTACCATCATTCATTCATGTGTAATAGTGGAATCTAGTGTCTTGGTTATTTTCATTCTTGAAATTTTTTTTGGAATTAGTTTTCTCTATTTTTTTATAGTTTAAATAAGTCTAGAATCAATTCCTTTCACAAGTCTCAACGAACCTTTTATTACAACAAAATTGAAAACACATCACTTCACATTCTGAGAATCCCATAGCACGTGGTTTTAATAACTTTGGGGAAAATTACGGACCTCTTCAAGGTCCCGAGCTACAATATATAGACCCTAATTGTTATCCACACATGTACCCGTCACCACCATGGGATGCTGAACAATTTTGTACTCCCCCGAGCCTTTGTATGCTATCTGTGATGGAAAATCTTAAACTCATTGAACAAAATAATGCTAGATTTAAATTGCAAGCATTGTATGATCATCCATATAACAACACATCTGAATTTCCCTTCGGTAGTGGACCTCATGCACAAATATGTATTGAATATCCATATGAAACGAGGATACCCACTATTGAAGATTCTCCTTCCATAGAACAACTTATTATGATTTTTAAAATGAACCTGATTCATTTACGAAATGAAGAAAGGAAGGAACTTCAGAATGAAATGTTTGTTAGTCCTTATGAATTACATTTTGAAAATAGTGTGTTTAGTCCTACTCGTGCAACTGATATTGAATATGAACATAATCTAGAGGTAACCGAGTCGACTAGAGACACTATGATTTGAATAAGGCATTGTATCCTTGTTACGATGATGATGATAATGATTTAATGCTAGAAGAGCATGTTTACTCTGAAAATGTTGCTATGTAATCTTCTGTTATTGAAACCTTAGACTCCGTTGCTGCGACTTTGACAAATGACGTCTCTTCAGATTTTATTGTTCGTAACATTAAAAGTTTGGATGATGTTGATACTGAATTAGGGCTTGAACAATTCTGTGAAGGTGAGCATGATACACAACTCGTGCATGACTTTGGGAAGGTTGACTTGTGTGTTGACACTAATGATCTTATGCATGAAAATAGTTTGTATGTGTCTAAATTCCTGCCTAGGTCAAAATGTGTTATATCTTCTGATTTTCTTATGCATGAGATGAAGACTTTGGATAATCATGATTCTGAATTGGGGTTTGTTGAATTTTTCAATGAATGTAAGCATGCTACTTCACTTGTAGATGACTTAGGAGATTTTAATGTGACTGATAATAATGGTACTCTTAATCTCATACATGTGAACGACATAAATGTGCCTACTTTCCTGCCTAAGTCACAGACTGAGACTCTTCCACCCAACCTAGATTTTGCATGTAAAGATATTGTAAAACCAACTTTTCTAAGAGTACATAATCTAGGATTGGAAATGTGTGCCTCCCAAGTCCTCTTGGACTATTTTGCAGCCAAATATAATACATTTGATGTGGTGTCCTCTTGAACTATTTTGCAGCCAAATATAATACATTTGATGTGCTGTCCTCTTGGACTATTTTGTAGACAAATATAATACATTTGATGAACCACAGTTGGAATGTGTGTCTCTGCCCGTCACTAACAAAGTCCACTTTGAATTAGATCTTGTGCATGCAGCACCCCTAAAATTGCAAGATTTTGTGCTCAAAAACACATCTGTTGGAAAATTATGGTTTGGAGGTTACTCATTTAAGTATGCAGCCTTACTTGCACTTTCATGTTACATATGTGTAAGACTGTTGATGTTTATCCATGTCATTGTTTGGGTTGATCCTAAACTCTCTAGGTTGTATATATATGATGAATTTTCTTTGTATATAATTCAGTAGGTAATATTACAATTTCTCTCTTGAGTCGGTTTAATTTTCTTTTTCTGTATATAAATGTGCAAATCCAATGTGATTTCAGCTGAGTTCCTATTGGGTTCTAGCATTGAATAATGGAGTTCAAAACTTGCTTTTACCGATATCCGGTAATCTCTTTCCTTTTCTCCACTTAGCATGGTTCTCATGGTATGTTGCAGTTATAATTTTGTTTATCTTTAGAAACATTGAGGACAATGTTTAGTTTAGGTTTGGGGGTGAAAAGTAGATACCATATGGTTGTCACTGTGCTATAATTTTAACTGAACTCTGCCATGTTAAAAAAAAATGAATAAATTGTTGAGCTCATCTACCTTGATTTGTGGTGTCTTCATATGTAATATCTTAGGATTCTTAATCTAGATGACTAGGCACCACTTGATTCTAGCACAATTCACATGTGATAAGAAACTTGCACATGCACGATCTACCATTTTCATCGGTTAAGTAGACTGTCAATCACTTTAGAATACTGAATGAGACTTGACTAGCTTGTTCTTTGGTTGGCCGGGATAGAAGTTGGAGGATACATTAAGAAAAGCAACCATTGAATTTGACCGGGTACATCGAAAAGGGCTACCTCTTGCTAAGTGTCATGTAATTTTTTTTTTTGTTCAAAGTCAACAGTGTTATCTCATATTATTGTATTGTTCTTGAAGTATTTCATCAGTTGAAAAAATAATAAAAAATCAGGAAAAAAAAAGAAGAGAAAAATTCATAAAAATACAAAAAAATAAATAAAGAATATCCATTGTTCGTTCCACATTGTTCATTCTGTATTATGTTCTGTTTCAAATGTTATAGTCAATGTTTCTCTCTTGCCTCAAAAAAAGAGAGTTATCATTGTAAATAAAGAGTCATGTATTGTTATGTGTTGTAAATAGTCTTGTAATAAGCAAGGGAGGGTGTATGCCATCGATGTACAACGCGGGTAAACTGAAATATCACCAACTCTTAGGTGAACATTCACAATTCTCGTAAAGCCGGACAACTAGCTTGGCTTTGAATTCGGTTCTTAGCTAAAAACTATCTCTTGGTAATTGGCAGTCATAACTTCTGATCATTCTCTATACATGTGTAGATACACTTTACACTCTTTATCACCTATCCATAGTTGTTTCAGTGCTAGTATTGTTCCTTTGAAAGCTAGATTGACAGATCCATTTTGCTGTGAGCTTAAACTGAAATGCAGGTATTGCACATCATATAAGGTGAGCTCTATTTTGACCTAGAACTTTGTGGGTATGTTCTAAGAAAACCCTCACAAGACTTCAACTCATCCACTAGGGACACTTAGTGGTTTAAAAGGCTTATTGCATTTGCTAAATGCAATCGAGAGACCAGCGACAGTGGTGTAGGTAGGATTTTTTTAGTTTTGTTTTACTTGAGGACGAGTAAAATGCAAGTTTGGGGGTGTGACCGGTGCCTAATAACGCATATTTTTAGATCATTTTGTTGTCTTTTATCACATCTCTAGTGCTTTAATGTCCCATTTTAAGTCAAATTATGTATTTTGCGTCTCGAGGCATCAATAATCTTTTTTGCTGTAAATACTGATATTTTGTGTTCGTTTTGTAGGATTGATGAATATGGGGAGGTCCATTATAAAGTGAGCTGGTGATAAAGACTAGAGTAGCGAAAGCTGGCTAAGAAGTGGAAGGAAGCTGAGGTGCAAGTTGTGCTATATGATTGATGGGCCAAACCACAAGCTGATTTTACAGTCACGGTTAAGAAAATGCAAATCTCTAATACCAAACAGGTGGCCTTAGGCTAGTAAGCATCCAAACATGCCTTTACCTATTCTCATTTCCAAGGTCAGAAGCAACTCTCTTTTCTTTTCTCTTACACATCCGACAGTCTTGTTTTCCCATTTCACTCTTCTGCAAAACACATATCTCCCTCAATTGTCTACCAAACCATCACCGACCAACAACCTATCTTATTTTCCATTCGGCATTCAAGTACACAGTATAGCCTTGTATTTTTTCTCAATTTGCATGTTCTTCTTAACTACTCTGGAGCTACAACTAGCTTTACTGTCTATGAAAGATGAGTTGGAGATGAAATGTCAAAATCAATCTCAGAAGATGTTGAGGTATCAGGGATTTAACTGCAGCAAGTAATTGAAGAAATGGGTTGTCAACTTTTCTTGTAAGTGGTGATTTGTGTTGAAACCCTAATCTTCTGATTGTACTTTATTGAAAACAAGGAGTGATAATTGGGAAAGTTTGGTATAAATAGACAGGGGGGTTGTAGATGGAAACCAAGCCCGGAGTAGCCGGTGCAAGTTGTAGTAATAATATTTAGGTTTTAATTTCAATCTTCTTATGTTCTAAAAATATCTGCTAGGGCAGAGATGAAACCCCTAAATAATTAGAATTTCATGGTTTGATTTACTTGTTCTTCATGGGATTTTGAATGAGAAACATGATTTAATCTATGAATACTAGCAATTTACTTTCACCTTGTATGTGAAGCATCCATGGTAGTTAGAACAATTCTTTGTTATGTATTCAAGCCTATATATGAAATGATTTAGTTCAATTTGTGATTATTTATGCTTTAAACAGATAGATAATGTTAGGAATTGACATATTTTGCTGAGATTAAGTCATCATATTTGTTAGTGATTATATCACATCTTCAAGGTAGTTTGAGGCTAGAACTTCTATAGCTCCTTGATTAAAAAGAGAACTAGCATATCAAATTAGGGAATTTCTATGCATTTAGGTGGTGGATTCAAAGCCTTAGTTTATGTTTTATTGCTTCTTAATCTTGTTGCTTTAATATAATCATCAATCTTCTCGTCGTATCGACAAAACACCGTTTCTAAATTAGTAGAAGTAGAACTTGGAATTTTAGTTCACCAATCCAACTCCCTGTAGGATCGACCCGTATTTGCCGTTATCTATGTTCTAGACACCGTGCGCTTGCGGTATTTTATAATAGGTTTCTAAGCCTACCACCATCTCATGGTGATTACTTAAGATCGGTTACACCAATTACTAAAAACTAGTCATACCAAATCATAAGTCAGGCATTGTGATTAGTTATACCAAGATACATAACAAAGTTACGATCGGTTCTACCATCTCACACATAGTGGTAATCCAAAGATTTGCAGTGAATAGCCGTCCCAATAAGCCTAACGATTTCCCTTTCGATTCATAAAACAAGTTCATGAATGTACTTCCTTTGAACAAATGTAAAACATTTTTTCCTAGGATGAAATCTTCACCTAACCCATTCACATAATCATAACAGTATATACAAGATTATGTCGATGTCATATCTACGAAGTTCAAAAGATAAGCGTTATACTTCGTAGTCTAATTTCCTAATACTATGATCATACAAATATGACCATCTCACATCACTAGTATATCATACAATATGTACAGTATATACAGCTTCGCCGTTATGTTTTTGATAAGCACGTAAGTGCTACATTTATACCCATATTTATATTAGCTAGGACTCGATATTTTGGCTAGCGATACTATTTTAGTGCTTTTGTAGAAAGTACAAGTGTAACTCGATCACGCGGAAAATAAATGGTTAATCACGCGGAAAATAAATGGTTAACTTGGAAGAATAATGGCGTTTACCACAAACATCCTAATGCTGCAGTTCATGGCACCAAGGTGCCAGCCTTGCTGTTCGCTGGAGTTGGCCGTACCACCTCGGTCCAGATAAAGAAATTGATTTCTTTTATGACTGTTCAACTGCACTTGAATTCCACTAGTGGAGTAGTGGGCATATATATTGTTGTGTTGGCAAGAGATTTTATAAGAAAGAAACAGCAGACGTGGCCTCATCTACACCACATCTTGTTTCTTAATAAGAATAAAAGACAAGAAAATTCATCTCATAACAGAAGACAGAAATTGGAGGCAGTGGTGATTTGTTCTCGAGTATCACCCTATTGGGTTCTATCTAAATGTTCAGTTGCAGCTTGAAGGGTTTGATGCTAACGGAAGTGGTGATGTTGATGTGGACCGAGAATGCTGTCGTTGGTTCATGCCTGTAAACGATGTGAATGGAGATGGATTCCAGGGATTTAACTGCAAGCTGAATGGAGTCGTGGTTAATGGATAGTGGCGTGTGCTAATGGAGGAAATCAGTGCAGGCAGTGGTAATCGAGATCAACAGAAGCAGCACTTGGCTCGACAACATCAACAACAAATATGGAGTTGAACTGAACTGCAGGAAATATCTGGAGTTGTTTGGCTCGGATCATGGGTTGGCTGGACTTGTTCCACTTGGTGTTCTGTGCAGTCGATGGATTGGGTTTGGCGAGTCGATGAAGTAATCGAGGAACGAAACAGAAAAGAAGTAAAGATGTTAATCAGGATTCTTGTTAATGATCGAGAGAACCAGCTGATTGCAGAAAAGGGAATGATGGAATCCAGTGTTGAGGCCGGAGTTGAGAGCTGGTCAGAGAAGTTGCAGCTGGTGGCTGGATGGACAGAAGATGGAGTTGGGTGCTCAGATTTGATTTGAAGAAAGAGTCTTGGTATTTCTGATGTTTTTACGATAGTAATATCAATGAGTTTTTGCCCATTATTGGCCTCGACTGGCGGTGGTGTCTGTTTGCCTAGTCACGAATGGAGCAAAGAAGAAGCAACGGGATATGGAGCTGTACTCTTGAAAATGGGTGTTCTGCTGGTTATTAATTTAGCATCGCAGGTCTTGTTGATTCATCTTAAAAAGGAGGTGAGCTGCAGCCGAGAGGTTCAGAGAATGGAAAGAAGCAGGTGGCCGATATCTGTTCTTGAGAACCGGATTGTCTACAGACTGGTGCTGTGGTTATCTTGCTATGGTGATTAGAGAGGTCAGAATTAGGAAATCCGGTGTGAACTTAGACCGGTGGAGAAAGTGATGCTATAGCTAGCCGGAGGACAGAGCTTGGTTGGTGGCGTGCTATGCCTGAGTTTAAAAACTTCCGGGGAGAGTTGATGTTGGAAATCAGTGTGGGTATTGGACCGGGCCTTAGCATTTCTGCTGGGGCTTTGATGGATTTCTTCGCAGCGACTTTTAAAGAGGAGGAGGCCGACGGCCAGAGAAGGGAAGGAGGGAAGCGAGAGTTTGGAGGCACGGCTGTGAGGTGTTCATACGGAAGGGGAGAACGACTGATTCAATCATGGTGACGACACAATTGTTATTGGTTTATCTTTCTTATTTCTTTGTCATTTTTGTTTGGGATTTGAGAAACCATAGCCATGTTTTGCTAAGCTTTGTAGCTAGGGTTTTTGGTGAAAACTAATTAGATTATGTAGACTCAAATGATAATTCTCCAAATAATGATTTAAATGTTTAGTAATTTTTCTTCTATATGCTTGGTTAATAATTGCATAAATAGTTGAATCGATCAAATATGCTTTTCGTTTGATACGCCGTGCTTGGATTAGGTTCTTTGACAAGGTATGCTTCTAGATTGATATTTGATACTTTGAGACTATATATTGGTTGGATACCTCTATTGTTTATTTATGCTTTTAAATTGATGTGCCATGCTTAGTAATATTTGATGGGATATGCTTTCCGATTGATAATAAATCTCTAGAACTGTCAACTTAGAAGCGGAGGAAATTACAACGGTGAAACAATTTTATGGAGTATAAGTTTTAGAAATTGAACATGAGTTTTGCATGATTGGATTGGTGGAAACCAGATTTCCTAGTTACCATCTTTCTCATTGTATTTATTTTGTTCTTTTTATTTATTTTTATTGTTTCAAATTTAATTCTAAAAATCCAAAAATCTCAGTTCTCGTCAGTTTATTAGGAATATTGGTTATGGTATTTCCACCGCTCCCTGTGGTTCGACCCGTACTTTCCTCTGTCTAGTAGTTAGACACCGTGCGATTGCGGTTATTATATATATAGGGTTTTCCAGAATTCTATCAGTTTTCAATATAGCACGACTTGAAAGATACGTTAGGAATGAAACAGTTCAAGTCAATATTACTAACCTCAAGAGGGAGGATGATGTCGTCGTTGTAGTTCGCTTCTTCTTCATATTCTTCAGGTCTTCGAAGTAATACTTGTATGTCTCAAAATTCCTATACTTTCTAGTCTAACCTAAACAAAGTTGACTCTAGTATGTAATCAAGCGACTTTAAATGAGTTTTGACACACTAAAATATGACAACCAAACTTGACATACCAACGCTTGGTGAGTTCAACCGATCTATGCTCTAACAATCTCCCCCATTGTCAATTTGAGTGACAAAACTCTTATTACATATAGATAAACAAATTACATAAGAATTCATGTTACATATGCTTGATTCCAAGTTTCAACAACACAATAACCTGCATATATTCAATCAATAAATGCCGCTGTTGACATTTGAATAACAAAAGCTTTTACTCCGCCTAAAGGTAAGAGCTAGGTAATTATTCAATCCGAACATTTTAGTTATTCCCTTTTTTTGTAGTCGAAATACTACAACAACAATATGATACGTTTCTCCCTCCTTAGTCAATGCTTTACTCTTTCGTTAGATATAACGTTTAAGCACAATTGTCCTTTCATTAGTGATTCCAAATCACTTGTTTACTCCATATATTTCTCCCCTTTTTTGTCACAAAATGACAAAGGTTCGAGCAAATAAAGGACAAACCGAAAGAATCTTACAAATCTAAAAGACTTGTAAACAACCTATAAGAGTTAAGCACGAAGGTTTCACATACCATTTAGATAACCAATATTAAAACCGAAACTACAAGTAATTTAGTTTTAATATGTTATCAAGGAAACAATTGCCCGAAGCAATTTTCCCTAATAGTTTAACAATTCGACTTAGAAACTTAATTCCCTTGTTAAACCGATTGCGTATGTGCAATCACTTATTTCGATAAGACCAAAATAAAGTTTAGAATTAACTTTATTTCTCTCATCAGGTTCTAATTATTCAGACAATAACTTAGACCTTTCCCTTTAGACAAGACAAACACTAGGTTAGTTAACTAGTTTTTCTTGTCAATGCATTCGATTAGACTTGAATAACCGAATCCTCCAATTTGATAAGTCTAACTAAGATCAGAATTAACTTAGTTTCTCTTATCCGGAATCAAATTGGACTAAATGAATGATCCCGTATTTTGTTAAGCCATAAACAATACATACAAACCAAAATAAACTGACATGCATAATTATTTTCTTAACCGGAAGCAATTGAAACAAACATAGACATTATTGCACCGAATTTCGTTAAGCAAAAAAACTTGATACCCAACAATAAAGAAGATACCAAACAATAAGCCAAATAAATTGACATCGTTTTTCTTAACCGGAAACAATTGAATCATACACACACACACTTTCATACACAATAATGGAACATATCAATTGTACCAAAATTTTGTTAAGAAAAAGCAAAATATATGCAATATAAACAGGCTTTTCTTAAACAGGAAAACGATTAACTAACAAATTCGTTACCTCAGATTCCGCAGCCTCTTCTCCCCAGAAAGATATATCATTAAGCGCAAGTTCAAATAAGAACTCTCCTCCTGTTTGTTGTCATCCTCTCGCAAGAACAAAAGAACAACAACAAAGGCAACCTTTACCAGAGAAAGGTTGAAACGGTTTTAACTAATGCGTGCCAATAGCAAAAGTTGAAAACCCAAAACACATATGTTATGCTAAACACAAATCATGTAAACATAAATTGATTCAACATATTGTAACTTTTCACATATGAGTTTCAATCGGAACACCTTATGATCCTTTGATAAGGCCTACCAACATGGGCTAGAAATTAATCCCGCTAAATCAAAAAGCCACGCAAACCATAAGGGTCACATCATATGAGATCGAATATTAAGGCTATGAAAACCGAAATCAGACATCCCATAAACCGAATACACATAGTAAAAATATAAACATTCATTCACATGCTATGTAATCGGTAACTATCAAAAGAAAAATTATAAATAAATAATTTTATTCATTAATAATGATAGTTTTATTCAAAAATAGACCTTATACAATAGTTGAAGGAAGTCAAAACATTGATGTCTATTTTTTTGGAGACTGAATCTAAAATCAAATCTTTTCATGATGTTGAGATCTCTTTCGCTTGAAAGGAATAATTCTCCGTATTCCTTGAAGAGATCCTTGATCGAGAATAATAATTCCTCAACCTTGAGCAAGTTAGGTTCTCATTCGTTTACCTTCTTCAGAAGTAATTCTTGTTGCTTGAGAAGGTGAGCTTGAACAAGTAAAGATTTTTCAAGAGAACGCTTCAACAACAAAACCTCTAACTTTGTTTCCGCACAAGTTCGTGCCATTTTGTGAAACTCTTTCTCATAATCAATCATGGGATATGAGGGATTGATATGATTGCAAGAGGTGGTTCCAAAACCATTGAAGTTATAGAACCTAGAAGAATCACATGCCATTTTTTCAGCATATCTTTCTGAAACCCTTGCAGAGAGCTTTGCATGATAATCTGTATTGTACATAATTCTTGTTCCGGAGGTATATACAAGATTTTTCTCCTTTGAGAGACACAGATTACCGAAACATATATACCAATAGTTTCCAAAGACTTGGTCACCGATTATGGAAATAAATTTTTTTCTCCTTTAATACAAAAAGAACCAAAATTTTCAATATTAAAGGTTTTAAGAAAGTGCCTTCTTGTGAATATTTCCATAGATCTCGCAAGTTTTTGAGACTGTTATGCTACATACACTGAACTCATCAAACATAATTTGAGCACTTCATGAGTCATTGTATTCAAACAAGATACTAAGTATCTAGTTGAGACAGATTATTCTCTTCAAGAGTTGTAGAGAATCTTCCTTTATCTGTTCTCTTAGGGATCTTACTTCTCTTGTAAGACAAACCAAACTTATCATAGAAATGACTATCATCAAAATATTTAGGTATTACCTTATGTATTGACGAACTGGAGAATTTCCCATATTCCTTTCTGTTTGGTTCCATGGTCTTCTTTGGTATCCACTTCCATGAGTTCCTAGTCTTTTGATCCTCTTTCTTTTTGTGATGAACTACCTTTTGAGAACCCTTTTTAGAATCTTTGTGAGAATTCTTTGATCTAAGAAAATCAGACTTATGCATGATTTGTTTTGAAAGAGGTCTCATGTTACAACCTTGACTAGAAGTTGTTTTTCCAGAGCTTGAACTAGGTGAATGTTGACAATTTATTATAACATGACCTTTGATTCCACAATGAAAACCTCGTCTGTAATGATGCTTATGCTGATGTGGAGGACTCTGATGTTAGTAGTTCTTTTTGTTATTCCCAGAGAATGCGAATGCCCTTTTTGAAGATAAAAATTCCTTTCGAGAGCATTCGGTGTCATCCTTCTTTCTTTTTGAAGAAAAAAAAGTGAATCAGATTGTATAGATTTATCCGGAGAGGATGTAACCAACTGACTTTCTGATATTAATGAATGCATTTCGTCTTTTAGCCTATTGACATGTTCGGAAACTGTCTTTATCTCAGAATCATAAGAGATCTTTAAGGCATTGTATTCATCTGCTGCTGTCTTTCTTAAGATCTCAGTCCTCTTTTATTGATCAATGCTTCTCCTTAGCTTTTCTTCAAAGGATTGGATCTTTGAGGAAGATGCGATCTTGAGAGAGTCTAAATCACCTTTCAGGGTAGTTAAATCAAGACTGCGTTATCATTTTCACCTTTCATATGACACAAGTCTTCAAGAAGCTTTCCTTCTATTCTTAGTGCAAGAGTGAGTTCGGTTGCACATGAAAGGAATTCTTTACTTAGTTCATTTAGCTAAGATTTTTTTATATTCACATAATCAATATCTTCTTTCGTTATGAAGAAATTTTTCAGAATTTGAATAATTGATTGTGAATACATGGTTTAACTTAACCTCTTCTTGAGAACATAGAAACATATTTTCAGAAGAGCAAGTAGAACTTGTGGAAGAAGCCCCTTTTAAACATTTGCTAAAATTAAACCCATAGAGAGATTTGCCCAAATCTTGTGATATGTTAACTGAGTCTATTTTCGGCTTTGCCTTACCTTTCTGCAGACTCATTTCTTATAGGTTAGATCGCACCAAACACAGATTGTTAGATCCTTTCGTGTTTGCCTGCAATGATACCAACTGAAAAGACGAGGGTTCCAAAATACACTACAATCTTTTTGTTTACAACCTATAAGTCCTCTTACCGAAAGTGATCATCGATGGACAAAGTCGAGACAATGCAACAAATCGGTATTCACACTTTGTGTGATTTTCCATGGATACGAGATCGAGACAATACGACTACCAAAGTGTGATACTTGATAATAGGCTCAGACTTAACCGAACTCTATATGATCACTATCAAGTATATCGGAGTTAACATTTTATGTAATTTACTTTAAATTATATAAACAAATATAATTGCGAAAAACAAAAGTTGAAAAGACGAGGGTACCCAAATACACCACAATCTTTAATTTATCCACCTATAAGTCCTCTTACCGAAAGTGATTATCAATGGACAAAGTAGAGACAATACAACAAATCGGTTCACACTTCGTGTGATTGTGTATGGATACAAGATCGAGACAATATGACAACAAGATAACTTGTGTAATTGACTATGGATACAAGATCGATACAATACAACAACGAAGTATGATACTTGATAATAGGACTTAACCAAACTCTATAGGATCACTATCATGTATGTACGGAGTTAACGTTTGTGTAATTTACTTTTAATTATAATAACAACAATTATAATTTCGGAAATGTAAAGTAAATGACACAGCAGGATTTTGTTAACGAGGAAACCGCAAATGCAGAAAAACCCCAGGACCTAGTCCAGAATTGAATACTCTCAGAGTTAAGGCGATATACAAAATCTAAACCAACTTCGTATAGTTGAGACCAAGCAACTACCCCTAGTTCACTTAGTTTCCTCAGTATCCCTACGCTTCCGACTTCGATGAGTGCACGCAATGGAACAATTCTTTTGGATCGTATTCCAGACAGTAAAGGAATAACAAATCTATTTGGTAACAACTCTATTGATTCTTTAAGATAAGATATCTCAAGTCATATGCAAAGGATCTTCCGTTTCAGCTAATAAACTCCTTTGCCTGGTTGGATCAATCCAATCTCTATTACCGAAGTAATAAGATTCGGATTTGTAACAATCAAAATAGATCTCAAGAGAACTATTAGGCGTTACCGATCTCACGCAACTAATTAATCGAGTAAATCCTATTCTAGTTGGATCCCAGCCGATCAAGGTTTGTGCAACACAAAGATATGAGAAACTAATAAGAAATCTTCTTCGTTTTCAAATCTTCTTTAATCTTCAATTAAAACTTGCACAACACCACTTGAATCTCTTGTGATCAATGACGCATAAAACAGAGTCTGTTAACAATGGATTATCATAAGATGTCTTTAAATCTACAAACAGTTCTAAAGATCTCGTCGATACTTCGATCTAGTTTGAGTGAATCTTATATCGGAAGAGAAGATTCTCAAGAATAAACAAACTAGGTGCAATCAAAGTTTCAACAACCGTTAGTCAATCAAATCAATCGAAAACTAATAACACTGCAATTATCTAGTTTTCCACCAATGGTACTCGTAGAGCTTCTTGATCCCATAGAAGTCTTTAAACGAGCGGTCGTAAGAGATTTCGCCTAATTAGGGTACTTTCCTCTCCGATTAGACGGCTCCACCAGAAACAACAAAAAGATGAAGTTTGCCTGGCTCTTAAGATAGTTTGCTAGAAATACAAACTTAGGTATTTATAGACCAAGGATGTTTGTACACCAAGAAATTTCCAAAACCGAAAGTATTCTCAAGATATGCAATAAATGCCCATTCGGTTTTCATAATTCCAGTAAATGCTTTGTCCAATATTTCCCAAAATCTCTCAATAGAAAATCTCCAATTAGTAAATGCACATTACTAATTTTTATTCTCTAGAGATATGCATTTAATTGCTGGTAATTAAAGCATATAAAACTAATAACCTTAATTAAAAGATTCTTAATTTATTTCGGAACATGATCTCCTTGAGTACTAAGGAATATCTTTGAACAATAAAAGATAAGAGTTATTGTATGTGTTCAAAGAATGTTGACATCTCTTCTTTGTAAATCCTCTTTCATATTTACAATCTTGGAATCGATTATACCACACTTCCGAACAAGTTTAGAATTGGTTCATCTGTATTCCAAGATAACTATGTGATTGATCGAATATCAAATCACATCCATGGGTTCAATCGGTTCTACCAATCACTGGGATCGGTTATACCCTAATATGGAAGCACTTGTGATCGGTCACACAAGTTACCAGGACTGGTTACATCGGTTACCAGGATCGGTTACATCAATTACCAGGACCGGTTACTATATACACATGGTATTGCTTGTGATCGGTCACACCAGTCACTATGATCGATTACACCAATTACCAGGATAGGTTACACCAATTACTAGGACCGGTTAAACCAATTACAAGGATCGATTACACAACTCTCTGTGATCGGTCACACCAATTACAAATATCGATCATACCATCTCAGGTGATTATTTAGGATCGGTTACACTAATTAATCAAAACTAGTCATACCAAATCATAAGTCATGCATTGTGATTAGTTTTACCAAGATACATAACAAAGTTACGATCTGTTCTACCATCTCACATATATTGGGAATCCAAAGATTTGCAATGAATATCCGTACCAATAAGCCTAGCGATTTTCCTTTCGATTCATAAAACAAGTTCATGAATGTACTTCCTTTAAAAAAATGTAAAACATTGTTTCTGTAATGACTCGACCCTCCACCAATACTGTCCCCACTTGGCCACTACGGTTATCCGGCAGTGTGAGGTTTTCAACGGGCACCGCTGCAGTCATCCATCAGCAACTTCCCGGATGGTCACCCATCCCTGGATTACTCCCGCCCGAGCACGCTTAACTGTAGATTTTTATGCCAACTCTGGAGCCAATTGTGCTGAAAAGGCCTAGGTGTTAGGAAAGGACAAATTATTACTTATTTTCCATTCGGCTAACCACTTCCGAATATCGGGGTATTACAATACCACCACCTTAAATTGGAGCCGTCCTCAGCTCCAGAATATATTCGCAAGCCCAGATCTCCGACGTTCCCTGCCCCTCATGAGAAGCACCTGGACCAATCCCGTCCAGTGTACCTTCCCACCCTCGACAGGTGACCCGTCGTCAGCTCTGATACCATTTGTAATGACTCGACCCTCCACCGATACTGTCCCCACTTAGCCCCTGCGGTTATCCGGCAGTGTGAGGTTTTCAACGGGTACCGCTGCGGTCATCCAGCAGCAACTTCCCGGATGGTCACCCATCCCTGGATTACTCCCGCCCGATCACGCTTAACTGTAGAGTTTTCTGCCAATTCTGGAGCCAATTGTGCTGAAAAGGCCTAGGTGTTAGGAAAGGACAAATCATTACTTATATTCCATTCGGCCAACCATTGCCGAATATCGGGGTATTACAGTTTCCTAGGATGAAATCTTCACCTTTACCCATTCACATAATCATAACAACATTCATAAGATTATGTAGATGTCATATCTACGAAGTTCAAAAGATAATCGTTATACTTCGTAGTCTAATTCCCTAATACTATGATCATGTGATCATGTCTCACTACTAGAGTAATATATCCATACACAGCTTCACAGTTATCTTTTCAATATAGCACGACTTGAAAGATACGTTAGGAATGAAACAGTTCAAGTCAATATTACTAACCTCAAGAGAAAGGATGATGTCGTCGTTGTATCTCGTTACTTCTTCACATTCTTCAGGTCTTCGAGTAATACTTGTATGTCTCAACATTCCTAGACTTTCTAGTCTAACCTAAACGAAGTTGTCTCCAGTACATAATCAAGCGACTCTTAGATGAGTTTTGACTCACTAACATATGACAACCAAACTTGACATACCAACGCTTGGTGGGTTCAACCGAGCTATGCTCTAACAATCTCCCCCCTTTGTCAATTTTAGTGACAAAATTCTTAATACATATAGATAAACAAATTACAAGAATTCATTATACATACGCTTGATTCCAAGTTTCAACAGCACAATAACCTGCATATATTCAATCAATAAATTCCGTTGTTGACATCTGAATAACAAAGTTTATACTCCCCTAAAGGTAAGATAGGTAGATATTCAATCCGAACATCTTTGGTATTCCCTTTTTGTAGTACAGAATGACTACACAGCAATATGATATGTTTCTCCCCTTAGTCAATGCTTTACTCTTTCATTAGATATAACGTTTAAGCACAATAGTCCTTTCCTTAGTGAATGCAAATCACTTGTTTATTCCATATATTTCTCCCCATTTTTGTCAGAAAATGACAAAAGTTCGAGCAAATACAGGTCAAACTGAAAGGATCTTACAAATCTAAAAGACTTGTAAACAACCTATAAGAGTTAAGCACGAAGGTTTCACATACCACTTTAGATAACCAATATTAAAACCGAAACTACAAGTAATTTAGTTTAAATATGTTATCAAGGAAAACTATTGCCCGAAGCGATTTTCCATAATAGTTTAACAAATTAAATAAGAAACTTAGTTCCCTTGTTAAACCGATTGTACACATACAATCGCTTATTTCGATAAGACCAAAATAAAAATCAGAATTAACTTTATTTCTCTCATAAGGCTTTAATTATTCAGAAAATAACTTAGACCTTTCTCTTTTGACAAGACAAGCACTAGGTTAGTTAACTAGTTTTTCTTGTCAAGACATTCGATTAGACTTGAATAACCGAATCCTTCAATTTGACAAGTCTAACTAAAATCAGAATTAACTTAGTTTCTCTTATTCAAAATCAAATTGGACTAAACAAATGATCCCGTATTTCTTTAAGCCATAAACAATACATACAAACCAAAATAAATTGACTTGCACAATTATTTTGTTAACCGGAAGCAATTGAAACAAACATAGACATTATAGCACCGCAATTGCACCGAAATTTCATTAAGCAAAAACACTTGATACCCAACAATAAAGAAGATACAAACAATAAGCCAAACAAATTGACGCAGTTTTTCTTAACCGGAAACAATTGAATCACACACACACATCCATACACATCATATGCAATATAAACAGGCTTTTCTTAAACAGGAAAACGATTAACTAACAAATTCGTTACCTATTATTCCGCATCCTCTTCTCCGCTAAAAGATATATCACTAAGCGCAAGTTCACATAAGAACTCTCCCCCAGTATGTTGCCATCCTCTCGCAAGAACAAAAGAAAAACAACAAGAGCAACCTTTACCAGAAAAAGGTTGAAACGAGTTTTTAACTAATGCGTGCCAATAGCAAAAGTTGAAAACCCGAAACACATATGTTTATGCTAAACACAACTCATGTAAACACAAATTGATTCAACATATTGTGACTTTTCACATATGAGTTTCAATTGGAACACCATATGATCCTTTTATAAAGCCTACCAACATGGGATAGAACTTAATCCCGCAAAATCAAATAGTCACACAAACCATAAGGGTTCACATCATATGAGATCGAATATTAAGGTTATGAAAACCGAAATCAGACATCCCATTAACCGAAAACACATAGAAAAAATATAGACATTCAAGCACAGTCTATGTAATCGGAAACTATCACAAGAAAACTTATAAGATAATAATTTTATTCATAAATAATGATAGTTTTATTCAAAAATAGACCTTATACGATAATCGAAATAAATCAAAAACTTATGTATATTTTCTTGGATTAAGTATTACAGCATATAACTTAATCTCTAGTTGTGCTCTTATTGTTCACTAAGGTTTCTTCAGTGTTCAAACTCTTGAAGCATGTCTCGAGAGACTTTTCTGCAACCACTTCCTTTTTTTCAATCTTTTCAACTTGAACCTTCATGTCTGCAAGATCATATTTTGTTTCCTCAATCCTATCCTTGATCCAATCTTGATTTCGAACCGTCATTATGAGATTGGTTCTTAGTTCTTCAAAACCATGGATATAGTCAATCATACTATCAGAAGTATCCACTTGGTTTTTGTTGGATCTTGAAGGTTGTAAGCCAACAGACATGACTCATCTTGGGATCCAGCAGAACTATTGGTATCACAATCAGACATGATTTTCGATATGATCTTTTTCTTCCTTTCTGTATTAATTCCTTGACAATCCTTAACCTTTTGAGCTTCCCTCTTATTTGTCTTTTGTAATATTGCGAGTTATTGGAGGCATGCTCAGGGACTTAAATAAGAATTAGTCAAGGATTCTCAATACAAGCAAGAGAAAGTTACTCTTAAGAAGAGACAACTTTCGGACCGAAAATACAAAGGAAATTCCGAAAATATATAAAGAATATATTTTATTTCCTATGTCCGAACTCCTCATGCTGGAAGGTTTATTAAAATTCAAAAATTTAAAATAAAACCTATTTTTGGAAGATCATGATAAACATGAACAATTTTTAGACAAGAATTGGATTCGCAGCTATCCAGAAATTGTCACAGATTTTTGTGATAAAAAAACAAACGGAAAATTATTCTCTCGTTTTATGTGCTTTCTTGATAGACGCATTTATGTGTCTAATTTCATCTCTATTGTATATATTATTAGTACCCATTTTTGTACTTATTATGGTATTTTATGTGTTTGTAGGTATTTTTTGGGCAATAAACATTTTTGGAAAAAATCGGCTCGAAAAGTTGTCTAAAGGCACCCAAGGGACATTTGTTATTCAGACTCTCAGTTTGGATAAGGGGCACCTCAGTTGGGCACATGTTATTCGCACCCCTGGTTTGGTTAGGGGGACACCCTTCTTCATCGTTTAAAATAAAATTTTGGCGGGAAAAATTTCCAGTTCATTGCGAAATATTCTGTTGGATTTTTGGAGGAGTTTCAGTGAGACTCAATCACTGATTTCGATTGGGATGAACATGATATGCCCAAACAATGATGGCATGAGTGTTCAAATGAGTTCAGTTGGGCTGAATATTCGTCGGGAAGATAATATGGAAGTACGTATGCAATCTCGGGATTACAGCATGTTTAAACGTGTGTTGTTCGAGTTTGGATAGGGCTTGGTTGCTGCAGAAGTGTGGAGGAGTCAAACAAGGAAGGTTTGGAAGCTGTAGACACATGAAACAATAAGAAGGGAAATTATTTTCCCGTGAATATCCGAGAGCAATAAAAAGAAAATATTCACATTCACTGGAGATTTGGGGATTAATAACGAGAGATTCTTAGGCCCGTGGAGTATAAAAAGAGTTTCTGAGGTCGAAGAGAGGAGAGGAGGGAGAATTGGGAGCAGTTTGGAGCATCACAGAATCGGAAAATCCAAGTTGCAGGAAGAACAATTTTTCTGCTGGTGAAGAACTTACGAAGAACATAAGACGCTCAAAGACAGTCGTTCCTCAACAGTTCTTGTGACGGTTATTTGTTATCGTTTCCTGTAACAGTTGAGTTTGTAACAAATATAAGTGTTACAAACCCGGTTTTTATCATTTTTTTCTCCCATTTCATCATTTGTGAACCATTTCTGAGCATTAATAAAGATGAATTTTGAGCATGTTTCCATGATGATGATGAGATAATTCTCGCGTAATCAAGGCACGGAGGAAGCTATTGACGCATGAATAATTGGTAACTTTTCTATTTTTCTCTAATTTGCATTTTATAATTCACTCAAATCACTGCTTTGCAGAATTTTAATTGCTTGCATAATTTTCTTAATTAGTTGTGATTCAATTAGATAGGTTATACTTTGTTTAGATAATCTATGCTTAAGGGATACAATTAATGTTTGAGAATATGCTTGATTATTTGTGAATTAAGAAAAAGAGAGTTTTGGAATTTTTACCATCATTCATTCATGTGTAATAGTGGAATCTAGTGTCTTGGTTATTTTCAATCTTAAAAACAAATTTGGATCTAAATTTTCTCTATTTTAGTTTAAATAAGTCTAAAATCAATTGCTTTCACAAGTCTCAACGAACATTTTACTACCACTATCTAAAATTAGATCAATTTTTGGCGCCGCCGACGCGGACTTGTTTTTAAGTTAGAGTTTTTAGATTTATTATTTTTTTTTAGTTTTATTTAGATTTTTATTATTTTCTCTTTGTTCTATTTTACGGTTCTTTGAGTATATTTCTTTGTGCTACAGGTTTGGAGTTTGGACCGAAAAGAATTTAAGCCAAAGACTTTGGTGACTACGAGATTAGCAGCCAAAGATAAAAGCTAAAAGAAAAGGAAAAGAAAGACAAAGAAATTTTATTTTATTTTATTTTATTTTATTAGGTTTTCAGATTTTTCTTTTTAGAAATTGTATTAGGACATCTTTTTTTTTTGTATTTTTTTTTTCTTTTGCACTTTATTTTTGGACTTTGGACTGTGAACTTTGGGACATTTTTATTTTATTTTTAAACCCTACGGAAGGGTAGTTTTAAATATAAACTGTTTACAGGGAAGGACGACGATTACGATATCGTCTCGGCCCCTCGGGTTCGTACATGACATAGGAGTCGTGGCCCGAGTCGACTTCAGCGGTTCTTCGCCCGTCTGGTACGGGAGGTAAGTTTTTCGAAACACCCGCGAATCCCCTATCAACGGGTTTACTGTCTGCCTTAAGGTGAATATATGTTGAGGACTGAATACGGATTTTAATTTCCTAGTAAAGGGCAAGGACATGCCATACAAGATAAGGGTTCGGATTTCATCACCGTTCTCTTCTTGCCCGCCTTAGGAAAACATAACCTACGCGAACCCAAGCCTAAAATATTGACTAGAACGAGACCTATAGGGTAACGCGCTTAATAGGAAAGTCGTTCGAAAAATATTGGTTGCTCTTTTAAGCATACTTTGAAGTTCAGGAAGATTACTGTAAGTCGATTAGAGCTGCCTTGTAACCCAGGGAAGCGTTGCCAAAGAGGTGGGGGTATCAAAGCTCCTCTGAGCTTCCCCTACTTCTTTTCGACTCACTTTATTCGGATCGATCCAGAGAGGTTTGCTTAGATTGTAACGAATTCCTTTTCGAAAGATTAGAAGATGGTCTAGAAACAATTTAAGTGGAACCATCATGCTTGTTGTTTGCTAGAAATTTTTAGGTTTGTTTTGGTGGAGTTAGCCTGCTGTGTGTTTGCTTAGAACCTCCCTTCTTTAGGATTTTTTTTTTTTTTAGTGTATGCCAAAATCGCTCAAGTCTATTAGTGAGCATGCTTGGAAAAGAGACACTTTTGGCCGTTTGATTAGTGACGAGCCTAGAGGTTTTTCTTTTGTAGACGGGGAGCTCGAAGACTCTTCTTTGGAGAGCCCTGTTTTTGGAAACTTCATTTTTGAGAATTTAAGTCTTAGTGAGGAATTCACCCCTAGGATTTTTACTGTGCCAACAATGACAACTTTGAAGGAGTACATGCACCCAACTAGGACCAACCGACCATCGTGCATTAAGTTGCCAGCCTCTACGGCTAGTTATGAGTTGAAACCTGGTATTCTTCAGATGATCCCTATATTCTTAGGAAAAGATGATGAAAACCCTTACTTTCACATTAGGGACTTTGAAGAAATTTGTGGAATAATTAATATTAAAGACCTTAGTGACGAAGTCTTGAAACTTAGGATGTTCCCCTTTTCCTTTAGAGATAAAGCCAAGACCTGGCTGAACAACCTACCATCTGAATCCATAAAAACATGGAAGGAACTTATTGCTGCTTTCTATTTAAAATTCTACCCCAAGCATAAAACTGCAGCTGTTAGGCAGAAAATTAGTGCTAGTGTTCAACAAGAGGGAGAATCGCTTTATAAGTTTTTAGAGAGATTCAATGATCTCCTAGCCCAATGTCCTCACCATGGGTTTGAGAAAATGAAACTAGTAGAGATTCTTTATGATGGTTTAGACTATTCGACCAAAGCCACGGTCGAGTCTTTGTGCGATGGTGAATTCACTAGTAAAAATGCTAATGATGCGTTTTCCTTCTTAGAAGATGTCGCTGAAAAATCCCAACAGTGGGAGTCTTGTGTTGAACCCCCTAAAAGACTCTTAATCAATAGAAGTAGCACCAATGTGGTTGATACAAGCTTTGGGTCTGATGCTAAGTTTACTGCTTTGTCTAGAAGGTTAGAAACTTTGGAATTGAATCAGTCTAAACATAGGTCTTTTGTTGAACCTGATAATAGGATTAGAGCCTCTCAAGTCTCTAGTTATGGAATAGAACCCAGTAACTCGTTTTGGGAAGGTCAGGATAGTGAAGAGCAAGCCCATGCTGTCTATAACAATGCTAGATTTGAAAACCGTCAGAAGTTTGACCCCTATTCAGAGACCTACAACCCTGGTTGGAGAAACCATCCTAATTTCTCTTGGTCTAAAGGACAGAGTCAAGGCCAGTCTAGTAATTCTCAGCCTCCCCCAGGTTTTGGTTATAATAAGAACCCTTCAGGTCAAGCCCAGTTCCAGAACCCTTCTGAGAATAGAGTAACTAGCTTAGAGGAATCTCTTAGTTTATTACAAAAGAGCCAGGACATGTTCGTAAAGACCCACGAAGTATTACTAAAGAACCAGGCTAGTTTTCAAGAGGAAACCAAGCAGAATTTTCAACATAATGCCAAGTCTCTTGCTAAGTTAGAACTTCAAGTTAGTCAAATGGCTAAGATTCTAAGTGAGAGAGATAATGGGAGTTTTCCTAGTCAGACTCAACCTAATCCTAGAGGAGTTCATGAAATAGGAGGAAGATCATCTGATCATGTGAATGCAATCAAAACCCTTATAGGTGGTAGAGAAATAGACAATAAGGTTGACATGCCTGATAGTGAACATGTTGTAGTTCACCCTTTTGAATCAGAAGCTGAAGAGATTGATGGAACCTCTAAGGAGACTGATGAGGCCCCTGATAAGCCAAACTTTGTTCCCAAAGCCCCATTCCCACAATTGCCGGTACCAACTAAGAAGGAGTCCACTTTTAATGATATTTTGGAGGTTTTTATGCAGGTAACTGATGTGTTTTGTAGTTGTAGTGGTAAAAAGATTCGTTGCTCGAACTTGTGAAGGATAACTTTAGACTTAAATTCAAAACTAAATAGAAAAATCACTAAAAATTATAGCAAACACTGACAAAGTTGATATCAATATTAAAAGAACACTGGTTCAAAGTGATTTTATCTAGTATTTATATTTATTCAATTTTTGCGTTTAATTTGATTCTAAGCTATTGCAACATATAGATTTTAAAAATAACAAGTGTAAATCCAAAGTATAAAGCATCAAAAACCTATGGATAAGCATGCTCTATCAAAAGAAATAACAATTGCTTAACGAAAATCATTCAAACAATTATAAATCAAGGCAAATAATCATAAAAATAATTGAAATAAAATAAATAAAATAGAATATACCACTTTTTGTTGGAAAAATAGCTTCCTCTATCGCCTCAGCAATGGGGTTTAGCTCCTCATATTAATCATAATCTCAAAATACATGTTTATGGCTTAAAAGTTGATTAAAAGGGAGAAAAGTGTTAAAACAGCGGATTCTGCAGTTGCTGAAGGTCTGAATCAGAAGTCGGAATGGTTGCTGAAAGGCTTCGGTGACTGCAGGAAGATGCGACCGTACCTCGTTGTCACTGAAAATAAGTCTGCCTCTGCAACTGACTCTGAGGGTCTAATGTTCTTCGTGTTCTTCTTCTTCGCAGCAGCAGAAAAGTTTCTGTATCGACTCCAGTTGATTTTTTTACGCTTCTCTAAGGCTCTAAACTTCTCCAAACTCTACCAAATTGTTCGTACCCCTAAATATGACTCGAATCAACCTATATATAGCCACTAAACACAAAATCTCTTGAGTTAATCCATAAATATTCTCGGTTTTTTTCTCCTCAAGTTACGGGATTTTTCTTCCCTCTTTACGCGTCAACTTGGTTTCCAAACTCTCTTAAACTCTCTCAAGACTGAATAAGGACTCCATACACTCCAATCTTGCCGTAAAATCTTCACAAACTTCTTCTGTAAACCGAAAACATCTCAAAATATGAATACTCCCTGTTTTGCTCCAACACGGATATCTATCCCTGTTTAATCGATTCTACAGCTCATACCAAACTTGTATATCCTTAACAGGGTTAACCCAACGAAAATCAGCCCTTGAATCTCCTTAAAAATCGTCCAAAATTCCAAACAGAAAATTCTGTTTTCTGTAAACAGTTTTCCCGCCATTTTTCGTTTTGAAAATTTGAGAAGAAATGTGACCTCCCCCTATCCAGTGCCGGTCTGTGCTTAGCAGCTGCTTGGAAATGGGTTACCCCTTATCCAAAATGAGAGTCCGAATAGCAAGTTTCCTCCCAGGAGCCTTTAGCAACTTTTCGAGCCAATTTTGCCGCAAAGCCTATTTCTCCAAAAACACCTACAAAGGGATAAAATACCAAAATTAGTACAAAAATGGGTACTGACAATATACACAATAGAGATGAAAATAGACACATAAATGCGTCTATCAGTAACTATCAACCTTCCATTATTAGATGCAATTAGGCAGATTCCTCTTTATGCCAAGTTCCTTAAGGACTTGTGTACGCGAAAGCGTAAGCTCAGTGTCCATAATAAAGCCTTCCTAGCTAGTCATGTGAGTTCTATTATTTAGAATACTACTACTCCTAAGTATAAAGACCCAGGTTCCCCTACCATTACCTGTACAATAGGGAAATACCGTGTTGAGAAAGCGCTGCTTGACTTAGGAGCCAGTGTGAACTTACTCCCATACCATTTGTACCTTAAGCTAGGACTTGGTGAGATGAAACCTACCCAGATAACACTTCAGTTAGCTGATAGGTCCGTAAAAATTCCTCGTGGTGTGATCGAGGATGTTCTTATTGAGGTCGACAAGTTTATTTATCTAGTGGATTTTGTTATCCTAGATACCCAACCTGTCCCTGACCCAGAGAACCAGATACCGGTAATTCTAGGTCGCCCGTTTTTAGCTACATCCAATGCAATCATCAACTGTCGAAACGGTATTATGAATTTGTCTTTTGGTAACATGACCATTGAGCTGAACATTTTTCATATTAGTAAGCTGCCCTCTGAACTAGATGACTCGAGCATAGAAGAGGTCAACATGATAGGAACATTAGTCGAGGAGTCATTACCAAACACTTTATTAGAAGATCCACTAGAGAAATGCCTAGCCTACTTTGGGATTGATTTTGATGATGATAATGTTATTAATGAGGTGAATGCTTTGTTAGATTCAACCCCTTTGTTGGACACTAGCAATGTTTTGAAATCTAAGCTCGAACCACTACCAGTTTCTGAGTCTACTCTAGTTCTTTCGTTAGGAGAGCCTCCTAAGTTGGACCTTAAACCATTACCAGATACCTTGAAGTATGTGTTTTTAGGCCCATCTGAAACTTTACCTGTGATTGTAGCATCCAACTTGGATAGTGATCAGGAAAGTAGGTTAGTAACCGTCCTTCAAAACAATAAGGAAGCTTTAAGATGGACCATAGCAGACATTAAGGGTATAAGTCCTACTGTTTGTATGCATCATATTTATTTAGAGGAAGATACCAAACCTTCTAGGGAGATGCAACGTCGACTAAACCCTAATATGAAAGAGGTAGTTCGAACCGAGGTTCTTAAGTTGTTAGATGCAGGCATTATCTACCCTATTTCAGACAGCAAGTGGGTCAGCCCTGTTCAGGTTGTCCCCAAGAAATCCGGTATTACTGTAGTCCAGAATGAGAACAATGAGTTAATCCCAACCCGAGTGACCACGGGTTGGCGTGTTTGTATTGACTATAGGAAATTGAACAAGGTCATTAGGAAGGACCACTTTCCCCTTCCTTTCGTCAACCAAATGCTAGAGAGATTAGCTGGACATAGTCACTACTGCTTCTTAGATGGCTACTCCGGATATAATCAGATCGTTATTGCCCCTGAAGACCAAGAAAAAACTACTTTTACCTGTCCCTTTGGTACCTTTGCGTATAGACGCATGCCTTTCGGGCTTTGTAATGCCCCGGCGACTTTTCAGCGTTGTATGATGAGCATATTTTCTGACATGCTAGAACGGTTCTTAGAGGTCTTTATGGATGATTTTTCAGTATTTGGTTCGTCTTTTGATAAGTGCTTGCATCATTTTTCATTAGTTTTGACTAGGTGTAAGGAGAAGAATTTAGTGATTAATTGGGAGAAATGTAATTTCATGGTTCGTTCAGGAATTGTTTTAGGGCATATCGTATATTCTAAGGGTATAGAGGTAGATAAAGCCAAAGCTGACCTTATTAAGACTTTACAGGTCCCAAAAACTGTAAGAGATATTAGGTCATTCTTAGGGCATGCAGGTTTTTATCGTCGATTCATTAAGGATTTTAGCTTGATTTCTAGACCTCTTTGCAATTTGCTTGCAAAAGATTCTAAGTTTGTCTTTGATGATGCTTGTTTAGAGGCTTTTGATAAGCTTAAGACTTTACTCACTACCGCCCCCATAGTCCAAGCACCCAACTGGAACCTACCCTTTGAGATCATGTGTGATGCTTCGGATTTTGCTATTGGTGTTGTGCTAAGTGAGAAAACAAATTACTCCATGTGATTTACTATGCTAGCAAAACTCTGAATGATGCCCAGTTGAACTATACTACTACAGAGAAAGAACTGTGAGCCATTGTGTTCGCCTTAGACAAGTTTAGATCCCATCTCTTAGGTTCTAAGGTTATAATCTTCACTTATCATGCTGCTTTGAAGTATCTTCTTTCCAAGAAGGATACAAAACCTAGATTGATTAGATGGATCCTATTGTTGCAGGAATTTTCCTTAGACATTAGAGACAAAAAAGGTGCAGAAAATGTAGTAGCAGACCACTTGTCTAGGCTTGTTGTGGATACCCCTGATGATTCCCCGCCTGTTAGAGATAGTTTTCCTGATGAACAACTGTTCTTTGTTACCCAATTACCTTGGTATGCGAATATAGTGAACTATCTTGTTACTGGTCGAATGCCCCAACATTGGGGTAAACAAGATCATTCTAGATTTTAGCTGAGGTTAATCACTTCTTTTGGGATGATCCTTATTTGTTTAAGTATTGTCCAGATCAGATTATTAGGAGATGTAAACCTGAGATTGAGCAGTCATAGAGAGAGCAGAGAGTTCAAGGAGAGAATAGGGAGACGTTTAGAGCATCAAAAATCCGAGAATTTTTTTTTACAGGAAGCTGCTGTTTTCTGCTTGTAAAGAAGGTACGAAGAACATAAGACCCTTAAAGACCGTCGTTCTTCAACAGTGCTAGTGACGGTATTCCTTTATCGTTTTCTGTAACAATTGATTTTGTAACAAATATAAGTGTTACAAAACCCAGTTTTTATCATTTTTTCTCCCATTTCATCATTTGTGAACCATTTTTGAGCATTAATAAAGATGAATTTTGAGCATGTTTCCATGATGATGATGAGCTAATTCTCGCGTAATCAAGGCACGGAGGAAGCTATTGATGCATGAATAATTGGTAACTTTTCTATTTTTCTCTAATTTGCATTTTATAATTCACTCAAATCACTGCTTTGCAGAATTTTAATTGCTTGCATAATTTTCTTAATTAGTTGTGATTCAATTAGATAAGTTATACTTTGTTTAGATAATTTATGCTTAATGGATACAATTAATGTTTGAGAATATGCTTGATTATTTGTGAATTAAGAAAAAGAGATTTTAAAGATAATTAGAGTTTTGGAATTTTTACCATCATTCATTCATGTGTAATAGTGGAATCTAGTGTCTTGGTTATTTTCAATCTTAAAAACAAATTTGGATTTAAATTTTCTCTATTTTTAGTTTAAATAAGTCTAAAATCAATTGCTTTCACAAGTCTCAACGAACCTTTTACTACCACTATCTAAAATTAGATCATTTCTCATCCCAAAAGTTATGAGCATGAACTAGGATGAGAGTGCACAATATCCATACAATTAGGTTGTATCGGAGTAAGCCTTTTCTTGCTTACAACGAGTATCAGAAACATAGTTCATGTTTCTCTTTGGAAATTTCTGCCCAAAGTATTTTCTCCCAAGAAGATGATCCTTCCTTGATATAAAGGTATGATCATGAGGAGAAACTGTACTGATGTGAGAATTTTCAGAGATAAATAAATCTCTCTTATTTCTGTCAATGAGATTTTCATAAGATTTTCTCATTCTAAGGATTTCCTTGTTATGCACATCAGTATGATTATCTGAAACAATTATCGGAAAACTTCCTTGATTGTTTCCTTTGGCAGACATTTTTACTTTCCCTTTCTTCTGGAATCGGCCTTCATGTAAACAAAGACTGTTTTGACATGAGTGAGGAGGAACCTTTTTACAGAAGTGATTATCAACTCTTACTTCTGATTCTTTTGAGTTGATCTTATCAGTTTGGGGTATATTCTGTCTTTCTACTGAGGAATGATATTTCAGTTTTTTAAGACAAAAAACTTCTTTTAATACTTTTACCACGGTATTTTGAAGAAGTATAAGTTTCCTGTCAAGTGACTGAAAGTTGTATTCCTTAAGATCTTTTTCACGGAATCGGTTCAAAGTTTCCTTTGGACAAGATTTCGTTTGATCATCAGTAGTTGTATAAGATGGTTCTTCATTATCATCTGACTTGATGTAGTTAGACAAACTCCCGCCATGATCTATTTCAGACGTGATCAAACAAGTCTTGTTATCACGATCTGTAAAAGTCGAGCAAGGACTTTTATTTTCCTCATCAGAAGAAATCATAACAGAATCAGTAGTCAGAGTCATAGGATGAATCTCTTGATCTTAAGTAAGAGATTTACCAAGGGCTTCTACTTTGACCGTGAGATCCATATTCTCTTTGGCTAGAATATCTAGTTGAATGTCCTTTTCTCCGATCTCTTGCTTAAGAATATTTGAGCCTGTCTTTAATATTAACATCCTTGTAGACAGAGATCTTATAGGCTTTACGAGTTTTGCCAACTCTTTATCAGCATATTCTTTTCTATCAGAGATAGACTAAGATGTACTCTTAATTTGCGTAGCTCCTGGATCATGAGTTAACAAAGTAGTAACATCTTCAACTTTTGAGTATTCGTACTCTTGCATAACGTTAACTGAATCAGACATAGATTCAATTCTTATAGGTTGGATCGCACCAAACACATATTGTTAGATCTATTAGTGTTTCCCTGCTCTTATACCAATTGAAAATACGAGGGTACCCAAATACACCATAATCTTTAATTTATCCACCTATAAGTCCTCTTACCGAAAGTGATTGTCTATAGACAAAGTCGAGACAATACAACAAAATCGGTTCACACTTCGTGTAGTTTTCTATGGATACAAGATCGAGACAATACGACAACAAGATAACTTGTGTGATTGACTATGGATACAATATCGAGACAATACAACAACGAAGTATGATACTTGATAATAGGTACAGACTTAACCAAACTCTATAGGATCACTATCAAGTATGTATGGAGTTAACGTTTGTGTAATTTACTTTAAATTATAATAACTTCAATTATAATTGCAGAAAGGTAAAGTAAATGACACAACAAGATTTTGTTAACGAGGAAACCGCAAATGAAGAAAACCCCCGGGACCTAGTCCAGAATTGAATACTCTCAGAATTAAGCCGTTATACAAAATCTAAACCAACTTCATATAGTTGAGACCAAGCAACTACCCCTAGTTCACTTAGTTTCCTCAGTATCCGCGCACTTCCGACTTCGATGAGTGCACGCAATGGAATAATTCCTTTTGATCATATTCCAAACAGTAAAGGAACAACAAATCTGTTTGGTAACAACTCTATTGATTCTTTAAGATAAGATATCTCAAGTCATATGCAAAGGCTCTTCCGTTTAAACTAATAAACCCCTTTTCCTGGTTGGATCAATCCAATTTACCTAAGTAATAAGATTCGGATTTGTAACAATCAAAATAGATCTCAAGAGAACTATTAGGCGTTACCGATCTCATGTAATTAATTAATCAAGTAAATCCTATTCTAGTTGGATCCCATCCGATCAAGGTTTGTGCAACACAAAGATATGAGAAACAAATAAAAAATCTTCTTCGTCTTCAAATCTTCTTTAATCTTCAATTAAAACTCGCACAACACCACTTGAATCTCTTGTGATCAATCACGCACAGAACGGAGTCTGTTAACAATGGATTATCACAAGATGTCTTTAGATCTATAAACAGTTCTAAAGATCACGTCGATACTTCGATCTAGTTTGAGTGAATCTTATATCAGAAGCGAAGATTCTAAAGAATACACAAATTAGGTGCAATCAAAGTTTCAATACCCGTTAGTCAATCAAATCAATCGAAAACTAATAACACTGCAATTATCTAGTTTCCCACCAACGGTACTCGTAGAGCTTCTTGATCCGACAGAAGTCTTTAAACGAGCGGTCGTAAGAGATTTCCCTAATTAGGGTACTTTCCTCTCCGATTAGACGACTCCACCAGAAACAACAAAAAGATGAAGTTTGCCTGGCTCTTAGGATAGGTTGCTAGAAATGCTAACTTAGGTATTTATAGACCAAGGATGTTTGGACACCAAGGAATTTCTAAAACCGAAAGTATTCTCAAGATATGCAATAAATGCCCATTCGGTTTTCATAATTCCAGTAAATGCTTTTTCAAATATTTCCCGAAATCTCTCAATAGAAAATCTCCAATTAGTAAATGCACATTACTAATTTTTATTCTCTAGAGATATGCATTTAATTGCTGGTAATTAAAGCATATAAAACTAATAACCTTAATTAAAAGATTCTTAATTTATTTCGGAACAGGATCTCCTTGAAAACTAAGGAATATCTTTGAACAATAAAAGATAAGAGTTACTGTATGATCGAATTTTTATATAGTGGTAAGAAGGTTGTCGTTCACTCGGACTTGATGAGATTTATTTTAAGAATTAATAAACTAAAAGAAAAGAAAAATATATACAAAAGATTGTTACAGGATGAAGAGAGTTACTGGGACTAGGATTTCGTCGAATTCATAACATAGGGTTCAATTTATTTATTCTCATCAATTAAAGCTCAATAAATAAAATTAACATGGACTCTGATTTTGCCAAGGTAGATTCTCAAAAGATTATTTGTAAATCCTAAGCATGATGTATCAAAACATTTAAGCTAAGCATACCTCATCAAATTAAATGACAACCAATTAATTCAAATCATATTTCAATTAAAATTAATGCAAAAGTCTTAAAAAGAATTAAATAATTTTACCCATGTATGAAATTCGTCTTCCTCCGTCGTCCCAGTGTTAGGGTTTAGCTCATCACGTCGAAAACACACTTAAAATATTTATTCATGGATCAAAAAGTGTTTACAAGATAATGAAATGTGAGAAAAATGATAAAACCGGGTTTGTAACAATTATATTTGTTACAAACTCATCTGTTACAGAGAACGATAAAAATGAACTGTCGCTGTCACTGTAGCAAAACGACTGTGACAGAGTGTCTTATGTTCTTTGTTTCTTCTTCAATGGCAGCAGCAGAGATAAGCTCTGCAACTCCCGATTCTCTGCTCTATTCTCACCCCTAACACTTCATTTAGCTATATATCTTTCTGTGATCGGATTCGCGAGTACTTTCTACAAAAAGCACTAAAATAATATCATTAGCCAAAATATCGAGTCCTAACTAATATAAATATGGGTATAAAATGTAGCATTTTCGTGCTTATCAACACCCCCACACTTATATTTTGCTAGTCCCCGAGCAAAAAAAAGAATATATCCGCTCTACAGCTGGATATGGAGAGATGTCTGCTAAACAGCTAGACGAAACCACTAAACAGTGGTGTAGAGATGTCTGCTAAACAGCGAATCGAATCCACTAAACAGTGGTATACAGATGTCTGCTAAACAGCGAGACAAAAAGACCCGCTCCACAGCCGATCATAACGTGCAATTTTATTTATTTTTATAAAGACCCGCTCAACAGCAGGTCATAAAATGCATTTTTTTTAAAATTTATTTATAAAGACCCTCTCAACAGCTGGTCATAGTATGCATTTTTTTTCTCTTTAAAAATCCTAACGAAAGTGCCACTCCCCCACACTTAAACATTACATTGTCCCCAATGTAATTGAGTCTTCCAATGTAAAATTAAGGTGGGAAATAATAAAATGCAAAAAGTAAACAAATAAAAATAAAAGCTAGAAGAAAAGGGAACAAATTTGATGGGTTGACTCCCATGAAGCGAAAGGTATTTGTTTCCCTGCTTTCGGTAGCACGTAATCTCAAACAAGGTGATGGTACACCAAAGTAACTTGGGAAGCATATATATAAAGTATGAAAAGTTGGGGATCAATCCATCAAATCAAGTCAGCTGAAAAGATGAACCGGCGGTAAGAATAATTAGCACCCAGAGAGCTAAAACTGAATTCAATCTTATTCCGAACATAATTCGAACCTGCCCAATCATATGTGGTAACATGAAGTAAATCGGATTGAACAATTGTTGTACTCCATAAATCTGGCTCTAAGTCCGAGGAAATAACTTCCGCGACTGATATTGGTTCAAATTCAGCAAAATAGGGCACACGAACATATGTTGGTTCAAATTCACTCGCTGAACAAGGGCTCAACGGAGCAGTAATATCATGACTAATAGACCCACTATCATCTACAACGGTTTCATTATTAATATCATTAAGATGAAAAAATTCAGAACTTGATAGGTCAGACAATGGTTTAAGGGTCAAGGTCGGAGATTTCTCGACTGAAAGAACTACTCGAGACTCGGGCATAACAAGAGGTTCTAGTTTGGGCTTCCATTTATTAGTGTCAAGCAGCGGTGTGGAGTCTAACAAGGCATTAATTTCACAAATAACACTAGCATCATCAAAATCATACCCAAAATGAGCTAAGCAAAGCTCCAATGGATCTTCCGAGTGGCTCTTACAAAATATTTGCGATTCCATACTTTCTTTTCAGCCGCAACCCTTCAGGCGAAAGAACCTAAAAAAAAAAATCAAACTAACTGCGTAAAAAGTAACTAAATAAAAAAATATAAAATAAAAATAAAAATAAATTAAATGTAGAAAATAATAAAAAATCAAATAAAATATGTACAAGAAAAAATGATATCAACTAGAGAGTATTATGCAACCACTCCCCGGCAGCGGAGCCAAAAATTGATCGAATTTTTATATAGTGGTAAGAAGGTTGTCGTTCACTCGGACTTGATGATATTGATTTTAATAATTAATAAACTAAAATAAAATAAAAATATATACAAAATATTGTTACAGGATGGAGAGAGTTACTGGGACTAGGATTTCGTCGAATTCATAACATAGGGTTCAATTTATTTATTCTCATCAATTAAAGCTCAATAAATAAAATTAACATGGACTCTGATATTGCCAAGGTAGATTCTCAAAAGATTAGTTGTAAATCCTAAGCATGATGTATCAAAACATTTAAGCTAAGCATACCTCATCAAATTAAATGACAACCAATTAATTCAAATCATATTTCAATTAAAATTAATGCAAAAGTCTTAAAAAGAATTAAATAATTTTACCCATGTATGAAATTCGTCTTCCTCCGTCGTCCCAGTGTTAGGGTTTAGCTCATCACGTCGAATACACACTTAAAATATTTATTCATGGCTCAAAAAGTGTTTACAAGATAATGAAATGTGAGAAAAATGATAAAACCGGGTTTGTAACAATTATATTTGTTACAAACTCATCTGTTACAGAGAACGATAAAAATGAATTGTCGCTGTCACTGTAGCAAAATGACTGTGACAGAGTGTCTTATGTTCTTCGTTTCTTCTTCAATGGCAGCAGCAGAGACAAGCTCTGCAACTCCCAATTCTCTGCTCTATTCTCACCCCTAACACTCCATTTAGCCATATTTTTTTTTTGATCGGATTCGCGAGTACTTTCTACAAGAAGCACTAAAATAATGTCATTAGCCAAAATATCGAGTCCTAGCTAATATAAATATGGGTATAAAATGTAGCATTTTCGTGCTTATCACTGTACGCGTTCAAAGAATGTTGACATCTCTTCTTTGTAAATCCTCTTTCATATTTACAATCTTGGAATCGATTATACCACACTTCCGAACAAGTTTAGAATTGGTTCATCTGTATTCCAAGACAACTATGTGATTGATCGAATATCAAATCACATCCATGGGTTCAATCGGTTCTACCAATCACTGGGATCGGTTATACCCTAATATGGAAGCACTTGTGATCGGTCACACAAGTTACCAGGACCGGTTACATTGGTTACCAGGATCGGTTACATCAATTCCCAGGACCGGTTACCATATACACATGGTATTGCTTGTGATCGGTCACACCGGTCACTAGGATCGGTTACACCAATTACCAGGATCGGTTACACCAATTACTAGGACCGGTTACACCAATTACAAGGATCGATTACACAACTCTCTGTGATCGGTCACAACAATTACTATGATCGGTCACACCAATTACAAATATCGATCATACCATCTCAGGTGATTACTTAGGATCGGTTACACTAATTAATCAAAATTAGTCATACCAAATCATAAGTCAGGCATTGTGATTAGTTGTACCAAGATATATAACAAAGTTACGATCGGTTCTACCATCTTACACATATTGGTAATCCAAAGATTTGCAATGAATAGCCGTACCAATAAGCCTAGCGATTTCCCTTTCGATTCATAAAACAAGTTCATGAATGTACTTCCTTTAAAAAAATGTAAAACATTATTTTCTTGGGTGAAATATTCACCTTTACCCATTCACATAATCATAACAACATTCATAAGATAATGTCGATGTCATATTTAAGAAGTTCAAAAGATAAGCGTTATACTTCGTAGTCTAATTCCCTAATACTATGATCAGGTGATCATGTCTCACTACTAGGGTAATATATCCATACACATCTTCACAGTTATGTTTTCAATATAGCACGACTTGAAAGATACGTTAGGAATGAAACAATTCAAGTCAATATTACTAACCTCAAGAGGAAGGATGATGTCGTCGTTGTAGCTCGTTACTTCTTCACATTCCTAGACTTTCTAGTGTAACCTAAACGAAGTTTTCTCTAGTACATAATAAAGCGACTCTTAGATGAGTTTTGACTCACTAAAATATGACAACCAAACTTGACATACAACCGCTTGGTGGGTTCAATCGAGATATGATCTAACAAAAGTAAATTACACAGCAAGATTTTGTTAACGAGGAAAACTACAAGTGCAGAAAAACCCCGGGACCTAGTATAGAATTGAATACTCTTAGAATTAAGCCGCTATAAAAAATCTACACCAACTTCGTATAGTTGAGACCAAGCAACTACCCCTAGTTCATTTAGTTTCCTCAGTATCCCTGCGCTTCCGACTTCGATGAGTGCTCGCACTGGAACAATTCCTTTGGATCGTATTCCAAACAGTAAAGGAACAATAAATCTGTTTGGTAACAACTCTATGGATACTTTCAAGATAAAATATATCTCAAGTAATATGCGAAGGATCTTCCATTTAATCTAATAAACTCCTTTGCATGGTTAGATCAATCTATCCAATAACTACAAAAGTAGTTAAGCTTAGATTCACAATCAATCAATATAGATTCCAACAAGAGACTATAAAGTGATGCCGGTCTCACACAACTAATCAATCGAATAAATCCGATTCTAGTTGGATCCCAGACGATCAAGGTTTGTGCACACACAGAGATATGAGAACTCAATAAGAAATCTTATTCGCCTTCAAATCTTCTTTAATCTTAAATTAAAACTTGCACAACACCACTTGAATCTCTTGTGATCAATCACGCACAGAACGGAGTCTACAATGGATTATCACAAGATGTCTTTAGATCTACAAACAGTTCTAAAGATCCCGTCGATACTTCGATCTAGTTTGAGTGAATCTTATATCAGAAGAGAAGATTCTCAAGAATAAACAAACTAGGTGCAATCAAAGTTTCAACAACCGTTAGTCAATCAAATCAATCAAAAACTAATAACACTACAATTATCTAGTTTCCCACCAACTGTACTCACAGAGCTTCTTGATCCCACAGAAGTATTTAAATGAGTGGTCGTAAGAGATTTCACCTAATTAGGATACTTTCCTCTCTGATTAGACGGCTCCACCAGAAACAACAAGAATGAAGTTTGCGTGGATCTTAGGATTGTTTGCTAGAAATGAAAACTTAGGTATTTATAAACCAAGGATGTTTGGACACCAAGGAATTTCCAAAACCGAAAATATTCTCAAGATATGCAATAAATGCCAAAATCGGTTTTCCTAATTCCAATAAATGCTTGTCCAAAATTTCCGAAATCTCTCAATAGAAAATCTCCAATTAGTAAATGCACATTACTAATTTTTATTCTCTAGAGATATGCATTTAATTGATGGTAATTAAAGCATATAAAACCAAAAACCTTAATTAAAAGATTCCCAATTAATTTCGGCACAGGATCTCCTTGAGTACTAAGGAATATCTTTGAACAATAAATGATAAGAGTTACTGTACGTGTTTAAAGTATGTTGATATCTCTTAACTGTAAATCCTTATTCATATTTACTTGGATTTACATTCTTGGAATCGGTTATACCACACTTCCAAACAAGTTTAGAGTTTGTTGACCTGTATTCAAAGATAACTATGTGATTGATCAAATATAAAATCACATACATGGGTTCAATCGGTTCTACCAATCACTAGGATCGGTTATACCTCAATATGGAAATACTTGTGATCGGTTACACCAGTTACCAGGACCGGTTACCATATTCCATGGTATTGCTTGTGATCGGTCACACCAGTTACCAGGATCTGTTATACCAATTACAAGGACCAGTTACCAATTACAAGGATCTATTACACAACACTCTGTGATCGGTCACACCAATTACTAGGATCGGTCATACCATCTCATGGTGATTACTTAGGATCGGTTACACCAATTACTAAAAACTAGTCATACCAAATCATAAGTTAGGCATTGTGATTATTTATACCAAGATACATAACAAAGTTACGATCGGTTCTACCATCTCACACATATTGATAATCCAAAGATTTGCAATGTATAGCCGTACCAATAAGCCTAACGATTTCCCTTTCGATTCATAAAACAAGTTCATGAATGTACTTCCTTTAAACAAATGTAAAACATTATTTTCTAGGATGAAATCTTCACCATTACACATTCACAAAATCATAACAGTATATACAAGATTATGTTGATTTCATATCTACGAAGTTCAAAAGATAAGCGTTATACTTCGTAGTCTAATTTCCTAATACTATGATCATACAAATATGACCATGTCACATCACTAGAGTATTATACAATATCTACAGTATATACAGCTTCGCAGTTATGTTTTCAATATAGCACGACTTGAAAGATACATTAGGAATGAAACAGTTCAAGTCAATATTACTAACCTCAAGAGGAAGGATGATGTCGTCGTTGTAGTTCGCTTCTTCTTCACATTCTTCAGGTCTTCGGAGTAATACTTGTATGTATAAACATTCCTAGACTTTCTAGGCTAACCTAAACGAAGTTGACTCTAGTATATAATCAAGCGACTTTAGATGAGTTTTGACACACTATAATATAAAAACCAAACTTGACATACCAACGCTTGGTGAGTTCAACCGAGCTATGCTCTAATAATTTCCTTGTGCAGTTTTTCTTTTCTTCACTCCTTATGACTGCATTAAAGTCACCACCTAATGCCAAAGTTTAAGACATGTCATATTCCTCTAACGACTGACAATTTTCCCCCGAAAATCGTCTTTTAGAGAGTGGTGAATAGTGCCATAAACATTACAAAAGTAACATGGAAAATTATAATTTTTGAGAAATCCTTTAATGATAAGTGAATAGAAACCTTCAAATGCAGAGGGAACTTCAAAACTATCTAAATCCCAGAGAATAAGCATACTTATGATCTACCAATCGAGTTTTGAGCAACCAACCACAATTACTAGAGCCATAGATTTGCAAGATATCTTATCTAGTGATAGTTTCCAGCATTTTCCTTTATAGAAAGATAATTGAAGCTTTTGCTGACCTGATAAGATTTTTGAAAACAATTCTTTTATATTTATTACGCAGACTCCAAATTTTATAAATGAAGATAACAACCTAATTTATGTTCGAAGAAATTGAAAAAGCGGAGGTACATCAACCACACCCAATAATTCGTTCGGAAATCTGTATGGCCTAACTCCAATATTATTCCGAGAGCACAAGCGTATAAAGCGAGCTCAACCAAGAAAGATATCAATAAGTTATATCTCTTTTTCTCAAATCAATCAGCAAATCAAACAGATAGAAATCTATGAACCTGATTGATGTGAGAAATACTTGGACGGTACCAAAGACCAATGCCCAAGTGTCAATCAATTTATATCCAACAAACAAAGGTCGGATTTACCAATTGATTGAACTACGCATAACCTGTGATTAATTATATATAAAAATATAATGCGGAAAAGAAATAACACAGACACCATAAGTTTTGTTAACGAGGAAACCGCAAATGCAGAAAAACCCCGGGACCTAGTCCAGATTTGAATGCCACACTGTATTATGACGCTACAGAAACTAGCCCACTACAAGTGAACTTTGGACTGGAATGTAGTTGAGCCCTAACCAAGTCTCACACCGATTAAGGTACAGTCACGTTCCTTACGCCTCTAGAACCACGCCGGATTCTGCGTACTTGATTCTCTTAGCTGATCTCACCCACAACTAAGAGTTACTACGACTCAAAGTCGAAGACTTATAAATAAATCTGTCTCCCATAGATAAGTCTATTCTGATAGATAAATCTGTCTCCCACAGAAATACCTACGAAGTTTTTGTTCCGTCTTTTGATAAATCAAGGTGAACATGAACCAATTGATAATCCGATCTTATACTCCCAAAGAGCAGCCTAGAAATATCAATCACCTCACAATAACTTAATTATATGGTAGTAGAAGAAGTTATTATGGAATCACAAAGAATGAGACGAAGAGCTTTGTGATTACTTTTTATATCTTACCTATCGGAGATAAATCTCGAGCAAATCTTAGAGAAGATAGTACTCAATACGATAGAACAAGTAAGATCAGAATATGCAACTACAGAGAAAATAGTCGGATCTTCCTTCATGAATCCCAGATGAAGTCTTCAGGTCGTTAACCTATAATGGTTTGGGAAAAACCTAGGTTAAAGGAGAATCGACTCTAGTCGCAACTAGTATCACATAGGAGGTGTGGGGATTAGGTTTCCTAGTTGCTAGAGTTCTCCCTTATATAGTCTTCAAATCAGGGTCTGATAACTTTGTAACAAAGCAATCAATATTCACCATTGGATGAAACCTGATTTAAGATTAAAGTTAATATATCTCCACCGTTAGATGGTCTTAGATTGTTATACACAACTGAAACATACTTTCATTTAGATATGGGTAATCGTACCTAAACGTGTATATTGAGTTGGCTCAATAACAGTTAACCGAAGTTAGCCACATGAACCCTTTTGTGTTTACACTTCTAGATCAAATGATAATCAAATAAATCTAATTGTGTTAATCATAGAGTTGTTCAATTGTTTATATTCTCATAGAAGTATACAAGACACAATTGAAGCAAAATCGGATTGATTCAAAAGAATCAGTTCATGAACATTTTAGCCACGGTTTGCAAAGATTGCATTCCTTAATATATAAATGTACTTGTTCATGAGTATGAAAACATACTTAGCCGATTTTAGAACTTAACCACATAAGTTTGCGAATGGGTACGCAAACTTAAGTTCCGGACTTGATCCTTTCCGACAGTTCGCAAACGGGTATGCATACTGTCGTTCCGGACCGAACTCAGGTGAATAAGTTTGCAAACGGGTACGCAAACTTAGTTCCCGGACATTGACAGTTAAAACCATTCGCATACGGGTATGCATACTTGGTTCCCGGACCTGAATTACTTTTACAACAGTTTGCATACAGGTATGCAAACTGTGCAATATCCAAACAATGATTAATATTTCTAAACTCCCATTTCAATCATTGAAACATTCTTAGAAGACGACAATAGCTGTCTCACACAAACTATTAGCTTATAAGCAATTTTCAAGTGATCAAATAATCAATATGAAACATTCCGAGTCTACATCAAATGACTGTCTCACACAAATCATGTAAGATGTTACCAGGTGATTTTCACATGACCATCTTTTGACTTTCGTCAAGAATAATGATGAACGTAGTTAAAGCAAAAAGCTTTCCAACACATATTTCGAGAAAGATATAAGCGAGTTAAACTCAGCTCGAAATATCAAATGTGTATAATGTAAAGTATATATAGCTATACATTTTTGTCTCAATAGGAGATAGAATAGAATAGACTTCTGAGTGATAGATGAGTTCAAGTCTCCACATACCTTTTGTTGATGAAGTTCCACAAGCTCCCCTTAGTAGAAACCAAGACTTATAGTTTTGACAACTAAACTTGAAAAACAAGCTTGAGATAGCAATGCTTGCGAGTTCGACCGAGTAGTTCTCTAACAATCTCCCCCTTTGTCAATTTTAGTGACGAAACTATCAATACATATGGATTACAAAATAAATAAACTTTGTAGCTTCTCACCCAAATGCTTGATTTCCTTGGTTCTTCAACATTCCTTGAATTCTTCGTCACGCCAAGTACTCCAGTGATTCTAAACGTGTTCAACTCAGCATCATAGTTGTTGAAGATCCGTAGCCATAACAATAAGAAAACAGATGTATCACAACTCAACATCATAGTATTATTACACAACATCAAAGTTCAATTGTATCACAACTTTGACAATAATACTACGGTGATATGTATTACTCCCCCTTAGTCAATACTTCATCTCACAATGAATACCACTCCCCCTTGCATAATGATCCGTAAACCATATGTATGTAGTGTGAACTACCAAATAATTCTCCCCCTTTTTGTCAATATAAATTGGCAAAGGTACAAAAACTAGTGGGATCATAATGAAATTCTCAAAGAGATTATTCATGACTAAAAGAGAACATATCAACTTTGTTACGATGATTTCACATAGTCGAAACTTAGTGCATTCATCAAGGAGTTTATAAAAATACAGGATAACTCCTACAATATTCCACAACCGCACTCCCCACAAAGATTTGGCAATTAAGCACAAGTTCAATTAATAACTCTCCCCCATAAAATGTCATTCCCGAAAGAACAACAAGAGCGACCTTACTCTTACAAGAAAAGAAGGATTTCTTGGGACATTAACAAATCGCATGAAACATGAATTTGTATCCAGAAAACTCAATTAAATTAACCACAAGAGAACCTTAATTATTAATTTAATCGAAAATGCTCAACATAAGAAAACTTACGGAGCCATACAGTACTTTCACATAGAAGTGGATCAAGGAAAGATCAATACTGCGGAATATTCAAAAGTCCATTCTATCTTTTATCAATATTTTCATAAAGACATAATAGACTTAACTTTTGACATATATGGGACAATCATAGTTCACGGACGTAAACACACATATCCCATAACATTATTTGCAATATATGAAACCAATAAAGATTAATACTGCAAAATCATCTTCCAAATAACTTAGAATTTAAATAAATAAATCTAAAACATTGCAAGATGAAAATCGTTGGCAATAGCTATGTGTAATCACAATAATTGCTATTCCAAACCCTAGTTATCCTACTTAAAAACACAAGAATAAATTTTCATAAGAAGTTTCCTAGACATTAAGATTCTTGAAAAATTCTTTATCGTCCCCGAACTCCTTGTCGTCAACAGACATTGGAACATAAGGTTCATGAAGAAAGGAGTCAATTCCAACTAACCTTCTAGACTGATGTCGAACTAGGGCCTTCTGAATATCAAGAGTTATTAAAACAATGGCCTTTATTTGCTGAATCTCTTTCCTTGTTTCCTTCAACTCTTCATGAACACCAGAAAACTTCTGAAGATTAGAGGGGATAGCCCTTGGTTTCTTCATATTCTTCCTTTTTCTCTTCAAAGTTGTAAAGGAAAAAGGCTTATCTTTTTCCTTCATGATTGATGGCTTAAGAATCATATTAACATATTTTCCATTAGAAGACATGATGCTTGGAGTCTCCATTCAAATATGGGATTGTGAGAGAAATACACAAATAAAGCTCTACAAGCAGTCTAGTGATAAAAAGAGTTTTCAGGGAAGGTAAAAAGAATGTAGGGTTACGGAACCTTTATACAAGTAAAAGGATTCATGTATGGCCAATTCACATACCTAAAAAAGGTAGAATTGTCGATTTTAACTCTCTTTCAATGAACAAAAAGGAAATCCTTTTCAATACCGGCCAATTTATGGTATGAAAAGATCAACAAAATTCCAGAAAAACAAAATGAAAAAATAAAACATAGATTTTCTTTTCCTAAAGCTTGTTTTGTGATCAACTCTTGTCTCTTTTAAACCAGGCACATAACACAAGATGCACCTTCAACACAATTAAGCTATGTTGGGGTGAACAATAATCTGTCCACTATACACTTCTTGTACGGAATTCTTAATACCCTTTTTCACAGAATGTTTAGACCTTGTTCTTTTCTGTAGAGGTCTAATTTTTTCTTTAGAAATTAACTTCTTCGGAGACGAGTTGAGTTTACATACCTCAGATGTATTCGACTTCTGAAGAAGTTTGAGCTTGTTTGCTAATCGATTTTTTCTCCGTTGAAGTTTGTTGACATATCATATTTTATGTTTGTACTTGAAACATTTAGAGAGTTCATGACCCTTAAGAGTACAATAAGAACATGTCAATGTGGAGAAAGGTTCAGATACCATCTGTTTTCTTAAAAACACAAGAATAAATTTTCATAAGAAGTTTCCTAGACATTAAGATTCTTGAAAAATTCTTTATCGTCCCCGAACTCCTTGTCGTCAACAGACATTGGAACATAAGGTTCTGAAGAAAGGAGTCATTTCCAACTAACCTTCTAGAATGATGCCGAACCATGGCCTTCTGAATTTCAAGAGTTCTTAAAACAATAGCCTTTATTTGCTGAATATCTTTCCTTGTTTCCTTCAACTCTTCAAGAACACCAGAAAACTTCTGAAGATTAGAGGGGATACCCCTTGGTTTCTTCATATTCTTCCTTTTTCTCTTCAAAGTTGTAGAGGAAAGAGGCTTATCTTTTTCCTTCATGATTGATGGCTTAACAATCATATTACATCTTTTCTATCAGAAGACATGATGCTTGGAGTCTCCATTCAAATATGGGATTGTGAGAGAAATACTCAAACAGTCGTGTGATAAAAACAGTTTTCAGGGAAGGAAAAAGGAATGTAGGGTTACTGAACCTTTATACAAGTAAAAGGATTCACGTACGACCAATTCACATCCCTAAAAAAGGTAGAATTGTCGATTTTAACACTCTTTCAATGAACAAAAAGGAAATGCTTTTCAATACCAATTTATGATATGAAAAAATCAACAGAATTCCCGAAAAAAGAAAAGAAAAAATGAAACAGAGATTTTATTTTCCTAAAGCCTTTTCTGTGCTTAACTCTTGTCTCTTTTAAACCATGCACATGAGACAAGATGCACCTTCAACATAATTAAGCTGTGTTGTGGTTAACAATAATCTGTCCACCATACACTTCTTGTAAGGAATTCTTAATACCCTTTTTCACAGAATGTTTATACCTTGTTCTTTTCTGTAGAGGTCTAATTTTTTCTTTAGAAATTAACTTCTTCGGAGACGATTTGAGTTTATATACCTCAGATGTATTCGAATTATGAACAAGTTTGATCTTGTTTGCTAATCGATTTTCTCTACGTTGAAGTTTGTTGACATATCTTATTTTATGTTTGTACTTGAAACATTACACTGTATTAAGCCGCTACAGACTCTAGCCTACTACAAGTTAACTTCGGACTGGAATGTAGTTGAGCCCTAACTAATCTCATACTGATTAAGGTACAATCGCATTCCTTACGCCTCTGAGTCCCAGCAGGACTCTACGCACTTGATGCCCTTAGCTGATCTCACCCACAACTAAGAGTTGCTACGACCCAAAGTCGAAAATTTGATTAACAAATCTGTCTCCCACAGAAAAGTCTATTCAGATAGATAAATCTGTCTCCCATAGAAATACCTCAGAAGTTTTTGTTCCGTCTTATGATAAATCAAGGTGAGCAGAAACCAATTGATAATCCGGTCTTATATTCCCGAAGAACAGCCTAGAAATATCAATCACCTCACAATAAATTAACTATATAGTAGTAGAACAAGTTATTGTGGAATCACAAAGAATGAGATGAAGAGCTTTGTGATTACTTTTTATATCTTACCTATCGGAGATAAATCTTGAGCAAATCTTAGAGAAGATAGTTGTCAATACGATAGAACAAGTAAGATCAGAACACGCAACTATAGAGAAAATAGTTGGGTATGGCTTCAGAATCCCAATGAAGTCTTTAAGTCATTAACCTAAAATGGTTTTAGGAAAAACCTAGGTTAAAGGAGAATCGACTCTAGTCGCAACTAGTATAAAACAGGAGGTGTGGGGATTAGGTTTCCCAGTTTCTAGAGTTTCCTCTTAGATAGTCTTCAAATCATGGTTTGATAACTTTGTAACAAAGCAATCAATATTCACCGTTGGATGAAACCTGATTTAAGATTCAAGCTAAGTTTGCTTAAAACCAAAGCAATATCTTTCCACCGTTAGATGGTCTTAGCTTATTACACACAAATGAAATATACCTTCATTTAGATATGGGTAACCGTACCTAAACGTGTATATTGAGTTGGCTCAATAACAGTTAACCGAAGTTAGCCATATGAACACTTCCGGTTAACAGTTAACCGAAGTTAGTCATATGAACACTTTCATATCAACCTTGTTCATCTTAACACAACTAGTTCAAATGACTCAAATGAAACTAGTTCTAGAGTTATTCAATTGTTTATATTCTCATGGAAGTATACAAGACACAATTGAAGCAAAATCGATTTCAATTCACTCGAATCATTTCATGAAAATTATAGCCACGGTTTGCAAAAGATTGCATTCCTTATTATATAAATGTATTAGTTCATGAACAACCCGATTTTAGAACATAACCTACTCAAGTATGCAAACGGGTACGCATACCTAAGTGGCCGGACTAAGTTTGGGTTCGCCAGTATGTGAACGGGTACGCATACCTTCCAAACTCAGTTGAATTTCCGGTCATGAACTTACGCCAGTATGCATACGGGTACGCATACTAAGTTCTCGGACTTTCATTAAACAAACCAGTACGCATATGGGTATGCATACTATGGTTCCCGGACTTGGAATATCTTGCAACAGATAGCATACAAGTACGCATACTGTGCTATATCCAATCATGGTTAATTGTTCTAAACTCCCAACTCAATCATTGAAACATTCTCAGAAGACGACAATAGCTGTCTCACACAAACTATTAGCTTCAAAGCAATTTTCAAGTGATCGATAGATCAATACGAAACTTTCCGAGTCTACATCAAATGATTGTCTCGCACAAATCATGTAAGATGTTACCAGGCGATTTTCACATGATCATCTTTTGAATTTCGTCAACAATATAAGATAAACTTGGTTAAAAGGAAAGCTTACCAACACATATTTCGAGAAATATGTAAGCGAGTTAAACTCAGCTCGAAATATCAAATGCGTATAATCGAAGTCTATATAGCTATACGACTTTTATCTCAAATTGAAGATAGAGTAGATAGACTTTTGAGTGATAGATGAGTTCAAGTCTCCACATACTTTTTGTTGATGAAGTTCTATAAGATCCCCTTAGTAGTTCTTCGTCTTCAATCGATGAACGCCATGAAGTCTAAATCTCAACTATACTTTCTATCCTAATCCGAGACTTAGCAATAAGTAGACTAGAAATCAAGACTTATAGTTTTGGCAACTAAACTTGACAAACAAGCTTGAGATAGCAACGCTTGCGAGTTCGACCGAGCAGTGCTCTAACAATCTCCCCCTTTGTCAATTTTAGTGAAAAACTATCAATACATATGGATTACAAAATAAGTAAACTTAGTAGCTTCTCATCCAAATGCTTGATTTCCTTAGTTCTTCAACATTACTCGAAATCTTCGTCAATTCCAAGTACTCCAGTGATTCTGAACGTATTCAACTCAGCATCATAGTTGTTGAAGATCCGTAGCTTTAATAATGAGAAAACAGTAGCTCTCAATAATTGTTATAAAGTGTCATAGTATTATTACACATCATCGAAGTTCAATTGTATCACAACTTTGACAACAATACTATTGTGATATGTATCACTCCCCCTTAGTCAATACTTTATCTCACAATGAAAACCACTCCCCTTTACATAATGATCCGTAAACCATATGTATTTGTAGTGTAAACTACACATTAATTCACCCCCTTTTTGTCAATATAAATTGGCAAAGGTACGAAAATTAGTGGGATCATAATGAAATTCTCATAGAGACACTTCATGATTAAAAGAGAACAAATCATCTTTGTTTCGATGATTTCACATAGTCGAAACTTAGTATATTCATCAAGGAGTTTATAAAGATACAAGAAAACTCCTACAATATTCCACAGCCGCACTCCCCACAAAGATTTGGCAATTAAGCACAAGTTCAATTAAGAGCTCTCCCCCATAAAATGTCATTCCCGAGAGAACAACAAGAGAGACCTTACTTTTACAAGAAAAGAAGGATTTCTTTGGACATTAACAAATTACATGAAACATGAATTTGTATCCAGAAAACTCAATTAAATTAACCAAAAGAGAACCCATGATTAATTTAATCGGAAATGCTCAACATAAGAGAACTTACGGAGCCGCACAGTACTTTCACATATAAGTGGATTAGGGAAAGATCAATACTGCGGAATATTCAAAGATTCATTCTATTTTCATCAATATTTGCATAACGATATCATAGACTTAATCTTTGTTATCAAAAGTTCATTCTATTTTCCATCAATATTTGCATAAAGACATATAATACTTTTGACATATATGGGACAATCATAGTTCACGGACACAAACACATGTATCCCAAAAAAATTTTTGCAATATATAAAACCAATAAAGATTAATACTGCAAAATCTTCTTCCAAATAAACTTTAGAATTTAAATAAATAAATCTAAAAACATTGCAAGATGAAAATCGTTGTCAATAGCTACGTGTACTCATAATAATTGCTATTCCAAACCCTAGTTATCCTTCTTAAAACACAAGAATAAATTCTCATAAGAAGTTTCCTAGACATTAAGACCTTTGAAAAATTATTTATCGTCCCCAAACTCCTTGTCGTCAACATCCATTGGAACATAAGGTTCATGAAGAAATGAGTCAATTTGAACAAACCTTCTTGACTGATGTCGAACTAGGGCCTTCTGAATTTCAAGAGTCCTAAAAACAATAGCCTTTATTTGATGTATCTCCTTTCTTGTTTCCTTAAACTCTTCAAGAACACCAGAAAACTTCTGAAGATTTGAAGGGAAAGCGCTTGGTTTCCTCACATTCCTCCTTTTTCTTTTCAAGGAAGAGGGTACCGAAGATTTATCTTTTTCCTTCATGATTGATGGCTTAACAATCATATTAACCACTTTTCTATCAGAAGTCATAATGCTTGGAGTCTCCATACAAATATGGGTTTGTGAGAGAAATTCACAAAACAAGCTCTACAAGCAAACTTGTGATAAAAAAGAGTTTTTAAAAGAAGGAAAAAGGAATGTAGGGTTATAGAACCTATATACATAGTAGGATTCATGTACGACCAATTCATAACCCTAACAAAGGTAGAATTGTCGATTTAACCCCTTTTTAATGAAAAAAGGAAATTCTTTTCAATACCAATTCATGATATTAAAAGACCAACAAAATTCCAAAAAAAAAACAAAAAAAACAGAAAAGCAACTTCCTTTCCTAAAGCTTGAACTGAGCAAACTCTTATCTCTTTGAAGTCAGGCACATGAGACAAGATAATCTTTCAACACAATTAAGCTGTGTTGGGGTGAACAATAATATGTCCACCATATTTTTCTTGTACGGAATTATTAATATCCTTTTCATAGACTGTTTAGACCGTGTTCTTTTTCAGAGAGGTCTAATTAGTTCTTTATAAATTAACTTTTACGGAGAGGAGTTGAGTTTTTTACTTACCTCAGGTGAATTAGGCTTCTGAACAAGTTTGAGCTTGTTTGCTAATCGATTTGCTCCCCGTTGAAGTTTATTGACATATCTTATCTTATGTTTGTACTTGTAACACTTAGAGAGTTCATGACCCGTAAAAGTACAATAAGAACATGTCAATGTGGAGGACGGTTAAGACACCATAGCGGAGCAAGCTGCTAGACAAAAAGTGGTACCTGAAATATTAGAAACAGAATTTCCAGTAGACGGAGAAAACTCCATTTTATCCTCCAAAATAGTTGAAGAAGTTTCTCCCGTAAAAATATCAAGATTGATGTGAGTATTGCTACAAAATCAATATTTTCGGCAAGGAACGCAACACTTGATTTTTCATCTTCATTTGAATCATAGTGATCAGACATTTCATCAAGAGTTGCAGCAAGACCTTTGTTCCCAGTGTATTTTCTACGATTTGGATACTCATTGGCAAAATGACCAAAAACTTTACACTTGAAGCACTGAGGCATATCCTCATCATCAGTGTCGATTGTATCCCTGTTTTTAAGAGGAACACGGTCATGAGGTTTAACTGATGATCTAGGATTATCTCTGACAAACCGTTTACTTCTCTTTAAAAGAAGATCTCTAAACTGTCTTGTGATCAGAGAGACTGAGTTATCAAGTTCTTCATCAGACGAATCAGCCTCAATAGGATCATCCACATAGTTGCCAACACTTTTAATTTTTTCAAGTAATTTTGTGTTCTTTTGTGCTTTAAAAGCAATATCCTTTTCAGATTTGGATGTATGCTCTTGATCAAAGATCTTTAACTTCCCAACCAGAGTATTTCTGGATAAAGTATTAAGGTTATTTCCTTCAACGATGACATGTTTCTTAGAATCGTATTTGGCTGGCAACGATCTGAGAATTTTCATCACAATGTCCTTTTCAGGAATAGTCTTACCCAATGCAAAAGATGCATAAACAATTTCAGACACTTTGTGATTAAACTCATCAAATGAATCTTCATCAGCCATACGAAGTTTTTCCCAATCAGAACATAGGTTTTGAAACCTAGCTTCTTTCTCAGAGGAATTTCCTTCGAATACAGTTTCTAAGATATCCCAAGATTCTTTAGACTTAATGCACTTAGTCACATGGTGCTGAAGATCTGGGGTAATTGAATGTATGATAGCATTTAACTCGTCAGAATTTTGCTTCGCAGCAAGAATCTCGTCAGTTTCATAATTACCAATATCCTTTGGAACAGTTACATCGCCTTCTACAACAACCGGAGGATCATTGCAATTAACAACACGTACCCATGTTTGAAAATCACGAGCTTGAAGAAAAGCACGCATAACAATTTTCCACCATGAGTAATTTGAGCCATCGAAGACTGGTGGTACGTTTATAGAGATAGCACTTCTGTCCATAGAGAAAGATTGCTACAAACACGGACTTATGAGGTCTTAAACGTGCTTGCCTGCTATGATACCAAATTGAAAAAGTGGGGGTCTAACAACCTCACCCAATATTTCGTTTAGGCAATCTATATGGACAAACTCCAATATAATTCCAATAGAATCAACTAGACAGTCAGACTCAATCAATGGAAATATATCCAAGAGTTGTATCTCTGTTTCACAATGTAATCAACAAATCAAACATATAGAAATCCACGAGCCTGATTATTATGTGAAACAACTTGAACGGTACCAAAGACCAATGTTCAAGTGTCAATCAATTTATATCAACAACCAAAGGTTGGATTATCTAATTAATTGAACTACGCACAACCTGTGATATTTCAATTATATAGAAAATATAATGCGGAAAATAAATAACACAGACACCATAAATTTTGTTAATGAGGAAACTGCAAATGCAGAAAAACCCCGCGACCTAGTCCATATTTGAACACCATACTGTATTAAGCCGCTACAGACACTAGCCTACTCCAAGTTAACTTCGGACTTGAATGTAGTTGAGCCCTAACCAATCTCACACTGATCAAGGTACAGTCGCGTTCCTTACGCCTCTGAATCCCAGCAGGACTCTACGCACTTGATTTTTTTAGCTGATCTCACCCACAACTAAGAGTTGCTACGACCAAATTTGAAGACTTGATAAACCAATCTATCTCACATAGAAAAGTCTATTGAATAGATAAATCTGTCTCCCACAGAAATACCTAGAAGTTTTGTTCCGTCTTTTGATAAATCAAGGTGAACAGGAACCAATTGATACACCGGACTTATATTCCCGAAGAACAGCCTAGTAATATTATGGAATCACAAACGATGAGACGAAGATGTTTGTGACTACTTTTTATCTTTCCTATCGGAGATTAAATCTCGAGCAAATCTTAGAGAAGATAGTACTCAATCACAATAGAAAACAACAAGATCAGAACACACAACTACAGAGAAAATAGTTGGGTATGGCTTCACAATCCCAATGAAGTCTTTAAGTCGCTAACCTATAATGGTTTTAGAAAAACCTAGGTTAAAAGAGAATCGACTCTAGTCGCAACTAGTATCACACAGGAGGTGTGGGAATTAGGTTTCCCAGTTACTAGTGTTCTCCCTTATATAGTCTTCAAATCAAGGTTTGCAATCAATGTTACCTTGGTAACAAAGCATTCAATATTCACCGTTAGATGAAAACATAATTAGACTCAAGATAATATATTTCAACTGTTAGATCGAACTTAGCTTGTTACACACAAATGAAAAGTGACTTCATTCAGATATGGGCAACCGTACCTAAATGTGTACACCTTGTTGGCTCAACAATAGTTAACCGAACTTAGCCATATGAATACTTTCATATCGACCTTGTTCATCTCAATCACAACTAGTTCAAATGACTCAAATGAAACTTGTTCTAGAGTTGTTCAATTGTTTATATTATCATAAAAGTATACAAGACACAATTGAAGCAAAATCGATTTTGATTCACTCGAATCAATTCATGAACATTATAGCCACGGTTTGAAAAAGATTGCATTCCTTATTATATAAATGTATTAGTTCATGAACAAACCGATTTTAGAACATAACCTACTCAAGTATGCAAACGGGTACGCATACCTAAGTGGCCGTACTAAGTTTGGGTTCTTTAGTTTGTGAACGGGTACGCATACCTTCCAAACTCGGTTGAATTTACGGTCATGAACTTACGCCAGTACGCATACGGGTATGCATACCATGGTTCCCAGACTTAGAATATCTTGCAACAGATAGCATACAAGTACGCATACTGTGCTATATCCAATCATGGTTAATTGTTCTAAATTCCAAACTCAATCATTGAAACATTCTCGGAAGACGAAAATAGCTGTGTCACATAAACTATTAGCTTCAAAGCAATTTTCAAGTGATTGATAGATCAATACGAAACATTCTGAGTCTATATCAAATGACTGTCTCACAGAAATCATGTAAGATGTTACCAGGCGATTTTCAGATGATCATCTTTTGACTTTCGTCAAAAATATAAGATGAACTTGGTTAAAGCGAAAGCTTACTAACACATATTTCGAGAAATATGTAAGCGAGTTAAACTCAGCTCGAAATATCAAATGTGTATAATCGAAGTCTATATAGCTATACGACTTTTGTCTCAAATAGGAGATATAGTAGATAGACTTTTGAGTGATAGATGAGTTCAAGTTTCCACATACCTTTTGTTGATAAAGTTCCAAAAGCTCCCCTTAGTAGTTTTTCGTATTTAATCGATGAACGCCGTGAATTCTAAAGCTCAACTACACTTTCTATCCTAATCCGAAACTTAGCTATAAGTAGACTAGAAATCAAGACTTATAGTTTTTGCAACTAAACTTGACAAACAAGCTTGAGATAACAACGCCTGCGAGTTCGACCGAGCAATGCTCTAACATATTGAGTGGTGGTGTGTTTATGATAGACATATTTCCAACTTCCACCTTACTTCTTGTTTGATTGTTCGTAATGGGTTGATTTTCACTGATGCTTGTGCTTGTAACTCTGCTCATGAGCTGATTTTAGAGTTTGGGTACCATTTAATTATGTTCCTTGGAGTCTGAAATGTGCTTTTGTTTGTTATAACTAGAGAAAAGTATGATGCTAGTCAGCTAGATAATGTAATGCCGTAACAAGATTATATACTCTGGTCTTTTTTTATAGTACAAATAGCAAGGAAAAAGGAGTTTGGTAGTGCACCGGAAATGTATGGTCAGTTGCTTATCAAAGTTATGAGTCTGGCTCACATGATGAAACTTTATACGCGCAACACCTTTGGGTGGAATGGTCAAGTTTTTGCTACTGAAGCTAAACCATCTCTAGGACATTTCATCATTTATGCTATAGTTTTTCGGGGGTTCTCGACTTCTCTCAAGGAACTCATCGAGTTACCTACCCCTACAATTGTTCATTTCCTTCTACGTCCTAGGTGGCAGCATTTATTTTTGTTTCCAAGAAGCAGGAGTTGTAACAAGTACTTCGTGGTGGCAACTGGATACCCTCCACCATTTACTCAACACTTCTGGACAACATTGGCAGCTCTCACCAGTCTTGGAACACCATTTCTAAAGCAAGCAACGGCTGTGTATTCCACATTCTCAACAACGGACCTTTGGCGACAACAGTACATGCGAGTTCACTTGCTGAGGAAGAATCATCTGCTGGTAGCCATGCGAGATTTTTTTCCGATATTGGGTCAACACCTTTGACAGCGAGTTACCCGGGGTAACGTTTTGTGTATTTCAAGTTGCTACCTACACTGTGCTATTGCTTCCAAGTTCAAGGATGACGATGCCTGAGTTGTTTTACTTGGCGCTTATCAAGCTGGAAGTTATGAAAACTTCTGGACATGTTGCATCCACAGATGACTCGTTACTTATGCACCAGATTTGCAAAGTTCATATCCTTGAGGACAAGGATGTTCTCAGGGGGAAGGGAATGTCATGTACCTGCATAAGAGAGGAGGGTGGCCCATATCATAATCTGGGTGGTAGTTAGCCTTTAATATTAATTGTGAATTAGTAGTTTAATTAGAATTAATTAGAAGTGTAATAGATGGTTGAGATGTAACCATCTGGGTGGCTTGTGATCGTTAGATCGAGTTGAGTAAACCTATCTATATAAGGCTAGCGTCTCTGTAATGTGAAGACTAATCAATTCATAATCAAAAATATCGATTTAGGCTATGTTCTTAGGAACCAGTGGGCTTGATCCTTCGGGATTAGGAGAGGTTTATCCTCAAATTATCTATCAATCTTGTCATTGTACTTTTGTACATGACATATTGTAAGTTCCTAATCAAGTCTATCTTTGACTTGTCTACCTCGATCCCTTGAGAGGACATGATATGACCAAGTACAATTCCATGGTTTACCATATAATGACATTTCTCCCAGTTTAAAACAAGATTAGTGTATATGCATCTTTTTAGCACTAGTTCAAGATTACTTAGACAAATATCAAATGAATCGCCATAAACACTAAAGTCGTCCATAAATACCTCAATGATGTTTTCCACATAATCAAAAAATATACTAACCATACATATCTGAAAAGTGGCAGGTGCATTGCAAAGACCAAATGACATTCTTCTATATGCAATTGTACCGAAAGGACAAGTGAAAGTAGTCTTCTCTTGATCCTCTGGTGCAATGACAATTTGATTGTATCTCGAATAACCATCCAAAAAGCAATAATGATAATGTCCCGCTAACCTCTCTAACATCTGATCAATGAAAGGCAAAGGAAAGTGATCCTTGCGGGTAGCCGAATTGAGCTTTCTGTAGTCTATGCACACTTGCCATCCTGTTTGAACTCTTGTAGGAACGAGTTCATCATCTTGATTTCTAACAACAGTGACACATGATTTCTTAGGCACCACCTGCACCGGACTAACCCATTTGTTATCAGAAATTGGATAAATTACCCCCACACTTAGCAATTTGAGGATCTCTTTCTTCATGACCTCCATCATTGGTGGGTTAAGCCTACACTAAGCATCATGTAGTGGCTTGATATCGTCTTCCATTAGGATTCTATGCATGCACATGGCTGGACTAATGCCGATATCAGCAATTGTCCAACCAATATCCGTTTTGTGCTCTTTCAGAACCCTAAGTAGGCGTTCTTCTTGTATTGTTGTGAGATTTTTTGCAATAATTACTGGAAGCTCTTCCCCATCACCCAAGTAAGTGTACTTTAAGTGATCAGGTAGGGGTTTCAGTTCTAATTTAGGTGCCTGCACAACAGAAGGTAAAGGAACTTCATCAGTTACATGTAAAGAAATATATAAAATATTGCATGTTCTAACTTCTTGTGATACCGTTAAAGCACCACATGTATCAACAAACTCATTAGGAATATCAACGTCCAATTTAGGAAAGCCATGGATGTCCAAATCAACGTTATTTTGCAGCACGTATTCAAGTTCATCTTCGTTGATCAAAACAAACACTGTTGTGCTAACGAACCAATGACATTAACAGAAAATGCAGAATGGATTTCACTTTGATAACGCATAGCCTCAAAGATATTGAAGCGTATAACCTCTTTGTCAAACTCCAGAGTGAGTGTCCCAGTATCGCAATCAATCTTCGTCTTAGCAGTCTTCATAAATGGTCTCCCAAGAAGTAATGAAGTAGATGAATAATTGTCTTCATTCTGCATATCCACAACAAAGAAATCAACCAGAAAGATCAGTTCACCAATACGTCTTCCACGAGTCCTTTAAGATATATGTTAGACTTATTTGCTAATTGAATGATAATCCATGTCTCTTTTAAAGGTCCCAGATTCAAAGAATCATAAACATCAGCTGACATCACGCTTATGGAAGCTCACAAATCAAGCAAAGCACGCTCAAGCCGTTTGTCACCAATAGTAATTGACACCTTAAAACCACCAGGATCAATACACTTTGCAGGCATCTTCTTTAGCAACATAGTTGAAGCACTTTCTCCCACCTGAGTGACCTCGTTAGCAATTAACCTCTCCTTCCTTGTGCACAAATCCTTCATAAACTTGGCATACCTGGGTACCGTTCTGATGGCCTCAATAAATGGAATGTTGATATGCACCTTGATGAAAATATCCATAATCTCCTTGTCTAGAACTTGCTTCTTTGACTTGGAAAAACGACAAGGAAAAGGAGGTGGTGTGGTAAAAGGTATGAACCGTGTCCTTAGGTTGGCCGGCTGAAGTTGGCATTTCCTTTGGAATGGTTTCCACCTCTACTTCCTTTTCTGAGTCGTGACTAACCTTTTCTTGTTGTTTTGGCTCTTCTGTTTGCTTCCCACTCCTCAGAAGAACTGCATTAACATTCTCTCTTGGATTCAAAAAAGTTTGTGATGGAAACTTTGTCGAATTATGTGCCTTTGTTTCATTTATGTTTGTAGCCAACTGTCCAATTTGAAGTTGCAAGTCCTTTATAGCAATATCTTGTTTCTGCAGAATTGTATCTTGACGCTGAGCATTTGCATCTTCCTTTTGCATCATCATTTTCATCATCTCCTCTAAACTAGAATTTTGAGTCTGCTGTTGAGGCTGAGGTGGAGGTTGTGGTTGGAACTGTGGTTGTTGAAAACCACTTTGTCGCCCATAAGGATTAGGAGCTGCAGCTTGCTGATTTGCATAACTGAAATTTGGGTGATCTTTCAAACCTGAATTATAAGTATTAGAGTAGGGATCATACCTTGGCCTCTGATTTGGGAACACAAGATTCACCTGTTCAGACTCTTCTTCATAAGTAGGAATAATCACTGCTGTCATTCGTTGTACTACTTTCTCTATATTGTTCATCCGTTGCTCTGATTGTGCGGACTCTCCCATCTCGCTAACTCTTCTGACATTAGAGTTGTTTCTGGTATAGAATTATTGAGCATTGGCAGCCATACTCTCAATCAAACTGGTTGCCTGCGAGATCGTCTTCTCAGGAATTGAACCACCGGCAGCTGCATCAATCAAATTCCTCTGTTCTGGAAGTAATCCTTCGTATAAATACTAAATGATGAGTGTTGAGGATATATTTTGGTATGGGAAGCTTGCCACTAACCTCTTATATCTCTCCCAGTATTCATATAGAGACTCCCCAGACATTTGTAGAATGCCACTAATCTCCTTACGAATAGATGCCTCTTTGGAAGCAGGAAAATACTTCTTTAAAAATAGCTTTTTCATCTCATTCCATGTTGTAACACTCCCTGGAGGAAGGTAATACAACTATTATTTTTTTTAAGTCTGTTAATGAGAACGGAAAGGCTTGTAGCATAGCTATATCTCTGTCCGTGGTTGCATGCCTCAGATTTGTCATCGTGTTCTGGAACTGTTGAAGGTGTCGATTCGGATTTTCACCTGGATGTCCCTTGAACTTTGGTAAATGATGAAGTAGGTTCGACTTCAGCTCCACTGGGTTAGTGATTGTAATGCACAGTGGTTGCTAATCTAAGCATGGAGGTGTCAACTCTCCTAACTTCCTCTCCGGAGGTGGAGGATCTCTCTCGTCGTATGAATTAACCATCTTTTCTGTAGAGGGTTCTTGTTGCGACTGCTGATGTTCTTGTTGCACAGTTCCCTTGCAAGCTCGAATTCCGCACCTTGGGTAATTCCACTGTTTCGGCGCCAAAGATAAAGTACCTGGAAAAAAAAATCTCAAAAACAAAAAATCAAAACTAAAAAGAAAATCTAAAACCAAAAAAAACCCCAAAAGAAACAACTAAAGCTACCGACTGCTCCCCGGCAGAGGCGCCAAAATTTGATGTGTGTCGTAGGTGAACAAATTAATTCACTTATTTTATACTTTACTAATGAATAATATAACAGTAAATAAGATTCATTCCCACGAAGAGCAGGGAGTTTTAGTTGTCAAAAAGTGTCACAATGGGGGTTTGTTTTCGATTTTAAAGCTAAATAAATAATATAGCAATGAAAAGTAATTAAGATTGCAAGCAATGGAGAGAAATATGATCAGGGAATCCTTCTTCGTTACTAAACAATCATCAAAGTAGCATATTCACCTATTCTTCGTAAATCACAGATTATTACCAACCGTTGGAAAGCAGGTACGCTTAGCTATCCCCAAAATTCCTTATATCAATGAAAAAGAGGTACGCTAAGTCTCCAAATTCTATCCGTCTGAACCACCTTGAGGTTCGCTTCCAAGATGTAATTCAGTTGAATGCCTTAAGGTTTGTGAACTTAGGTTTGATCCTAGCAGTTAAACTCAGTACGCTCGGTCCACTTACTATGGTTGGTTTTACTTGCGATTGCTCCACAGAATCTCTCTGCAAGGTTGCAAGGTTTCGCAATTTCTACTTGTGTAAGAGTTATTCAACAATTACGGATATCCTAACTCATTACTAGCATTAGATTTACTAACAAATTGACTTAGTTGGCCACCTAAACAATTTATCAATCAATCATAAAATTATTGTAGTAAAAAAAATCAATAATCATGTGAAGAATTAAAATAGATGTATATGCTGAATCAAATCATGTATTAGAAGTAGAATTCATCCCCAATCACTAAGAAATTTAGCTACTTATGATATTAAGAAAACCCATGAGTTTCATATAATAAAATGGTAAAGAAATAGTTACGGTGATGGAAATAGCTCCAAACCCTAACTTTTCTTCCTTGTGTTCTTCTCTCCAAAACTTGATTAAAAGATTATATGCCTCTCAAAAAAATTAGAAGTTCTCTTAAATAGTACCCAAGTGTTGATGTGCCCGTGCTCGAATCCCGATTGAAAAATAGTTGCCAAAAACTCGCCATCATTCCCGAAATAAACCAATCTCGTGTAAAATATGTACACACAGCCAATGGACCGCGTGCAAACCAGTATAAAGCCCAGCCCGTTGGTATCAATGGCTTGTCAATTCCATGGAACTGATAGCACAGTTTGCTTTCTTCCAGCCGCGGATAGTCATGTCTCCGTGAGTTTTATTTCCCCCTGGATTTTCACTTTCCTCTCGTCAGATTCACGGACAGACAGATCTCCGTGAGTTTTCAAAGTTACGGGGTTTCAATTCATGTCCTGTTTTCCCTCGGACACTCCAGTGAGTATTTTTTCTTCCCTGAATTTTGTTTCTTGTCCGGCAGCAACTCACTTATACCACGCCCTACGTGAAAACCATCTGAATTTGTCAAGACTCCATCTCAGCTACTTCCTTCCATGATGTTCAACCAGTTACCTCCATCGACTACCACCATTCTTTACTGCCGTGCTCTATCTTCTTTACATCCAGCAACCTCCATCGCAACCAACTCCTATCAACCACAGTTCAACTCCAGCTAACTTCCTCGACAATCCTCACTGCCATCGACCCCAATCATCACTGCCATCTCTCGAGTTACAGCCATCGACAATCAATAGCACCATCAACTGCCAACACCGAAAGTGACAGCAGCCATTAATGGCAGCAAACTCGCAAGTATCAGCGGCATCAGTTCCATCTTCTCTGATCATCCAAAGCTCTCCTTCTCTTCACAGCCCGTCAATCACCATTATTACTACCAATGCAGCAATATCACGGCTATCTTCATCATGATCTCGCTGATTTTTATCATTAGCTCGAGATTTCCAGAGTCCTTCTTTACCTCGGACATCTTTGTATCCCTGAAGTCTGAACTAGATCCCATAAAAGATCCCCAATTATTGCTCATCATCATAACAGCCAACAAATTTTCCAACTCCGGCAGTCTCTTTCATTCTCAGCTCCACCGTAACCCTGAACTGGTCGTTTGGGTTGCATGGGAAAGATGATGGCGCCTGGAGTAACAACACAAGGCGCCTTTATAATACAATAATACCATTGTCATTCTTGGAGACTTGACAGACTAACTTTGAAACTTGGCTGCCCCGAATAATTCAGGCGAGTGCCTTTATAAAATCTGTACTTCATCGTAACTTTGCTTTGCTTCAAACGCCCATAAAATCTTCATACGACATCGGATTGACCTCATTCTTTCGCAGTTGCCTTTGTATTTTCATCCTCTTAGAGATGATATCAAGGACTCCTAGATTTGAACAAGTTCCACTTGGAATTTGGCCTTTCTCCGTTTATAGCTAATTTCTTTTACTGCACAATTAAGTGCAAATTCAATTCTTCTGGATGATTCACATAATAAAACACAAATAAGACAAAAAAACGTAATATACAATAATTTGCAAGAAAATAAGCAATGGTATGGACACTAAAAATATATAAAATATTCACTTATCACTTACCTGATCGAAGAAGATAGAAACAATCGACTGAGTTCTTCATCTCCGTCGTTGTTTGTTCGAACCTAGTTGAAGTTTCTGGCGGTGAGATCTTTTGTTGTTCAGGGAAGATTAGAGAGTGTTGAGGGAGAGGAATTATCGAAGATATTTTTACCTCGATTAGTTGAGGGAGAGGAATATTTGGGAGGTGGTCGGGTTCGATCCCGTGACCTCTAAAACACCCTCAACAATTAAAAGATTTCCAACCTCCATGTCCTTTTTTCTGTCGGCTAAATTTATGCGATTACTCTTCATTTTGTGTTGTATTTACAGTAATTTCAGTGAGAAATGGAAACACGGAGGGGCTCTTTTGACATTTCATTGTTGATTGAAATCTGTTTGGGACACCAAATCCAATCTTTTTGTGTCAAATTGGAAAAAAAAAGTCATGCTTCACATTGACATAAAGTCACCATATATAGGGTCCTCTCTCGCTTCACTCGGTCGGCCTAATTAATGAAAATGAAAATGAGAATAAGAATAAGAATTTATCTATCATTTTAGAAAGGGGTCCAAAGACATCAGCAGATTTAATTTCTTTAGTTTAAACAACCATGTTTGACCTAATGGGTACCTAATTTGAATATTTTACTCTTCTTCGACTTCATTGATTGTCAACCGAAGTTGAATTTGTGATGGCGCGTGTTTAAAAATGAGATAATTATAATGGGAAAATTAGGCTAAGGCCCCACCCATGGGTAACCCATAATATCAATCCCTTAATTAAAATGAGTTTAAATCTAGGCCCCGAGATATTAAAAGATTTTGATACCCTTATGCATATTGTCAAGCCCATAATTAAATAAAATTTAAATTTAGGCCCAATATTATTAAAATATTATGTGATGATGTTCCAACCACCTCTGACCAACACAGCCACTTCCAACCACCTCCGGCCACCACCGCCACCAACCACCTCCGACCACCGCCAGTCAAACCACCTCCGACCACCATCGCCAGCCACCTCCGACCACCACCGCCGCCCGCCTCCACTGATAACCGCCGCCGCCGCCAACCACCTCCCGCCACCACTGCCGACCACCACCAACATATGGATTTGTACACAGAAGTTACACATGCATATGGCATGTGTATCCGAAAGTTACACATTCATATGACATGTGCAATGCAAAGTTACACTTGTATATAGAAGTGTACTCAGTAGTTACATCGCCAACATATTGCATGTGTATCCAGAAGTTACACATGCATATGGAAAGTGTATCCAGAAGTTACACATCCAAATGTCATGTGTAATGCAAAGTTACACATGTATATAGATGTGTACTCAGCAGTTACACATGCCATATGCATGTGTATATAGAAGTTACACATCCATATAGCATGTGTATATAGAAGTTACACATCCATATGGCTTGTGTAATGAGAAGTTACTCATCAAAAATACACAGAGAGAAAATACATGTACTACTTTAATATTCATTTACAATACAATAGTTTCTTCGTTTATCAAGCATAGTAATTGGTTATTATTTAACAAAATAAACGACTTAAAAAACCTAGATATGTGAAACGAAATCCTAGAAAATAAGCCATGACATCCTATGAAATGTTCCCTTCCCTTCTTGTCTTCCTCAATACCAAAATGCTTGCATATCTACAACAAAATAAACATCCATGGGATTAGGTTGGATGAACAAAAAGGAAAAATAATAATAATTATAGAACAAATTGCAAGGAGAATAACAGAGATTACAGAAAGAAACTTAATAACATCTTACGATTATATTACGATTGCAAGGAAAATAACAGATATATTATCAAGTGATTCATCACCTATATGTTTTATTGACAAGATTATATTACGATTGCAAAGGTAGCTGTCAAACTGGTGTGATGTCAGTGACAAGGGAGTCAGCAACAAGTCAGTTTCAGTAAAAACTCAAAATATTTAGTACCTCAAGTTTAATGAAAGGTTTGTGATTAGCTGTTTCGTCTTCCAATGTGCATTGGCTCAAGGACTGCATTATAATAAGACCAAAGTAAAACATACATCATTAGGCTGATATTACATCTACCAATCTAAAAGGAAATTCACTAACTAAACACTCCTAAAACAAGCATGTATAATCAGCTGGTACACATAAAAATGCATGTGTAATTTGGAGTTACACATGCATATGAAATGTGTAACTGGGAGTTACACATTCATAATTTGGAGTTACACATGTCATATCAGGGTATTTTGCATTTATTCTCATACTAACCATCGAAGTTGAAATTAGATGAACATCTGTGGCGAATAGTTGGAATGATTTGTTCCCTTCAGCATACCCATTGAACGCTTTGAAAGAAAAAGAAAGCATGGTCTACACCATGACCCAAACCACCAGCTGCATAATAGCAAATTGAAATGAAGTAAGAACACTGATAACAAGATAACAAGATGAATACAGAGATGTAATAGAGTGAGAGCATTATAGCAACACTGAAATAAGATATCAAAAAGAAGTTATTTACTGTTATCAAGTAATTTACCTAAAAGGATTTCAACAAACATCAATCAAGTGAAAACATATAGAGGATCTCACTCTATCAATCAAGATATAGCTTTAATCATCTAAATTTACAACAAGCTTGACATACCAAAACTTGTGAGTTTAGCCGAGCGATGCTCTGACAATCTCCCATTTTTTTAATTTTAGTGGCAAAATTATCAATTGCATTAGGATTTAAAAATAAATAAACTTTCATCTCAATCTTCATAATGCTTCTTTATTTATTGAATCTTCAACACTCTTGAATACTTCATTCTTCAAGTACTTCTATGGATCTGCATGTGTTCGTTCAACACCTTGTTGTTGAAGATCCGTAGCTTAATAACAACTTATGAGAATTCTCTTTTCTTAACAACTTACTAAGCTTAATAACAACTTATGAGAATTCTCTTTTGTTAACAACTTATGAGATCCGTAGCTTAATAACAACTTACTAAGCTGTGTCCATTGTCTTGAAAAAATACCATGGTAATATGTTCTCCCACTTGGTCAATACTTATCTCTTTTTGCTAGATTTGAAGTTTACCTTCGTCCATGTGATTCACTCTTCCTTGAAGAAAGCTTAGTAAAAGCCATATGTCTTAGTAGATTTCTACTATATAATTCACCCCTTTTTTGTCATAAATTGACAAAGGTTTCGCATATGGGTCGTAATAAACTACGCCTTAAGAGTCAAGACTAAAGATAACATACTAGCTTTTTCGATGATTACACTAAGTTACGAAACTTAGTAACTTCACCTAAAAGAGATTTTTAACGGTAATGTCCTTTCCTTAAATTCCACAGCCGCAGCATTCCTCACAAAAATATAGCATTTATTTATAAGTTCAGATTGAACTCTTCCCCATTTATGTCGTTCTCTATACAAGATAAGGACTTTTCTTGTACACTAAAAAAATTGTATCCTATATTTTCTCACTTCTCAGCAGTTACGAACAAAGAAGCTTCAAAATAATGATTTTAATTTTTTTAGAGGAATCCATGAATATTATTTTTATGAGAAAAAATCATCACTAAAAATTTGCTCATCTTAGTTAGAAACAAAGAGTAAAGAGTGTGACTTTTTTTATATGACTCATAAGATTTCATTCTGAGCTAACCAATTATGAACATATATAGAATTTAAATTCACATCTTTAGTTTCTGCCGAACAAGAAATAAACCAACGACAAGGAATCATCTTATGAAATCCCTGTAATATATTCAAAGTTAACCATGAAGATTAAATATTGTAATTTTCTTCTCAATAGTTTACTCATTTTTTAGCCAATTAGGAACAAAGAGTAAAGAGCGTAACTAATAAGAGAAATCCATGAGAATATGTTAAAATTATATCTAAAATACAAAACAAAGCTTGGCTAAGTTAGGCTAGATAAAGAACGGTTGAGATTTATCTGGAGGGAAGATAAATCTATGGTCGTAGTTTGTTCAACTTAAATATTATAAGTGCTTTATTAATTAGTGTTTCCCTAATTGCTCATAATAAAAGATCTATTAATATTTTCATTATAAATGTTACCTTAATTAATTTAATAAATATACATTTTCATTAATAAATAATTTTGATAAAAATTAAAATAATATCAATAGATAGTATCAATAGGCATTTGTGGCGGTAGTGGGTGGCGAAAGCGGTGGCATTTCTTAAAAAGTGGAGGCAGAAACATTAGTGGTGGTCAGGGGCGGTACCAAGCCAATTATAATTATTTTTGATCTTTTTATCATAGAATGGGCTACTAAGTCCATTTTGCATCCGCATCCAACTTGCCAAGAATTATTGCTCTCCATTTCTCAAAGTCATGGCTCCGCCCTGGTGATGGTGGTGGAAGAAATAGAGGCGATGGGTGCTGGTGAGTGTCGTTACAACACGGATAACATTGTATTGTGAAATATATGGTTGATTATTTTTAGTACGATTGGTAAAGGCATGTGGATAATATTAAATCATATAGGACAAAATGTGCATGACCGCTGGATCACCCATATGGTACCCCAGCTATCTTTGGTACCAGATTGTATAAATCATAGTTTTTAATGTTAAAATAAAATTGACAGAAAAAAAGAGAGAATATAACATGGAAAAAATAAATAATGGAATAAATTATTGACGACCAAATTTTGTTCAATCTGAACCTCATATATGTGATTTAAAATAAGAATTACGCCCAACAACCTACAGGGGGTGGGAGGAAGTGGTGGTGACAGTGGCAGAGTCAGAAATTGACATCGATGGCTACTTTTTCTTAAAAGAAACATATAAATTTTGGTGGACTAAACCCTAAATTTCGATGAACTAAGTAGCATTTATAGGATAAAATTTAAAAATTTATGTACTTATTAGAATTTTAAAGGGGATAGAGCCAGTTTAGTCAATCCTTGGCTCCGTCACTAGGTGGTGGTGGAGAAAGAAATGATATAATGAGGTTTTCTGATGGTGGCGGGTATTGGTGAGTAATAACAGACTATGTTAATTCTGAGATGCCACTGAAAATGCGGGGGTACCAAAATACACCACTAACTTTTTCTTAGGCAACTTGTATGGACTAAACTCAAATACAATTCCGAGAGTTACAACTTAATGAATCTCAAACAGGAATTATACGAGTTTATATCTCTTTTTCTTACAATCAATATGTAAACGGAAACAAGTCCGTGAACCTGATTATACCGTGAGAGTACTTGGACGATTCCAAAGACCAATATCCAAGATCAATCAAGCCGTATCCAATAACTACGATGGAGGTATCCACTTTGATTGATTTACGTACAACCTGTGTTATTTTAATTATAAAGATAAACAGGATAATGAGGAAAAACAAATAACACAGACACAAGTAATTTTGTTAACGAGGAAATCGCAATTGCAGAAAAATCCTGGGACCTTGTCCAAATTTAAACACCAAACTGTATTAAGCCGCTACAGACTCTAGCCTACTATCAAAACTTCAGACTGGAATATAGTTGAGACCGAATCCACCGTCACAGTAATTCAGTTAGAGTCGCGCTCCTTACGCCTCTTGAATCTCGCAAGACTCTACGCCATTGATTCTCTTAGTTGACGTCCTTTATAGCCTAAGAGTTTCTTCAACTCAATTGAAGAATTTAAACAAATTTGCCTCCCACAGATAAGCCTATATGTGATTTCCATTTTGATCAAAAGATCAAGGTGAGATAGGAAATCGTTTGCAATAAAAAAAATCTAGCAAACCTCAAAATTTGGTACGTACGACTCCCGAAGAGCATCCTAGATTATTATTCACCTCACAAGTAAAACCTACTCCGATTTCAACAAAGAATCGTTATGGAGGGATATAGTTGTGGAATCACAAAGTTTGAGATGAAGAAACTTTGTGTTTTCTATCGATCTTGCCTGATCGGAGTGAGACTCAACAATTAGTAGCAAGATCAGGATACACAAACTATCAAGATAAAGATAGTCTAACCTGGCTTCATGAATCCATAAGCGAAGTCTTTTTAGTCGCTAAACCTAAAAAGGTTTAAAGGAGAGGACGACTTTAGTTTACAACTAGGATACACAAGAAAAGTTTCGGGGATTCAAAGATCCCAACTGCTTGAGGTTCTCCTTATATAAACTTTCAAAATCAAAGGTTGCTTTAAATTTAAGAAAAGGTAGCTTTGGAATCAAGCAATCAATATCCACCATTAGATGAATCTTTGATTTTGGATTAACACAACAAAATATACATTAGAGTTAGGATGAACCGTAACCGAATCGTGTATAATGACTTGTTCATGAAAGGTTAGCCGAAACTAGCCAGACGAACTATAAGCTTAATCATTTTAATATAACACTTTAAGACTTTAATCTTGAGTCACAACCATAGGTTATAATGTGATCAAATATGTATAGAGTTGTTAAAATGCCGATTATCTCATAGAAATAATTCTAATGCATCTGAAAATCTTTGACTGGGTAAGTACGTGTACTTTATTTCCACTTTGTGAGATATTTTGTCATGGTACGTGTACGTGTTTGTATACCCTTAAGACAAAACAAGTACATGAGTCCACGATATTTTTTTTGTTATGCATACTAGGTATGTGTACCATCCTGAGTTTACGAGTCAACAAAACTTTTTGGGTTTGCATACTTGGTATGTGTACCAAAAGTCGTTGCCGAACTATAACTACGACGTTACGTATACTGGGTACATGTATTGAGGCTCCGGACCTATAACAGTTGCGCCATGAAAAGACAAGGGTACCCAGATACACCAAAATCTTTTTGTTTCAACCTATAAGTCCTCTTACCGAAAGTGATCGTCTATGGACAGAGTCGAGACAATACAACAAATCGGTATTCACACTTTGTGTGATTGTCCATGGATACGAGATCGAGACAATACGACTAGCAAAGTGTGATACTTGATAATAGGTACGGACTTAACCAAACTATATAGGATCACTATCAAGTATATCGGAGTTACCGTTTATGTATTTTACTTTATTATAATAAACAATTATAATGCAGAAATCAAAGTAAAAGACACATCAAGATTTTGTTAACGAGGAAACTGTAAAAGAAGAAAAACCCCGGGACCTAGTCCAAAAATTGAATACTCTTAAAATTAAGCCGCTGTACAAAATCTACACCAACTTCGTATAGTTGAGACCAAACAACTACCCCTAGTTCACATAGTTTCCTCAGTATCCCTGCGCTTCCGACTTCGAAGGTCACGCACTGGTACAATTCCTTTGGATCGTATAACAAACAGTAAAGGGACAACAAATTTGTTTGGTAAAAACTCTATTGATTCTTTCAAGATAAAGATATCGCAAGTTATACGCAAAGGTTGTTCCTTTTAATCTAATAAACTCCTTTGCCTGGTTAGATCAATCTATCAAATAACTACAAAAGCAGTTAAGTTTAGATTCGCAATCAATCAGTATAGATCTCAACGATAAGCTATAAAGTGATGCCAATCTCACGCAACTAATCAATCGAATAAATATGATTCTAGTTGGATCCCAGACGATCAAGGTTTGTGCACACACAAAGATATGAGAACTAATAAGAAATCTTCTTCGTCTTCAAATCTTCTTTAATCTTCAATAAAAACCTGCATAACACCACTTGAATCTCTTGTGATCAATCACACAAAGAACGGAGTCTGTTAACAATGGATTATCATAAGATGTCTTTAGATCTACAAACAGTTCTAAAGATCTTGTCGATACCTCGATCTAGTTTGAGTGAATCTTATAGCAGAAGAGAAGATTCTCAAGAATAAACAAACTAGGTGCAATCAAAGTTTCAACAACCATTAGTCAATCAAATCAATCGAAAACTAATAACACTGCAATTATCTAGTTTCCCACCAACAGTACTCATAGATCTTCTTGATCCCACATAAGTCTTTAAATGAGCGGTCGTAAGGATACTTTCCTCTCCGATTAGATGGCTCCACCAGAAACAACAAGAAATGAAGTTTGCCTGGCTCTTAGGATAGTTTGCTAGAAATGCAAACTTAGGTATTTATAGACCAAGGATGTTTGGACATCAAGGAATTTCCAAAACCGAAAATATTCTCAAGATATGCAATGAATGCCAAAATCGGTTTTCCTAGTTCCAATAAATGGTTGTCCAAAATTTCCGAAATCTCTCAATAGAAAATCTCCAATTAGTAAATGCACATTACTAATTTTTATTCTCTAGAGATATGCATTTAATTGCTGGTAATTAAAGCATATAAAACCAAAAACCTTAATTAAAAGATTCTCAATTTATTTCAGCACAGGATCTCCTTGAGTACTAAGGAATATCTTTGAACAATAAAGGATAAGAGTTATTATACGTGTTTAAAATATGTTGACATTTGTTCACTGTAAATCCTTATTCATATTTACATGGATTTACATTCTTGGAATCGGTTATACCACACTTCCAAACAAGTTTAGAATTGGTTGACCTGTATTCCAAGATAACTATGTGATTGATCAAATATCAAATCACATACACGGGTTCAATCGGTTCTACCAATCACTAGGATCAGTTATACCTATATATGGAAATACTTGTGATCGGTCACACAAGTTACCAGGACAGGTTACATCAGTTACCAGGATCGTTTACCATATTCCCATGGTATTGCTTGTGATCAGTCACACCAGTTACCTGGGCCGGTTACACCAGTTACCAGGACCTGTTACCAATTACAAGGATCGATTACACAATACTCTGTGATCGGTTACACCAATTACTAGCATCTGTTACACCAATTACAAATATCGATCATACCATCACATGGTGATTACTTAGGATCGGTTACACCAATTAATAAAAAATAGTCATACCAAATCATAAGTCAGGCATTGTGATTAGTTATACCAAGATATATAACCACGGTTAAGATCGGTTCTACCATCTCACACATATTGGTCATCCATAAATTTGCAATGAATAGCCGAACCAATAAGCCTAATGATTTCCCTTTCGATTCACGAAACAAGTTCATGAATGTACTTCCTTTAAACAAATGTAAAACATTGTTTCCTATGATGAAATCTTCACCATAACCCATTCACATAATCATAATAGTATATACAAGATTATGTCGATGTCATATCTACGAAGTTCCAAAGATAAGCGTTATACTTCGTAGTATCATTCCCCAATACTATGATCATACAAATATGACCATGTGACATCACTAGAGTATCATACAATATATACAGCTTCGCAGTTATGTTTTCAATATAACACAACTTGAAAGATACGTTTAGGAATGAAACAGTTCAAGTCAATATTGATAACCTCAAGAGGAAGGATGATGTCGTCGTTGTAGTTCGTTACTTCTTCACATTCTTCAGGTATTTGGAGTAATACTTGTATGTCTCAACATTCCTAGACTTTCTATTCTAACCTAAACGAAGTTGACTATAGTATATAATCAAGTGACTTTAGATGAGTTTTTACACACTAAAATATGACAACCAAACTTGACATACCAACGCTTGGTGAGTTCAACCGAGCTATGCTCTAACACGCCAGTATGTAAGATGGTACATTTACTGTCCTTTATCCAGATTTATAGTAGTTCTATATCTCTCTAATAATCAATTTGAAACATTCCCGAATAACATCAATGACACATATCACTATTCCATGCTATTTTCAATTGATTAACTTGAATCACGATTTAGGTCATATGTTTGAGCATTGCTCGTTCGAACTCACAAGTGTTGCTATCTCAAGCTTGTTGCAAAATTTAATTGTCAAAACTATATCTTGATTTCTAGTTTAGAATTAGTTAAGTCTCGGATTAGGATAAAAGATGTAGTTGAGAATCGGACATCACTGCGTTCTATCGTTTGAAGTGGAATATCAACCAAAGCTTTTGGAGAACTTCTTCAACAAAAGTCAAGTGAAGACTGAACCACCTATTTCTCAAGTTATATTCATCTCTCTATCTATGATATGTTATCGCATAACTAACTAGACTATCGTAAGCATATCATGAATTTCGAGTCAAGTTTATATTGGTAATTAGTTCTCGAAATATATATGACTAAGCTTAATGAACATTTTTTCATACTTGATGAATTTCGGTTAAGGAAATTTATTGTTCGTAATCTAAATTATGATTCAAGATTATCATTCGAAAATAGCTTGGAACAATGATATGTGTCATTGATGTTATTTGGGAATGTTTAGAATTGATTTAGAGAGAAATATAGAACTATTGTAATTTCAGATACAGGACAGTATGCATACCAGTCTTACAAATTGGGAGAACTGTTATAGGTCTAGAAGCATAGTACATGTACCTAGTACACGTACCGGAGTAGCTATATGTCGACAGCAAATTTTTGGTACGCATACCAGTATGCATGCCTTAAAAAGTTTGCGAATTCGTGAACCCAGAACGGTATGCAAACCAGTACGCGTACTGAAAAAGAACTGTTGGATTTGGAACTGGTGTGGTATCCATACCCTGTACGCATACCGGAAAATTTATGTATGTTCCGGAACTCTAATTTGTCTTAAGGGTACACATACACGGTACACGTACCATGAAAAATATGTTCACGAACATGGTTTAAGTACACGTACTTACCATGTCGAATAATTCCAAATGCACGTAAAATTATTTCTGTGAGATAATTAGCATTTGAACAATCTCTAAAAAAACAATAGACATATTTGATCACATGATTGTGACTCAAGATTAAAGTCTTAAGTGTTATATGAAAATGCTCAATCTTATTGTTCAATTGGATAGTTTCGGCTAACCATTCATGAACGTTGTCTTTGTACACGGTTCGGTTACGGTCCATCCTAACCAGAATTATATCTTGTTATGTTAATCAGATTCAAAGATTCATCTAACGGTGGATATTGTTTGCTTGGTTCCAAAGCTATCTTAGCTTAAACCCGAAGCAACCTATACTTTGAAAGTCTATAAAAGGGGAACCTCAAATAAATGGGATCTTTGAATCCCGACGCTATCTTTGTGTGTCATAGTTGTAAACTAGAGTCGTCCTCTTCCTAAGACCCTTTTAGGGTTTAGCGACTGAAAAGACTTCATAGGGATTCGTGAAGCCAGGACCGACTATCTTTTATCTTGATAGTTCGAGTATCCTGATCTTGTTTGATTGTTGAGCTTGCTCCATAAATCAAGATAAATAGAAATCACAAAGTTCTCTTCGTCTCAAACTTTGTTGATTCCAAAAGTTTAATACTCATGAGGTGAATAATAATCTAAGATGCTCTTCGGGAAGCATAAGTCCATATTTTTAGGTTAGCTGTCTATTGCTATCAATTTCCAGTCTCACATTGATCTACGATCAAAAAGGAAATCACACATATAGGCTTATCTGTGGGAGGCAGATTGGTTTAAAGTCTTCAATTGAGTTGAAACAACTTTTAGGCTGTAAAGGACGTCAGCTAAGGGAATCAATTACGCGGAGTCCTGTTGGGATTCAAGAGGCGTAAGGAACACGACTGTTACTGAATTGCTGTGAGGGTTTAATTTAGTCTCAACTACATTCTAATCGAAGTTAATTGGTATTAGGCTAGTGTTTGTAGCGGCTTAATACAATTTTTTGTTCAATCTGGACAAGGTCCCGGAGTTTTTCTGCATTTGCAGTTTTCTCGTTAACAAAATTTCCGGTGTCTGTGTTATTTATTTTTCCACATTATATTGTTTATCTTTATAATTTAAATATCACATGTTGTGCATTGATTAATCACAGTAGATAGGTCCGACCTTGTTTGTTGGATACGACTTGATAGATTCTTGGATATTGATCTTTGGAATCGTCCAAGTACTCTCACACGCAAATCAGGTTCACAGACTTGTCTCTGTAAACTTTCTGATTGTGGGAGAAAGAGATATAACTCTAAATATTATTCCTTGATTGAGATTCATTAAGTTGAACTCTCGGAAGTGTATTTAAGTTTGTCCATATAGGTTTCCAAAGAAAAAGTTGGTGGTGTATTTTGGTACACCCACGTTTTCATCATAAATAACAAATTCATCAAGTTTTGAACAAATGTTCTTAGCTTAGTCAACATATTTCGAAAATAATTAACAAGATATTCTTGACTCGAAATTTCTGTTGTGCATGTAAAGTCCACTTAGTCATGCGACTTAGTCTCATAGATAGAAAGGTGAAAACTTGAGTAATAGGTGGTTCAGTCTCCACTTACCTTTTGTTGATAAAGTTCTCCAAAAGCTTCGATTGATCTTCTCCTTTAAATGTTAGAACGCAGTGATGTCTGGTACTGAACTACATACTTCTATCCTAATCCGAGACTTAACTAAATGTAGACTAGAAATCAGATATAGTTTTGATCAATTAAATTTGACAACAAGATTGAGATAGCAACACTTGTGAGTTCGACCGAGCAATGCTCTAACAATCTCCCCCTTTGTCAATTTTAGTGACAAAACTATCAATACATATGGATTAAAAAATAAATCTTCAAAACTCCAGAATCCATCATGCTTGATTTTCTTGGTTCCCCAACTCGTTGAATTCTTCGTTACTTCAAGTTGCCAATGATTTTGAACGTGTTCAACTCAGCATTGTTGTTGTTGAAGATCCGTACCGATAACAACTTTGAATACAAATATTCTCAATCGTCGTTATACAGAAACATAATATTATTATCTTCTCCAAAGTTCAATTGTATCACAACTTTGAAGTAATACTACAGTAATATGTTCTCCCCCTTAGTTAATACTTACATCTTTTCCATAATAGGTGAAACCTATAGATATGATTCACTCCCTCTTACATAATGATCCGTAAACCATATGTATGTGATGCGAAACTACTAATTAATTCTCCCCTTTTTGTCAATAAAAATTGGCAAAGGTACGAAAATAATGGGATCGTAATGAATTCTATCAAAAGATATTTCAAGACTAAAGAAACAGATATCAACTTTAATTTAGATGATTTCACAGAGTATAAAATACTTAGTGTATCATCTAGGAGATTTAAGATACAAGCATCCCCTATATATTCCACATCCACTCTTCCCACAAAGATATAGCAATTAAGCACAAGTTCAAAAAGAACTCTCCCCCATTAGATTTCATTCCAAGGAGAACAATATGAGTGACCTTACTTTCATAAAAAGAAGGATTCTGTCGGACATTAACAAATCACATGGATTTGTATCCTAAACATCGACATAAGTTAATCTCAATGCCAGTTACGAACAGGGAGACAATTTAATCGATATGACTCAACATAAGAAAATCTTATGGAGTTTGATAATGCAGTAATTACACAAGAGTGTAACCACGAGTATATCAATAATAGGAAAATTCTTACAAAGTTTATTCTATTTTTAGTTTATAAAACTTAATAGATTTGATTTTTGAGAATATATGAGATATCAGTTCAATTCACAAAAAGTAAAGGACACATATATCTCATAAGACTTTGCAATACATATAACCAATAAAGATTAAATACTGCAAGTTCATCTTCCAAAAACTCTAGAATTTAAATAAATAAACCTAAAAACATGCAAGATATGAAAATCGTTGGAAATAGCTTGTGTACTCACAATATATGCTATACCAAACCCTAGTTATCCTTCTAGAACGCAAGAATAAATTCTAACCAAAAGTTTCCTAGTAACGCATCGGGTTATTTCTAATAGCCTGAGTGCTCAGAATTCCTTCTCATTGTTAAAGAACTCGTTGATGATGGGATCATTCAGTTTTTCACACACACACACACACACACATACACACACACACACACACGGTAAAAAATTACTTTTGGCACCTAAAAGATATACTACAGGCACCCCAGAAGTATATTGGAGACACCCTAGAGAAATGATACTGGCACCCGAAAAAATTACTAAAGGAACCCGAGGACAAGTGTTAAATGGACCCCAGTTTTGGATAAGGGGCACTCTACTGATAAGGGGCACCCTCTTTATTATTTACACTCCACCTACTATTCACACCCACATACGGATAAGGGGCACTCATCTTCTAAGATTTAAATTCAAGAATTGGCGGGAAATTCATGAAGTCACGAACATAATTTGGGTTCGAATTTTGAAGCCTTTGTAGATAGATTCAATCACCAAACTTTGTTGCGTTGGACTATACTTAGCTAAACATGGTTAGTGTAAGTGATTTTACAGTGGAGATTGGGATGGATGATCGATTCTCACTAAAAAGGGGGAGAAGAAAGTATTCTCTCCTGCGTGATTTTCAAACGAGAGTTGGTTGAGAATTTTTTGGATTTTCTTGCAGGCTAGGATTGAGATGGGCCTGTTAGGACTAAACAGATCTGGTAATAAGTTTACGTTCGAAAGAAAACACGATTCCTATAAAACAGGGTATAGGATATCTCGGGTTTCTTTTTCGGGAGAATTTAGATATTTAAGGAAGTTTTTACAGTATACGTGGAATATAAACCTTCTAGGACTCCTATCTACCAAATATAAGCCGTGTATGAGAAAAAAATTGTCGAGACTTGGGAGAGAAGACAAACGAGATTTACTTGACTTTTAGGGGTTGCTGTTTGTATAAAATGTTAGGGTCCTTGACCAAAACACTAGATAGAACAAAGTTAAAAAGGTAAAGAACCCTAGATAAAACCATTTGAGTTGGGGGTTAGCCACCTCTATGTGAAATAAAAGTAAAGAACTGAGTTGTATATTGAATTAAGTTGTGTCGAAAAAAGCCAAAGCAAAGTATTTATAGCTAACAGGATTGCCTGTTAAGCAAGTAATGCTAATAATAAGAAGTTTACTCAAACTAGGAAACCATGCAAACTAAATAAAGTAAATCTGATTAAGGAAATAAAAGATATCTGTTTGGTTTCGTAACATTCCACCCTGCTTGAAAAATGGCTTGTCCTCAAGCCTCAATTCCTGGAAAACGCAAGAGAATAACATCTGCATCCTCCCATGTTGCTTCTTCTTTCTAATGATCTTTCCATTGTACAAGCCATTTAGTTCCAGCTTGATTGCCTTTCTTAAACATTTTACGTTCTAGTATAGCTTCAGTTTCCCACTTCTCATAGTCAACCACGTTAGGCAGAACAGCTTCAGTAACAATAGAAGATCCAAGTTTCAGTTTCAGCGGTGAAACATGAAAAAATGGGTGAATACGACTCTCAACAGGTAATTTCAACTTATACGCGACTTCTCCTATCTTTTCAATGATTTTAAAAGGTCCATAAAATCGAGGAGAAAGTTTAGAATAGGGTTGATTTGCCAATGTCGATTGTCTATACGGTTACAGACGCAGAAATAACCAATCATTTACTGCAAAACTTCTCTCAGTACGATATTTGTCAGCATAAGACTTCATTCTAGCTTGAGCAGCTTGAAGATGGAATTTAAGGATCTTGAGTGTGTGATCTCTAGCTCTCAAATTAAGATCAACAGCATTGACAATTGTGGTGCCAGGTAAATAGCTAGAGATTGTTGGTGGAGCTCTATTATTTAAAGCCTCATAAGGTGACATACGAATAGCTGAGTGATGGCTGGTGTTATACCACCATTCATCCCAAGGCAACCACTTGCTCCATTAAGAATAATTAGTGCTAGCAAAACAGCGTAAATAGCACTCAAGAGTTCGATTTGTTACCTCTGTTTATCCATCTATTTGTGGATGACAAGCTGAGCTACGACATAATTGTGTTTTTTGTAGAGTGAAATATGCTTCCCAAAAATTGCTCATGAAATTGGGTCACGATCACTTATTATGGTTCTTGGCATTCCATGTAGATGAACAATCTCTTAAACAAATATATCAGCAATAGCAGCAGCAGAATATGGATGCACAAGAGCTATAAAGTGTGCATATTTTGATAATCGATCAACAACCACCAAGATAGAAGTCTTACGATAAGATGGTGGAAATCCATCTATAAAATCCATCGAAATATCCATCCAAACATCTGCAGGTATTGGTAGAGGTTGCAACAATCCTGTAGGAGCTATATCTTAAGATTTGTTCTTCTGACAAATGTCACAATGAGAAATAAACTCCTTTACTGAATGTTTTAAACCCTTCCAATAATTTTTTTGTTGAATGCGCTAGTAAGTGCGAAAGTATCCAGAATGACCTCCTAAAGGTGTAGAATGAAACTCATGTAAAAGTGTAGTGCACCAATCAGAAGTAGAAGATACTAAATTCCTTCCTTTGTAACGTAAAATGCCATTATTGTAAGAATAATGTGGCTTATGATTAGGATTACTGCGCAGCTGTTCAATGAGTTTACCTAAGTATGCATCATTATTGCTTTCTTAAATAATATCATTAACTCCTGAAAAAATTGGAGTAGTAATAGCAGAAAATATGAGACCTGTATTTCTTGACAAAGCATCAGCAGCAACATTTTCTTTGCCTTATCAAAAGATGATCTCATAATCATAACCTAACAACTTAGATAACCAGCGTTGTTGTTCCATCGAAGATATTCGTTGATCTAAAAAATATTTCAGGCTATGATGAGCTGTATAGATCTTAAAATGTCTTCCAAGTAAATATGGCCTCCACTTTTGCACTGCAGAAACTATAGCAAGCATTTCTTTATCATAAATAGATAAATTCAAGTTCTTAGCTTCCAAAGCCTTGTTGTAATAAGCAATTGGCCTACCAGACTACATCAAAACAGCTCCCAATCCCGTGCCAGAAGCATCACATTCTAAGCAGAATTCTTTTGAAAAATCTGGTAATATCAAGACTGGTGTAGTAGTAAGTGCTTGTTGTAGTGCTTGAAAAGCAGTGGTAGCTCCATCATTCCACACAAAAGAATCTTTTTTAACGACTGAGTTAATGGAGCACAAATCTTACCAAAATTCTTAACAAATTTTCGATAATAGCCCGCTAAGCCAAGAAAACCTCTCAAACTTTTAATTGTAGTAGGAATTGGCCAATCTAGAATGATTTGAATTTTGTCACTCTCCACTGCAACTCCTTCAGAAGAGATAACATGGCCAAGATACCCAACTGATGGTTGAGAAAAAGTGCACTTGAACTCCTTGACAGAAAGCTGATTTGTATGTAAAATATCAAACACTATAGATAAATGTTTCAAATGGTCTGACATGCTCTTACTATACACCAATATATCATCGAAAAAAACGAGGAAAAACTTTCTCAGATATGGCCGCAAGATATGATCCATGAGACTCTGGAAAGTAGCCGATGCATTCCACAATCCAAATGGCATAACCAAAAATTCATAGTGACCATCATGTGTACGAAACACAGTCTTTTGAATATCTGGTTTATAAAGTCGAATCTGATGATAACCAGATCGAAGATCAAGCTTGGAGAATATAATGGCACCATGGAGTTCATCTAATAATTCATCCACCATTGGAATAGGAAATCTATCTTTAATTGTAATTTTGTTCAAAGATCTATAATCCACACACATACGCCATGAACCATCCTTCTTGCGTACCATTAAAATAGGAGAAGAAAAAGGACTTGATCTTGAACGAATAAATCCAGCTTGTCTTAATTAAGATATGATCTTCTTAATCTCATCTTTCTGAAAATGAGGATAACGGTAAGGACGAACATTAACTGGAGTTGATCCTGGTGCCAAAGGTATTCGATGATCATGCAAACGTTCTGGTGGAAGTGAAGTTGGAGGTTGAAAAACATCAGCAAACTGAGATAATAACTGTTGTATCTCAGGTGTTCTAGCCTCCAAAGCATTTAATGAAGAATTATTTATCGCATATACTTGAAGAAAAACTCCATAGTATTCACGTGTGAGAAAACGCTGCATGGGCTCACTGTCCAAGATCATGACAGTAGAAGAAGTATGATCCAATAAATGGATGTCTGTGCCATTAATTTTGAAACTCATAGTTAGCTTTTCAAAATCCCAAGAAATCTGTCCTAAAGTACGCAACCATTGGACTCCTAATACAACATCACAACCACTAATAGCTAAGACATGAAAATATGTTAAAAAAGTGTAATCTTGCAGACGTATTCGGACATTGAAGCAAGTACCCAATATATTCAGTTGACCCCCATCACCAACAGTGACGCGTAATGCTTGATCTTTAGCTTAAAGGGAAAAACCAAACTTTTTAGCTAACACAGGATGAATAAAGTTATGTGTTGAACCCGAGTCAATTAAAATTGTAAGAGGTTGAGCCTTGGAAAATCATGTAATGCGCATAGTTCTAGGGAAAGAAGAACCCATTAGAGAATGAAACGAGATGGTAGGTGGAACTTCTTCTTCTTGATACACTGTTGTAGCTTCTTCATTTTCTAGCTCTGCAGTAGGCTCAATCATCTCTGGAGCTCCATCTAAGATCAATAGTCTTAGTTTGAGGCACAAGTGACCAGGGGTAAACAATTGGTCGTAATTAAAGCAAAGACCTTTCTCTCGTTTTTATTTTTGTTCCTCCCATGAAAGTCTTTTAGCTCCAAGAGGTAAGATTTTTTTGAACTGAGTAATTGTAGGAGTTGCTAACGGCCTAAGCTGAGGGGGACGATAAGGTGTTTTGGGAGAAGAATTGACTTCTAATAAAGCATCCTCTTGGATGATTACTTTTGTAAAATCCGCAGTTAAGGTTTGCGGCTCAAGCAATTTAATAACAGAATCATTATCCGGTTTCAAAGAGTGAATAAAACAATTAATTAAGTGATCCTCAAGTAAATATGTGACAAAATTCAACAGACGTTCGAATTCAGGTATATGATCACGAACCGTACCTTTCTGCTTAATTGTGCTAATTTCCATTCTAGCATCAAAAAATTTTTGTAGAAGAGAAACGAGCACGAACAAGAGAGCAAAACTCTACCCATGTAGTCACAGTAACTGTTGTCTTTTTCCAGCGATACCAAGCATTGGCATCACCCTTAAGATGTGCAGAAGCAATGGAAATTTTCAGATTTTCAGCAACAACGTGCAAGCTAAAATATTGATCAGCACTAAAAATCCAGCCATCAGGGTCATCCCCATTAAAAGTTGGAAACTTCAAACTAATTGAGCCAGCTCGAATAAGAGTTTCAGCACCACCAGGGGGAGGAGGAGGAGCATGACCATGACGTTGATTAAACCGAAGAAATTCTCTAAACACCGTACGTAAAGAATTCCCCAAATATGTGGTTAAATCTGTTGTAAGGTTTGTAGTGAGAGTTGTTGATAAATTGTCTGCATGTTTAGCTAAGTCAAATCTCCTATTAACTCGATCTTCCTCACGTAGTTGTTTGTCTTCAGATTCTTCGTGTTGCGTTGCTCTTCATCATGAATATGATTGTTGGTAATAGTTGTAACAAGGGTATCAAGTTTTTATGACACACTCATAAGACTATCCTGCACAAGTTTCAAATTCTCTGTATAGGACATCGTAAAAAAAAAATTGGTTGAATTTAAGGAATGATCTTAACCTGCTCTGAACCAGGTGTTAGGGTCCTTGACCAAAACACTAGATAGAACATAGTTAAAAAGGTAAAGAACCCTAGATAAAACCCTTTGAGTTGGGGGTTAGCCACCTCTATGTGAAAGAAAACTAAAGAACTGAGTTATATATTGAATTAAGTTGTGTCGAAACAAGCCAAAGCAAAGTATTTATAGCTAACAGGATTGCCTGTTAAGCAAGTAATGCTAATAATAAGAAGTTTACTCAAACTAGGAAACCATGCAAACTAAATAAAGTAAATCTAATTAAGGAAATAAAAGATATCAGTTTGGTGTCGCAACATAAAAGGAGTTGGACGAGTATCGAGAGGGATTATTGATAGACGCATTTATGTGTCTATTTTCTTCTCTTTTATGTATAGTGTTAGTACCCATTTCTGTACTAATTTTGGTATTTTACCCCCTTGTAGGTGTTTTTGGAAAAATAGGCTCTTGCGGGAAAATTGGCTCGAAAAGTTGTTAAAGGCTCCTGGGAGGACATTTGCTATTCGGACTCTCATTTTGGATAAGGGGTAACCCATTTTCAGGCAGCTGCTAAGCACAGACCGAGACTGGATAGGGGGAGGTCACATTTCTTTACGTTTTCAAAAAACAGAAAATGGCGGGAATTCTCTTCACACACAGGCGATTTTTTGGATGGATTTTTGATCGATTTTTAGGGAGATTAAAGGGCTGAATTTGATTGGGTTTGTTCCTATGGACCTAACAGGCAAGGTAAGGGTGTTGGAATGGATCCAAAGTGGCTAGAACTCGAACTGGAAGCGAAAACTTTCCAAAAATATCATGGTTTATTTTGGGCAAGTTTCTTGGTTTATTCTTGGAAACTTACGTGTAGAAGTGGAAGGAAACTCTTCTTAAAGACTTGTTTCTATCAAGGGAGGAGTTTGGAGAGCTTTTATTGATCGAATGCACGTGAAACAGAAAAAAAAAAGGAAATATCGAAACTTGCTGTGGAGGAAAAAACCAAGTTTATTCTCGAATTTTCTTTGCTCTACTATGTATAAAAGGGTTGGTTAGGGTCCTAGGAAGGGGAAGTTTAGAGCCTTAGAGAAGCTAGAAAAACCATTGGAAGAAATCACGTTCTGCTGGTGCAAAACTGAACCGGAGAAGACGAAGAACACAGAACAGCGGAAAAAGAAAGTTGCAGAGGCAGACTTATTTTCAGTGACAACGAATTACGGTCGCATCATACAGCAGTCACCAAAGCTCTTCAGCAACGATTCCGTCCGCTGTATTAGACTTTCAGCGACTACAGTATTCCCTTTTCTCCCTTGTAATCAGTTTTTGAGCCATAAACATGTATTTTGAGAACACGATTAATATGAGGAGCTAAACCCCTTAGCCGAGGCGACGGAGGAAGCCATTGTTCCATGAAAAGTGGTATAATTCTATTTTTATTATTTATTGCAATTATTTTACATGATTTTTTTGCATAGAACTTAAAAGAAAAATTGATTTTTATTGAGTGGTTGTGAATTGTTTTGATGGAACATGCTAGGTTTTGACACTTTTGATGTTTCATGCTTTGTGATTACAACTACTACTTCAAAAATCTATCAGAGGCAAATATTAGAATCACTTAAACGAAGAATATTGCATGAATATTGATTAGAGTTTATCGATTAATTGGTCAATGGTGGAATCCAGAGTCTTGGTACTTTCTTATTATTATTGAAACAATTTTATTTACTTCTAAAAAAATCCTTCACAAGCCCGAGTTGAACGAACTTTACTCACCACTTTCACTACAACTTTAAAATCACATCAATTATCGAGAGTTAGAAGGGCGGGGGTCGAGCTGGAGAGCGAGAAAGAAGGAGTTACAGAGGTACACTACTGCTGCAGGTGAAGAAGAAGAACTCAAGAACATATACCTGCCAGAATCAGTCGCAGTTCATAGGAAATAGTCACAGAAGCTGTTGCTATCAAAGTAGTTGCAAAAGACATTTAGTGACTAAAAATCATCTTTTTCAACTATCTCTCTTTAACACTCAATCTGCAACGGTTATAAATGTTGCAATTGAGCTTCTTTATTCTTTTTCACATACCTCTTCAATAAAACACCTTTTGAGCTATGAATAAAGATTTTGAGCGTGTTTTCACCATGATGAGCTAAATCCCAACATTGGGATGACAGAGGAAGTCATATTTCACAATCATTTGGTAATTATAATTGATTCTTTATGACTTTTTGCATTGATTAAATTGATTTATTATTTTCATTGATTATTTGTGATTTTGTTTGATAGTGTATGCTTAGTCTAAGAATTCTTGATGCGCTATGCTTATGATTTACATATAATGCTTCATAAAATCTACCTTGGCAAAGGATAAGAGTCTACAAAAGAGCTAAAATTATTATGAATCATTATTTGAACCAATTGATTGTGATTAATGGGGGAATCCCGAGTCTCAGTAATCTATCAATATTGTTACAACCTTTTTTTTAATTGCTATTTTTTTTTAGTGTTAAAAATTATATCTTGAAACCAAATCTTTACAAGTCTTAACGAACCTTTTCTTATCATTGTAAAAACTACATCACGTTCATAGTAAGTTATCTCATCCAAAGAGTGATTGATTCGAGATTTCAAATCATTCCTTTTGGACACAAAGTTATTCACTGTAGACCTAAATTCATTACCCTGACGACATATAGATAAAAGACAAGTTGAGGAAGAACCTTTTTCATCTCCGGGAGATTTTTCCTTTCTTATCCTTGATGATTTGATTCCTTCACACTGAAAAACGTTAACTGCTTCTACTGCATCCTTTTTGGTGACACCTCTAGTTACAAGAGCTATTGAATCATATTTCCTCAAGAAGAAGATAATATGGAAGTAACCCTAAATAAGAAAAATGACCGTCCTAGAGGAGGTCCGTGAACTAGTGCGGCCTTAGTATAAACTTGTCGTCCGTGAGCCATAAAATGCACAAATTTTGACAACCTTTTACATTTTTGGTTATACTAATTATTAGTTACTTATCCTCATGAATTTATATCATAGTTATGTCAACATAAGATTGAATCTTATTCTTAGCTCAAATAAACAAGGTTTAGAGTACAAGAGATATTGGTTCAAAAATTATGGGCTATAGATAGGTGATGGAATACAAATATGTATTCTAGATTTTGGAGCTAGCTCAACAAGATCACATACACCAAGATCTCTATGAGAAAAAAAATACAATGAGGCGATTCACATATAAAATTATTAAACTCATCAATAACATAAAGTTGTCAAGTCGTACTTGAGTAACCTTGTCATCACAAAATGTATTGTGATGAGTTTTGTGCAAGCCTCATTTTCTCAAGCTAAAAGGTTGCGGATGCACTCATTACTATAATTAAGTAGTGATGGGGTAAGTAGGATACTCACTACTTGTGTTCGGGTGACTTAAGAAGGTCATTTGTGTATTCAGGAGTCTTACCTTTTCTGGTTCTTCTTCTCTGTTTATCTCTCTTTGGCATTGAAGTTTCTGAACTAATCTTGAATAACTGATTCATTCTCCGCATGTCATTCTGAAGTTTAACAATTTTCTTATTATTCTTCTTGAGTTTCCAACATTTTTCTTGAACATTTCTTACTTGCGCAGAAGAAACAATGCAGAGAGGGATCATCTTTAGAAGATTTGGCTACCTGTTTATCACAACGAACTGTTTCCTTTTTATATGAACCATAAAAAATGAAACAGTTGTTGGTGATTGAGGTCTTGCTGGTGAACCCAATACCATTAGTGTTACCAAAGGATTTTTGCCTAAACAACATGACTAAGATTTTGTCTGAGCTTCCCGAGAGACTTTTAAGATCACACTTGAGGGTATCAATCTCATTATCTTTTATAGACAGTGTTCTAGTGACAATTTCATTAAGTTTATCCAACTCAAGATTTTTCACTTGAAGAGATGATTCGAGTATTTCCAAGGTTTTTTTCAAACGAAGGTTTTCTCGGTGAATTTCTTCACTTTTATTCAAGAATTCTAAAATCTCCTTATCTGACTCGGAATCATAGTCAGAATCAGAATCAACAGATATTTCTACACATGGGGCTGAGTTTTCTGTCTGATTTTCAGAAGTAAGCTCATCGGGATTATCAATACAGACTATGAGAGCATTACTTTGAAGAGAATTTTCTATCTTGAATAGCTAAATCATCTTGGCTATTGGTTCGGGAGTACCGTTTCCCAGATTATTTGTTCCTTCTTAGGATATTTTTGAGTTGTTGTGTGATCATAGATACGTTTACTTCATCGTGATGAACACAACACTCATCAGCCCAAAACAAGCTTTCCTTCGAAGAATTTATGCCTGCTTTGGTTGTGACTTCAAGTGCAAGAGCGCTATCTTTAAGAATACTATGCTCGTGATCAAATATCTTCAACTTCCCAACTAGACTATTTCTGGAAAGTGTTGAAAGGTTATTTCCTTACATGATGGCATGTTTCTTATACTCGTATCTTGCTGGTAAAGATCGGAGAATTATCATCATAGTATTCTTTTCAGGAATGGTCTTACCTAACGCATAACATGCATTAACAATTTCAGACACTTTGTGATTAAACTCATCAAAAGAATCTTTATCAGACATACGAAGATTTACCCAGTCATAATTTAGGTTTTAAAGCCTAGCTTCTTTTTCCGAGGTATCTCCTACGAATACGGTTTCTAATATATCCCAAGCATCTTTTGACTTAGTGTACGAAGTCACATGGTGCTGAAGATCTTGTCTTAGGGCATGAATAATAGCATTTAACCCGTCAGAATTATGCTTTATAGCACTTATCTCGGTTTCACTACATTCTTCTAAATATTTCTCAATAGTGTTTCCGTTTCTAACAACTGTCGGAGGATTGTATCCTACTACTACATGTTTCCATGTCTTAAAGTCACGGGCTTGTAGAAAGGAACGCATATAATTTTCCACCATAAGTAATTTGTGCCATCAAAGGATGGCGGTACATTATCGAGATAACACTCATGTCCATATAGTCATATTGCTTCAAACACATAATTATTAAGTCTTACGTGTGTTTTCCTACTCTGATACCAATTGAAAATGCGAGGGTACCAAAATACACCACCAACTTTTTCTTAGGAAACATGTATGGACTAATATGAAAACTTAATGAATCTCAATCAGGAATTATATTATGAGTTCATATCTCTTTTTCTCACAACCAATATGTAAACGTAAACAAGTACGTGAACCTGATTATACCGTGAGAGTACTTGGACAATTCCAAAGATCAATATCCAAGATCAATCAAGTCGTATCCAACAATTACGATGGACGTATCTACTTTGATTGATTTACGTACAACCTATGATATTTCAATTATAAAGATAAACAATATAATGTGGAAAAAGAAATAACATAGACACCAGAAATTTTGTTAACGAGGAAACCGCAATTGCAGAAAAATCCCGGGACATTGTCCAGATTTGAACTCCAAACTGTATTAAGCCGCTACAGACTCTAGCCTACTATCAAAACTTCAGACTGGAATGTAGTTGAGACCGAATCTACAGTCACAGTGATTCAGTTACAGTCGCACTTATTACCCCTCTTTAATCTCACAAGACTCTACGCAATTGATTCCCTTAGAAGACGTCCTTTACATCCGAAGAGTTGCTTCAACTCAATTGAAGACTTTAAACCAATTTGCCTCCCACAGATAAGCCTATGTGTGATTTCCATTTTGATCAAAAGATCAAGGTGAGATAGGAAATCGTTTGCAATAGACAAATCTAGCAAACCTCAAAATTTGGTACTTACGAAACCCGAAGAGCATCCTAGATTATTATTCACCTCACAAGTAAAACCTACTCCGATTTCAACAAAGAATCGTTATGGAGGGATATAGTTGTGGAATAACAAAGTATGAGACGAAGAAACTTTGTGTTTTCTATCTATCTTGCCTGATCGGAGTGAGACTCAATAATCCATAGCAATATCAGGATACACGAACTATCAAGATAAAGATAAAGATAGTCGGACCTGGCTTCACGAATCCATAAGTGAAGTCTTTTTAGTCGCTAAACCAAAAAAGGTTTAAAGGAGATGACGACTTTAGTTTACAACTAGGACGCACAATAAAAGTGTCGGGGATTCAAAGATCCCAGCTGCTTAAGGTTCTCCTTATATAGACTTTCAAAATCAAAGGTTGCTTTAAATTTAAGCAAAGGTAGATTTGGAATCAAGCAATCAATATCCACCGTTAGATGAATCTTTGATTTGAGATTAACAGAACAAAATATACACTCTGGTTAGGATGAACCGTAACCGAACTGTGTATAATGACTTGTTCATGAAAGGTTAGCCGAAACTAGCGACGAACTATAAGCTTAATCATTTTCATATAACACTTTAAGACTTTAATCTTGAGTCACAACCATAGGTTATAATGTGATCAAATATGTCTAGATGTGTTTTTAGAGAGTTATTCAAATACCGATTATCTCATAGAAATAATTATGATGTGTATGAAAATATTCGACTGGGTAAGTACGTGTACTTTCTTTTCAGTTCGTGAGTTATTTTATCATGGTACGTGTACCGGGTTTGTATACCCTTAATACAAAACAAGTTCAGGAGTCAACAGAAATTTTTGGGTTTGTATATTTGGTATGTGTACCAAAAGTCGTTGCCGAACTATAGCTATTGTAGCCTCCCCTAAGCTAGCAGCTAACTAATCCAAGAGATTAACTATAAAATGAGGCACTAAGGATCTAAAACATCTAATTAAACACTAAGAAAGAAGTTCTAAACAAAGATTAACCCGAATCTAAACCCTCTCTGAAATAAATACAAGAACTTCTCTCAAATGATACATGTTTAATAGTGAGTTGGTTTACAAATAGAATATAAACACGAAATAAACATACCAACTAACGAAAACAACTCCTCGAAGATTTCATCGCCACGTGCACATCTTGAATTTGTCTCTGAAACTGAAAGTGGGAATTGAGTGAGCACATCATCCCGAAGGGTGCCTAGTAGAAATAATAACTAACTTTCAAGTAATCACTAGAATGATTTAAAGACAATGCAAATTTTTGACTGAAAAACCGATAAAACGCGGAAAAACAGATAAAAACATAATAGAATAATAAGGTGTACAGAAATATAAAGTTCTACCAACCAATCATTCGGCAAACATTCACACCAGAAATAATAGTGAGCGACGTCTTCCTTCGGAGTAGCAAGGCATGACTGTTGCGGATTCTTCAATGATCATTAAAGCGCCCTGAGGTTTTCCGGACTCGAAGTCATAAATGATATGTACCTTACCAGTACCTTATTCTACGCGCACTCTACATAGCAAGTATCCAAAGAAACTAATGGTAACAACATTATTTCCGATCAAAGTGCTTACACAGTGGAGCGCCCGAACCCCCCACGCGTAAATCCAACAATCATATATAATATTCCCAACATCATTCTCTCTAAACACCAAAAAATAATATAATAGCTTTTGAAAGTAATTTAAAAGAATAATAAACATTCATGTATGAGACATGCGTTGCCCGTACAGAAATAGGGAAAATATATCGGTGACACGAGTACACATCTAATAGGTATTAATGGAAGCACTTTTCACTCCTATAGATTTTCATAAAATAGATATAACCTTTGGGGCACACATCTCACACCAATCAAAAGGAAACCTTCTCCCTTTCATGCTAACAATAAATAAAGATTTAACCACTTTCCAGTCAATGGAAAGAATCACTTTTTGAAAATAAGTAAATACTCCCAAAACACAGATATTAGTTGTTTTCTAAAGTTCCAATCCCATCCCAGAAACGTAAAAGAAAACTAGTTTGTATTACACACATAATACATGCATACACGTATCATATAGTAACAAACATATGCATGAATTCCATAAGTAATAGATTTATAAAACAATAATGAATTCAAGAGAGTTCGTTATCGATTCCCACCTCTTTTGATGACAAGCCACGCCTACCTCAAGATCCACAATCTACTGGTTCATCCTTTGGATCGATCGTTGTTAATAAAGATTAACTGTTAATCACAAAATCACTCTAAAATATTAGCCAAAAGGCTCAAACAAGGCTCATAACATAATCTCATACAATTCTCTAGTTATAAGCTAAGTAAACTATCTAATGGTTCCAAGCCCATTTATGGTTCTACACATTCTCATTATATAACTTTAGAACGATATTTTGGGGACTACTCAAAAAAGGTGGGGGACTACTTTGTGATAGGAATGTCCACCCTACATTCTAAGGGGTGTCCTAAAAGATTAGGGAAGACTAATCTGCCCTTGTCCTAATTAAGGTTATAACTAATCCTAATAACCCACTAATTTGACCACTACCCACTAATCTAACCCACTAAATTAAAACCTAAAATCAGTTTCAAAACCTTTTCTTTTCTTTTATTCTTCTTATTCTTCTTCTTCTTCTCCAACATCAACCAAGAAGTCCGATTCGAGTAAAATGAAAATCCGCAGGTAATTTCCTTCATACCCATTCCTTTTAATCGTTTTTTGTTGAAGAAATCGATTAGAAATCATCAAAAACCATAGAAAATGGTAGTTACAGTATAGATTTCGGTTAGGAGAATTTTTTTGAAAACCCTAGATTTTGGTGACCGAACTTTCAATATGAAGAACAGTTCGGCCAATTAGGAATTTTTAGGTAACCGAACTATGTAGTTCGGTAAGCTCGCAAAAAAAAATCGTAACCGAACTCCTTCTTTATATGAGAAATTTGAGTTCGGTTTAGTCGATAAATTTATATAGGTAACCGAACTTTGATAAAATATAGTTCGGTTACTTCGAAATTTCTATGGGGTAACCGAACTTTGATCTGTCAACACCAAACTTGTAGTTCGGTGACTTCGCAACTTATACCAGATAACTGAACTTTAGTCTGTTAACATTTTGTGTTTGATGTAATCCCATGTTCAATTTTATTTGATAAGACAATATTCTGTTTATCTAATAATGTGGTTTTCATTCATTAGGAACAAAGGAAAAATATCTAATCCCCACCTAAATGAAGATTTGAGAACTCCCACCCCTCGTGGTAGAATACATTTGGATTTCCGAAACCGTGGTACTAAAAATGCTAAACATGGAGGGGGATCGTTATAGGAAGTGAACCAAGAGAATGTTGGTAATGTAATCCAAGATGTCAATCAAGAGGTGATGGAGAATACAATTGATAATGTTATTGAAGAAGAGAATGATGATGAAGAAGAGCAAGGAAATGAAGACCATGGAAATGAAGAGGTTGAACAACAAAGAGAACACGTTGAAAATGTAGAGGAAGAAGAACAAGGACAGGGCAAAGAAGAAGAAGGATAAGAGGAAGAGAAGGATGAGGAAGGAGAGGAAGAAGAGGGGGAAGAGGAGGGAGAGGATGAAGAGGAAGAAGAGGAGGGAGAGGATGAAGAGGAGGAAGAGGAAGAAGAGGAGGAAGAAGAAGAAGAGCAATAAATTGTTTGTTAGCTTGGCCGCCATGAAATTTCCTTCAAGATGCTCCGGACGAGGGTGGTTATGACAACCTTCCATAACCTTGTAGAGAACCCATCCACCCAATTCTTCGTTGTAATTAAATGCAAGCTTGAATGGGCATTTAATCTTCTTTGAGAAAGTTTTGTTCTTCCTATTTGTCTTTCCTTTATAAACATAACCCTTCCTCTTGTGGCTTTTATCGGGATCACCGCTTCTCTCACAAACCATTTCAAAGCGGGTTTTGCTTTCTCTCCCATTCAATACTAATACGCACATGTATTTTAGTGCATGTTGTCTAGCCCAACTCTTTGCCTCTAAAGGACTTTTGAATACCAAGTCATTCATGTAGTGATGGGACGTGTCATCGTACAAAATATCAACAGGGGTAGGTTGATTTTCCATTGGTTCTATTGGATCAGATGCAACCTACGAGTAATAGCACAACGTCAATACCAACTAAAAATAAGAAATGCTTAAATTTTCGGCAATGTAAAAATAATATACGATCCTGCCGAACAAAAAGTTCGGTTATGAAAAAAATATTGCGATCTTGCCGAACTTGTTCTTTGGAATTTTCTATGGTATAGTTCGGCAACATAATTACTACACTCGACTAAACCGAAATACAAAGTTCGGTTAGCTATTCAATGAACGTGAATTGCGATCTTGCCGAACAAAAAGTTCGGTAACAAAGGGACTAAACTCGACTAAACTGAACTATTAACTATATACTCTATAAAATTAGTTCGGCAACGTTTTCTGGAAAAAGATAACCGAACTCTCAAAAACCTCCATTAAAACAGAGTTCGGTTACCTGCATATGCTGAAATGAGTAACTAAACTGCACATACGGGAGAGTTCGGCTACCTATTCTGCAGAATTGCTAACCGAACTACTTTGACCTAGCCGAAATTTCTTCCTGAAATTTTCGATTTGGCCAAGTTTTTGCACAATTCAAGCTACATTAACTAAATTTGAGCCATACATGAGTACCCATAACTTCATCTTCTGGTTGTGGCTGATAAAATTCATCATTTGGGTCGTTAGGTTGAGTTTGGGGTAAATAGCTTTCATCATCTAACAAATAGCTCATATCCGGATCATTAGAAATATTGACAAATATATTAGGAGATGAAGGAGGTTCTGATTCTGAGGAGGAGGTATCATCACATGAATCACTCATATCATATTTACTAAACTCAAAATAAGATTTTTTGGGTTCTTCCCTCTTTTTTTCTTCATCTTTTTTTATTCTTCTTCTTCTCTCTCAATAATTCTGATTCTAACAAAACTATCATATTAATAACTCACTAATCACTAACTAATCAGTAATTAATCATTACACTAACACTAACTAATCAATAAACTAACTAATTTAATTACCAAGGGTAAATTTGGTATTAAAAAAGAATTTAGATAAGGGGTGACCCAAAATTACTTCAAATGTCCTACCAAAAATTGAAGAGTAGTCCCCCACCTTTTTTGAGTAGTCCCCAAAAGATGGTTCTAACTTTAGCACGTCTAAAGGTTTACTAGTTCAATTAGATTGATACTATAGTCCGCTAGATACGTCTTATGAATATCTACAACTTTGTAGAAGGAACCAAAATCTAATTCAAACCATAAGAGGTCCAATTCATCAAAATATGAAAACTTACTCTAAGCCCAGGTCCATTAAAAAAGCCCATTAACTTAAGGTCTGGTCCATCTGAGTCAACTGACGGTCACTAACAGTCAAACTGACGGTCAAAGGTCAAACTGACAGCCAACATGTAAGTCCTGGTCAAGGGTCCACTGAGTCAGTTCTGAGTCGAACCGATTCAACTCAGTCAGATAAACTGAGTCAGCTAAGCACAGAATTAGTCAGACATCTGACTGGGATGACAAGGTGCAGGCCATTGCATAGGCCAAACTTCTAATGCACAAACAATATGAAATACAAATGCAAACAACCATACCCTGTAGTTCAAATACAAGCCTAATCTACCACTACAACATCTACCAACTCAACTACGCAAACATTCTCATCTGCAAGGCACAATACCAACGGCAATACAGCCAGATTACACTTAAGAGTCTTAAATCTCTTAACACAGACACTAATATCATCCCCTATTACCACCTGATATTTATCTTCACCTGTAACTCATTCACAGACCAGCATCATCACCTACAATTCCATTTCCAAGCAACCACCACCACCAAGTTCAGTTCCAATACCCAACTAACATACATCAACAACTACAATACTAACCCAGTTCCCTCAATATTAACTAATCTGCACAATCATTACTTAGTCGCAGATCATCTACCAAGAATACAGACATAATAACTTCAAAACTACAATATTCATGTCAGCTACAACAACAGCATCAATACTCTTCCTGTAACTCAGCTCAGTTCAACTCCACAAATTGCAGTTCATCCCAAAACTTATCTACCACCTTCTTCATGTCTACCATAACAACATATTCATAACATTAATCTACCCTCCTGCAATTTCATTGTCATTAAATCAATGGCCTTGTATTACCATCTGCAAACCCAATCTCTAACATCTTCATCACTAACTCAACTGCAATACACAGTCAAACCAAATCTGCAACTTCCACTTCAATCCAACCTCACCAACTCTTACATTTTCCAACCCCCACAAGTCATTCATCTAACTCAGTTCAGTCTTCTTCTTGACCTAAACCACCATCTCAACCAATTCCTTCATCTGTTTCAAGTTTAATCGTTGCAAAATTCATCTCTTCCAGTTTCTGAAGGTATTCAATCACTTCATGAACCCTAACCAAATTGGGAAAGAACAGAACATAAACTCTAATTCACTAACAACATGTTTGTTTTTTCCTCTATATAGGTAGAGGGCTCTACATAGAGAT
>JAJJMB010014758.1:115132-197324 GCA_023531105.1 Papaver atlanticum | reverse complement strand
TTAGTTGATCAAAACTATATCTTGATTTCTAATCTACATTTAGTCAAGTCTCGGATTAGGATAGAAGTGTGTAGTTGAGTACCAGACATCACTGCGTTCTACCATTTGAAAGTGAAGATCAACCGAAGCTTTTGGAGAACTTCATCAACAAAAGGTGAGTGAAGACTGTACCACCTATTACTCAAGTTTTCACCTTTCTATCTATGAGACAATGTCGCATGAATAAATAGGACATTACATGCATAACAGAAATTTCGAATCAAGTTTATCTTGTTAATCATTCTCGAAATATGTTGACTAAGCTTAAGAACATTTGTTCATACTTGATGAATTTTGTTAAGAACAATTTATTGTTTATGACCTAAATTATGATTCAATATTTAATCATTTGAAAATAGCCTGGAACAGTGATATGTGTCAATGATGTTTTTTGGGAATGTTTCAAATTGATTATTAGAGAGATATAAAACAACTGTAAATTTAGATACAGGACAGTATGCATACCAGTTCATACTGGCACATCTGTTATAGGTCCGGTGCCGCAGTACATGTACCCAGTATACTTACCGGCGTAACTATAGTTCGGCAACGACTTTTGGTACGCATACCAAGTATGCACACCTTAAAAAGTCTATTGACTCGTGAACAAGGATGGTACGCATACCCAATATGCAAACCGGAAAATATCTATTGACTCATGAACCAGGATGCTACGCATACCCAGTATGCAAACCTAGAAAATATCTATTGACTCCTGAACCCGTTTTTGTCTTGAGGGTATACAAACCCGGTACACGTACCGTGACAAAAAATGCTCACGAACAGGAATACAGTACACGTACTTACCCTGTCGAATATTTTTAGATGCATTAGAATTATTTCTATGATATAATCGGCATTTGAACAACTCTCTAAAAACACTACCTAGACATATTTAATAACATTATAACCTATAGTTGTGACTTAAGATTAAAATCTTAAAGAGTTATATGAAAATGGTTAAGCTTACAGTTCGTCTGGCTAGTTTCCGATAACCTTTCATAAACAAATCATTGTACAAGGTTCAGTTACGGTTCATCCTAACTATAATGTATATTCTGTTATGTTGATCTCAAGTCAAGTTTTTCAGCTAATGGTGATTATTAATTGCTTGATTCCAAATCTACCTTAGCTTAAATCTAAAGCAACCTTGATCTTGAAAGTCTATATAAGGAGAACCTCAAGCAACTGGGATTTTTGAATCCCTAACACTATTTTTTTGTGTCCTAGTTGTAAACTAGAGTCATCCCCTCCTTTAAACCTTTTTAGCTTTACTTCACCTAGGGATTCGTGAAGCCAGGTCTAACTATCTTTAACTTGATAGTTCATGTATCCTGATCTTGCTACTGATTGTGGAGCCTTTATCTCCAACATGAGAGATAGATAGAAATCACAAAGTTCTTCATCTCAGACTTTGTGATTCCACATGTATAGTCTATTTCATAGAACTTGGTGATCTTATGGAGTTAAACTTATTTACACTTTAGGTTGCTTTCTAGGAGGAATTCACATGTGCATCTTTTAATGTGTTTGTGATGAAATCAGGAAATTAGCGGGATATACTTGCAATCAAGATATCCTAGGACCTTTAATAAAAAGAGAGATTAAATTATCAATTCTAGTCATTGATGAAAATACATGTTTGTGAATGATACAACCCCTTGACCAATATCTTCCTCTTATTGATTACATTCTATTCTTTTATTTGCTTTCGAATTATTTTTATTGCTTTGCTAAAACAAAATCCCCCCTTGGTTACTTAGAAACTGAAATTGCATAACAACATAAGCCTTCCATGGAACGAACTCTTTCTTATCACATACTATATTCATTTATTTAGTTGAGTGAGAAAGTGAATTATTTTTGACGCATACGATAGCGATCATTACTAAAAACTTTGTGTAGTGTTGGTAGTTACTTTATACAATGTTTATCTTGTTTAAGAATTTTAGTCGTACGTACAAAGGAAATTATGGAGTGATTTAATGTGTGAGAGTTGTTCTTTAGAGTTTGATTAAACTTCAAATGTCATGTTTCAAGATTTAATAGTTTCCCACACAAAGAATACTTATCATGTTATGTTGCACATAACATATTCATTTTTCTTTTGATTTTTTTGTTGATATGATCATGTTATTAGTTGAGTAAGTATTGATTTTTCCTTTAAATTACTGATCTGCTCGCTCTACTAGTACTGCTAACTTAACTGTAAATATGTAATCACTTTATGTCTGTATGTTATTCCATAATTGTTTCACTAATTAGTTAGCAAAAATGTGGTATTTGAGGATTTGCATGTAGAAATTTTATAGTCGTCCAAGGCACACGGTAGAGTAACGATTTTTTCCATATGAAGGACTGGTACATTAAGAATCACTTTTGTTATAGGGAGAGATCGAGGGAGTGGAAAACTCGTACTTAACTCACCTAATACGACTTGTCCCATATTTTTCTATCCATCCCCAAAACCTCTTACACGTTTTAAAAGTAAGAACTAAATTATTCCTATTTACTTCTTATTCTTTTGATCCGTAAAGAATAAAAATACATTGTAGAAATATTTTTCAAATCTTCTGAAAAATCTTAACCAAATCATCTTTAACGGGATTAGCATATTATGGGACGATATAAACAAAAGATCTCATTTTAACAAGATCTCCCTAAGTAAGTTGAATCTAAATAAGAGAAATTTTTTATTTTATTCAAAATCCAAAATTCATGAGAAAATTTGTTAAGCATGATTATGTGAGGTTGATTTTTACTTTTATAATGTTCACGAAGTGCTTTACTCATGTGCATTTTGATATTCACATTTTATTATTAGGTGATTTTTATTTTTCAAGTGGTACTGATTTTATTTTAATGTTGTGATGAATGTAAACATTTAAGGTTTAGGGTCAAGTGTATATAGGTTATCTAATTAGAAATAGGTATATAAAGTTTAGATTGACTTAGTAATTCCCCTTTTCAATTCCACAGTAGCATTCGAAGTTTATTAATTTTGATTAATTTTGTTGCAATTTTTTACTAGTATCAGTGGGTAACAACAGTTATTTATGGAGGTTATGTTGTAACTAAAGAATACCATGTCTTCAGTACATCTCCTGATGTTTTAAATTGCCCTAAAGGTCGATGAAAAAGTCATCAGCGTCAATTCGAAGGGGTGATCGACTACCTAATGAAGGTATTATGGAATAGGTAGACAAAGATATTATAGAATTGCGAGGATGGATACAAGAAATGGTTATCTGAAGTTTTTTTTCCAAATAAACTCTTATTTGGTTTAGTAAATGAACGTACCAAATTATTTGGAAGTTTGTAGTCTGCTTCGGAGCTGAAGATGAGCCAATTAGCCCTTCCAAAATGATTCATTTACTTAAGATGCTTGAAATTATGAAAACCTTGAAAGATCAGATGTTTTCTCTGATCCCGACGATGATGTGTTTGTCACAATTTTGCTGGCACCCTATGTAAAAAATAAGAAGCGCGAGAACTGACTTGCATAGCTCCCAGTCCTATGTTGTCAATCTTTTGTATTTCAAGTATTTTCTTTTTCTTTTCTAGTTACACAACAAATTCAAGAAGAGCTTGAAATGTTATACCTTTTTTTATCTTTCTTTTCTATTAGCTCATGCAGTAATAACAAGGCAATGCCTTAACAAAGTAAGATCTGGACTAAATACTTAGCAAACTCTAGGATTTCATTTTGCATTCTCGTTATCTTTAGTGAATGAGAAAGTGATATTTCTCGCTCTCCGGACAGAACCAGAAATAATAAATCCACTTGTTTTTAGGTTACGGATTTTATGGAACTCACATTGGTTCTAGATAATGTGAAAACATGATTTCTTGATTTGCAGATAAAACGGAATTTGAAAAGTTCAATGGTAGAACTAAAACTCTTGTCTATACATTATTCGACCAGAAATTTGAAGATTTTGATAACACAAAAAGTTCTTGTATTTATTAATTAATATATGAATTTTAGGAGTATTGGAGAAGTTCCCTTTACAAATTTACAAAAAAAGATGTGCACAACAACATATAAACTGGAAATTATCAACACGAACCATTGCTGATTTTTCGATCCCTACCAAATATCGTATTTTTTTCATTATGTCAAGGTATCGCTTCGGCCAAGCAATTGAGTTTTCATTCTTTTAGCTAATCTAGTAAGAAAATGTTGGAAGTGAAGTCAATTGACTAATGTTGGGATACCAACACCACAATACACTGCTTCCTCTTATCGCATATTTCCTAAATTAAGTTCTTTGTTAGTTTAATAGATGATTGCTTAATTTAGAGTTCTTACTTTTTTTAGAATTCAATAAGTTATATATATACTGTTGTCCAGAACTTTGAGAGGTAATCAATTGATATCAATCTATTTAAATTTCTTAATTCAGGTGGCTAATCCCCAATTCAAAGGATTTATGGTATTGATCTCCTATCAATTGATCAAATTATCATTGTGTTTCTTCTGTTTGGAGTTGAAACCTAACATCTGGTACAGAGCAGGTTAGGTCTTAATCCATACTTATTCGAATTTTTTTTCCTCTGTTTACTCATTGATTCTAAGGATGAAAATTCACGACTTAACTCAACATGTTCAAGGGTTAACTGGAAAATTAGATACAGTGATTGCCGACGTGAAATAAGATCGAGTAAATTCTGATACTAAATTTGAAACTATGCTGAGATAGCTTAAAGCATCTAATACGGAAGATATTACCACTTGCAATAAGTATTCAGAAAGTATAAACAATCTTGGAAATATTCTTCGTCTCCCTCCTGAAAATAGAGTTGTTAATACAATGGGCTCAAATAATGGTGCTGCTCCTGGAGCTGGTTTAATCATTTGAAATGGAACAATCAACTTGAAATTTCCTACTTTTGATGGAGAGGATCCTGAAGGCTGGATATTTCAAGCTGAACAATACTACAGTCTTCATGGTGTTGAAAATGCTCAAAAGATACCATTAGCTGGTGTTTACTTAAAAGGAGATGAAAATTCCTAGTATCGTTGGATTAAAGACTCTCTTGAAGAACCAACATGGGAACAATTCTCTTCTAAACTTTGTTCTCGATTCAGGTCTCGCAAGCATATCGATCTCTGCAGCTCCTTATCCAAGTTATCGCAGAAAGGTAATGTTCGCGAACTCATTACTGAATTTGAAAGATTACTTTACTTTGTACGTGGTATACCCGAAGAACATCTGGTTAGTATCTTTGTTTTTGCCATTCGCCCTGATATTGGTACTGGTGTTCGTCTATTTTTACCCAAAACCCTTTTCGAGGTATTTGACATAGCTTTACGACAAGAAGATGTTATTACTGCTAGTAAAGCTTATTCTATAGCAAAACCATGGATTCGTTCGGCTCAACCAAAATTGTTAGGAACTGTAACACCTTCAAACTCTCAAAAGAATAGCTTACCTCCGGGAGTTAAGCGTTTATCGTGGATAAAACAAAAGGAACGACATGAGAAAGGCGTTTGTTTTAACTGCGATGAGTTGTATAAGCCTGGCCATCTTTGTGTGCAATCTCGCTTTTTGTATTTAGAAGGTGCTTTCGGTGTTACGATAACCGAACTTGATTCAGATTCTAGTGGTGGCAATGATAATACAACCATGACCGAAAAGAATGACGATGCTGCAATGGAACCTGAAATTTCACTTCATGCTCTTATGGGTTCTCCATTTCCTAACACAATGCGCATCAAGGGATATATAAAGAGGCATCCAATTACGGTTCTTATCGAATCAGGTTCCACTCATAATTTTCTTCATCCTACAATCGCCAAGCAATGCGGATACTCTATTCAATCTAAGGATGCAGTTATGCGAGTAATGATAGGGGATGTGGATTTCTCCAAACTAGCGGATCATATGATAATGTGTCAATTAAGTTACAGAACTATAGTTTCTGCAATGAATTTTTTTTGTTAGCAATTAGTGGTTGCGATGCCGTATTGGGTGTTCAGTGGTTACAAACTTTAGGAGATATAAGTTGGGATTTTACAAGTTACACATGAAATTTTGTATATCAGGTACTGAATTTTATTGGTTGGTGACAATTCCCCAACAGTTATTCTTTTAGATCACACTCCTATGCAGCGTTTAACAAATCGGGAGCAATAAAGCATTTTGTTACAGTTATCTTCAACATCAGACTTGGGATCTTCGACTCTTTCTCAGGTACCTTCTGAAATTACAGAATTAATTTTATGTTTTCAGATGTGTTTGGTTCTCCTACATCTCTTCCACCTATACATTCTCATGACCATCGCATTCCTCTAGTTCCAAATTGTTCCCCGATAAATGTAAGACCCTACAGATACCCTCATTTCTAAAAGGAGGAAATTGAAAAGATTGTTTCAGAATTGAAAAATGCAGGCTTCATACGTCCTAGCACTAGTCCTTATTTTTCACCAGTTTTATTGGTACGTAAAAAAGACGGATCTTGGCGCATGTATGTCGATTATAGGGCACTAAATAAACTTACGGTGAAGGAAGGGTTTCCTATTCCAGTTGTGGATGAATTACTCGATGAATTGCATGGTAAAAAAAGTTTTTTCTAAAATGGATATGTGTGGGATTATCACCAGATTCGTCTACATGGTCCTGATATACACAAGACCGTATTTCGGACACACGATGGCCATTACGAATTTCTGGTAATGCCATTCGGTCTGTCTAATGCTCCAGCAATTTTTCAAATTTTGATGCATGATATTTCCAGGCCATATCTTCGTAAGTTTGTTCTCGTTTTCTTTGACAATATATTGGTGTACAGTAATTCTATCTCCGAACATATTAAGCATTTGGAACTTGTTTTTGAGATATTACGTCCTAACAACCTTTTTTTAAAGGGGCCTACGTGTGATTTTGCTAAATCATCCATAGGCTATCTTGGGAATATGGTTACTGCTGATGGGGTATCTGTTGAGAACGACAAAATTTCTAGCATCGTCAACTGGCCTAATCCGTCTTCAATTAAGGATCTTAGGGTTTTTTTAGGTTTGGCAGGTTACTTTCGTAAATTTTTCAAGGACTATGGGAAGATAAGTGCTCCACTAACTCAGTTATATATTGAAGTGTAATGTTTTTTATTGGTAATAATTAGCTACAAAAGCATTCAAACAACTCCAGCCTTCCTTAACAACCACTCCAGTATTGGCACTTCCGGATCTTTCAAAAGAATTTACCTTAGAGTGTGATGCTTATGGTAATGGGTTAGGAGATGATTTAATGCAATCCGATAGACCTATTTCTTTTTATAGCAAGCCGTTATCAGGTAAAAATTAAAATCTTTCGGTTTATGATAAGGAAATGCTTGTTATTGTCTTTGCGGTTCAAAAATGGCAACCTTACTCGCTCGGTCGACATTTTAAAATTTACACAGACCATCGTAGTCTTAAGTACTTTCTAGAACAAAGATTATCTTCAATTGAACAGCAAAAATGGTTGTCCAAACTTTTGGGTTAGTATTATGAGATTATTTTTCGATGTGTTGTTGCAAATAAGGCTGCAGATGCCTTATCTCGTGTTTCTGATGCTCATCTTCTGGCGATTACTGCCCCTATATTTTCTGGCGTAAATGATATTATTCGAGAATGTCATCATGACAATGAATTAAGTTTTATTATAGAAGATTTACGTCGCAACCCAAATTATAAACCAAAGTATTCTTATACTGATGGTATTCTCCATTATAAAGGGCATGTTGTGGTGGTTTCTACTTCTACGTGGTAATCTAAACTTCTTCATGAATTTCATGAAACTCCTCTTGGTGGACACTCTGGTTTTCTCCGTACTTATAAGTGTCTTCAAAGAAATTTTTACTGGAAGGGAATGTAACATTCGATTAAAACCTACATTGCTCAATGCGACATTTTTCAACGTAATAAATCCGAGGCTATTGCTCCTCCAGGACTTCTTCAGCCTTTACCTATTCCAGAAGATGTATGGATGGATATTTCAATGGATTTTATTGATGGATTGCCAACCTATAATCCTAAAACTTCTATACTTTTCGTAGTGGATCGCTTATCAAAGTATGCTCATTTCATTGCTCTTTCTCATCCATATACCATTGCTACTGTTGCTGATATCTTTATTCGCGATGTTGTACGTATTCATGGAATGCCGCGGATAATAGTAAGTGACCGTGATCCTATATTTTTGAGTAAATTTTGGGAAGCTTATTTCTCTTTACAAGATACTCAATTGTGTAAAAGTTTCTGCATACCATCCTCAAACGGATGGGCAAACGGAGGTTACCAACAGAACTTTAGAGAGCTACCTCTGTTGTTTTGATGAAACGAAACCTCATGATTGGTTTAAATGGTTGTCATGGGCGGAATGGTTGTATAACACAACTTATCACTCGGTAATAAGGATGACTCCTATTGAAGCTGTTTACAGTCGGCCTCCGCCTACAATTTCAGCCTACCTTCCAGGTTCTACACTTGTTAATGTTGTTGATGTCATCTAAAGAGCTAGAGACCGCACTCTACAAATTCTGAAGACCCATCTACGCGATGCTCAAGCTCGAATGAATACTTACGCTGATGCTCATCGCATGGAGCGAAGTGAGCGAAGTTTTGCAGTAAATGATTCGGTTTTTCTTCGTTTGCAACTGTATCGTCATAACACTGTCACTAATCAGTCATTTTTTAAACTTTCCCCTAGTTTTTACGATCCTTTTTGTATTACTGAGAAGATAGGAACAATTGCTTATAGGTTGGAACTACCTTCTACAAGTCGCATTCATCCGGTATTTCATGTTTCCTCTTTGAAGTTGAAACTGGGGTCTAATGTTGATGTTGATGCAAACTTTCCCACTACTGTGGATCATTTCGAATGGGAACCAGAGGCTATATTGGAGTGTAAACTGTTCAAAAAGGGTAATCGCGTTGGAACTCGTTGGCTTGTCAGGTGGAAAGATCATTCCGAAGAAGAAGCTACTTGGGAGGATGCAGATGGATTTTCTCTTCGCTTTCCAGATTTTGAGGCTTGAGGACAAGACGTGTTTGAAGGAGGGTGGGATGTTGGGATACCAACACCACAGTACACTGCTTCCTCTTATCGCATATTTCCTAAACTAAGTTCTCTGTTAGTTTCTTAAAATAGATGATTTCTTAATTTAGAGTTCTTACTTGTTTTAGAATTCAATAGGTTATATATATACTTTTGTCCAGAACTTTGAGAGGTAATCAATTGATATCAATCTATTTAAATTTCTTAATTCAGGTGGCTAATCCCCAATTCAAAGGATTTAGGGTATTGATGTCCTATCAATTGATCAAATTATCATTGGGTTTGGAGCTGAAACCTAACAACTACATCGTTTGAATTTTAGCCTGATTAAATGATTGTTGTTAACGTGGCTAGTAGCTACCATATTCTTTTCAATACCGGGGTAAAGTACCATTTCACCAATACTTAGTTAATAGTGAAATGTTGAGTTTTATTGTTACTGGAATGGTAGAGAAATATTGTATTCCACCATCACCCTGATGGTAGTGAAAGGTTTCATTTAACTGCTATTTAGTTAAGGGTGACATGCTAAGTTTCACCTTCTTATGTACGCTAGATAAATTTGCATTTCACTTTTTGAACTATAAAAGTGAATCTTTCATTTCTCTTTTACTGGCACGAACGAACGAATGTTTTACAGACTGGTTTTTTTTGTTTGTATACATGCGTAGAAAGAAGCGAAAACCATGCTCTAATATTTTGGGGACATGGGATTCTTCGCTTCCAGCAAGCTCAGGTACATTTGATGACAGAGATTCACAGAATGTAAAAGAAAGTGTTAAGGGTTGAGTGTCATTTTCATAACCTTCAAAATCTTTTTATTCACCTGTCATTGTCGTCGTTACTTTGTCCGAGATGCACTTTTAGTAATAAAATGTCCAAAATCCTTATAATTTCACGTTTAATGATCATAAAAGAAATTGGTGTTTTAGGGATTTTAGAGTTTTGGCTATCGATAGTAAAACTAGTGAATCATTTGGTTAGTTGTATAAGGCAATGACTAAATACAACCCCTACTAAGGTTAAATACAACCCTTAAACAAAATTATTAAACTTGATGATATGGGTAGACAAAACTCACCTTTATTGTTTTATTTTTTTGCCCTAGATATGGAAAAACCCCACAACCGATTCATCATGACCCTAAATTCCAACCAATATTTGTATTAATAAGTGATTTATTTCCACTTTTACATCAGTTCTCATGGGGAGTCTAAATGATAAGCACCTTCCCTGCTGCTCGTTTGCTGGGAAACCAAAGGAAAATAAATTTCGAATCTAATTTGGCCATGAACAATACTTCCGGAGTTTGATAATGTCGTGGAAATGAGGATGGGTTGATCTTTTTTTTAACAGTTTTCGGTAATGAGCCTTAACTAAATAAGGATGGACGATTGATTAATGGTTAAGATATAAGTGATTGATTAATTATTCTCATTGAATATATGTGATTGCATCCAAATACTAACGATTGCCAAATAATTCTTTCCATTCAAACTTCATAACTCAAATCAGTAATTCAATGGGCGATCAATGGAAGTTTGTGCGTCTGCAAAATTATGGATGTGCCGGTGAGGGAAGAAGATGAAGAAGAATGAGTGTTTTGTTTACCCACATAAATAAGGTTTTTAATATTTATAAAGGTTTGTATTTAATTTAGTGAGGGTTGTATTTAGTCACTGCCTTGTATAAATATCCATTGAGTAGACTTTAAAGGATATTTTAGTCCAGAAAATATAAAAATCTAAGTCATTCATAAATCATTGATTTGATTACTAGTTTTCTGCTCTCTTGATCCAAAAAAAAAAAACTCTACCAATAACAAAAGTGGTAAGAATTTGGCGTAAATGCTCCGTCATTTATACCCGGGCATTCTCGGTCATCACAAATTGAGACGACTGATTAAATAGTTTAAGGATTAGGGGAGATGAATTATCCAAAATATCCACCTCGGTAGTGAACACATTATTGAAACACAAACGCCGAATCTCAAGAAAATGGAAACTCAAACGCTTCATATTTCTCTTATCTCTCACTATTTAAAACTTCTTCTCCTCTGTTGATTTGTTCAAGACTCATAGGAAAGAAAATATTTAGAGGAAGAGAAACCCTAATTTAAGTTCCAAACATGTCTGGTAATCCATGAGAAGCAACGGAACAAGGTTTCATTAGTCTTAAGGTTAAGAGCAATGTACGTAAAGTCTCTTTTCTATATCTGAATCTTTCATCTTCTTATTTTGAGAAAATCTATATCTGAATCTTTCAATAGATGAGGCTCTTAATTAATATTTGTGTTGGTATATTTGAGATGTGGGTCTAAGGATTTCTTTCGTTTTAGTACTTATTAAAGTTTGTACGTTATGGTGTTTCGTAGGTTAGTAGTGGGCAAGTTGTATTTTGGGTAAACCAACTGCCACTAGTCCAGTTGGCCAGGGGTTGGGCTCCCAACCTATAGGTTGTGGGTTCAATTTCCGTTGCTGATCGATCAAAAAAAAAGTTGTATTTTGGGTTGATAAATATGCACGACTTAATAGCTTACTTGTTTAAAATTTAAGAATTTATGTGGTACCTGGATGGATATTCATGTGACCCATGAATGGTACTAACAGTTATGTTAGGATCATCCATCACAATTTGTTATCACGTTTTTCTATCTCTGAATCATACAACTTCTTATTCTATTTCTTTTTTCCTTCCTGATATGTTAATGATAGAGTTGAACATATTTGGTTGGCAAATTATTCATTAAGTTGCATCAATCCATGATTCTTTATTAAACTGTCGTCGATCATGACTGCATGATGGAACTGAAGTTTTCTTTAAGACCAAGCGCAACACTAAGTTAGGTAAACTTGTGTGTTGTAAAGCAACAACAATTAACAATCAGGGGAAATGAAAATAATAAAAAATAGATAGATAAATCTCAAATCCATAAGAGGATTGAGCCAAATCTGGTGTTAAAAGAACATAACCACAAGGTTTATTTCATTGACTTTTCAGGTGAGAACATAATACTATTCTCTTACACATTAATTACCCAATAATCGAACTCATCTAGGACCCAACGGATTGGATGCACGTGTTGTAATCTGACTGATCAATTACTAACTAATCAATTAACAAAGGAAATTAGTAAGGCACCCTTAAGAACTACTAGACGCAGACTCTTCAGCAAAGTTAACTGTCACACTGTGACATTGCCTTCCCCTGAAAAACATCCTTGTCTTCAAGGATGAACTTAGGATAATGAGCTCTGACAGTGGTGAGATCTTCCCAGGTTGCATTCTTAGGAGATGAATTAGTCCATTGAATCAGCAACTGTTTGACCAATCCGTTTCCCCGTAAAATGGTTTTGGTATGCAAAGTCTTCTCAGGAAGCATGATTATATCACCTGTGTGGTCCATAATTGGTAGAGTAGGTGATGGAGTATGCATAATGCCAATGTGTTTTTTGAGCTGGGAGACATGGAACACAGGGTGGATACGAGCATGAGAGGGCAACTGTAATTTGTAAGCCACCTTCCCCACTCTCTGCAACACTGTAAAAGGGCCATAAAATTTGGAAGAGAGTTCAAAGTTCTTCCTTAGAGACAGAGAAGCTTGTATGTATGGTTGCATCTTCAGATACACTAGATCACCTACATCAAAAGATCTATCCTGTCTAGATTTGTTTGGATAAAACTTCATTCTCTTCTGAGCTTGATGGAGAGATTCATTGAGGATATTTAGTAGAGAATCTCTCTCCTTCAGGTAAGATTCCACTGCTTCCACTGAAGTAGTAACAGAAGATGGAAAAGCAAGATGAGGAGGGACATACCCATAGAGTGCTCGGAAGGGATTTTCAAACTAGTGTGGTAACTAGTATTGTACCACCACTCAGCTAAGGCCAACCAATCACTCCATTTGCTTGGCTTGTGTCCAGTTAGACACCTCAAATAAGTCTCCAGACAAGCATTGACTCTTTCAGTTTGTCCATCTATCTGGGGATGATAAGTTGTACTCAAATGCAGACCAGTACCCAATGCCTTGAACAAATCTTTCCAGAAGTTGCTTGTAAAAACCTTGTCTCTGTCAGAGACAATGGAAGAAAGCAAGCCATGAAGTTTGAACACCTGAGTGAGGAAAGCATGTGCTACAGAGGCAGTTGTGTATGGGTGTGAGAGAGCTATGAAGTGAGCATATTTGGTGAGTCTGTCCACAACCACCAATATGACACTTTTTCTGCTGCTAATAGGTAATCCCTTTATGAAATCCATAGTAATATGTTACCAAGCATGTTCAGGTATAGGTAGGGGTTGGAGCAAGCCAGTATGATTGGTGTTGTCACTCTTGTTCCTCTGACAAATATCACACTGAGATACCAGCTGGACTATGTCTCTATGCATGCCTTTCCAATAAAAGTGACTTCAATCTCTGACAGAAGTAGCTTGAATTCCTGAGCGCCCTCCAATGGCAGATGCATGAAGAGAAGTTAAAAGAGTTTGCCTGACATTACCTCCTGTGCCAATGTATAGTTTAGTTTTGTACCTTAAAATTCCTTCCTTATATGTGTAATTGGGTATACTATCAGGACTGAGAAGAAGTTGAGAGATTAGCTGTGAAACTTTAGCATCATGCAAGTAGCTGTGAAGAACTTCTTGGACCCATGTTGGTGTAGAAATAGCCATGGAATTACAATTAACAATCTCTGGAAGTCTTCTAAAGAGAGCATCTGCAACCAAATTGCCAGCTCCTTTCTTATATTGGATGTCATAATCAAACCCCAAGAGCTTAATCAACCACTTCTGTTGGAAGGTAGTAGTAAGCTTTTGTTCAAGAAAATACTTGATACTTTGGTAATCAGTCTTAATAGTAAATCTAGTGCCATGTAAATATTGTCTCCATCTCTGAACAGCCAAGACAATGGCTAGGAAATCCTTTTCATAAGTAGAAAGTGCTCTGGCTCTGGGTCCCAAAGGTTTGCTGAAGAAAGCTATTGTCTTCCCTTCTTGAAGTAAAACTGCTCTAACACAGAGATCACTAGCATCACTTTCAACAACAAATGGTTTGGTGAAGTCTGGAAGAGCTAGAACAAGAGTGTTGCTCATTGCCTTTTTGAGTTGCTCAAAAGCATGTGTTGCAGCTGGTGTCCAAAGGAAAGAGTCCTTCTTAAGAAGATTTGTCATAGGTTTACTGATGAAGCTATAACCATGTACAAATTTTCTATAGTAACCAGCGAGTCTAAGAAAGCCTCTCAGTTCTTTAATGTTTTTAGGCACTGGCCAACTTTGCATGCAAGCAATCTTATTTGGATCTGCACAAACCCCTTCAGCTGTAATAATGTGACCAAGGTATTCCAATGAAGGTTGTCCAAAGCAGCATTTAGACAATTTAGCAAAAAGTTGGTATTGTCTCAACAATCCAAAGACAATTCTGAGATGCTCCAGATGCTCAGTCATGTTGGGGATGTAAATCAGTATATCATCAAAGAAAACTAGAAAAAATCTTCTCAAAAATGGTTAAAAAACATCATTCATTAGTGCTTGAAATGTAGCAGGAGCATTTGTAAGGCCAAATGGAATTACTTTAAACTCATAGTGGCCATGATGAGTTCTAAAGGCTGTCTTGAAGATGTCCATGTCACTGACTCTGATTTGATGATAACCTGCTCTTAGATCAATTTTATAAAAAACTGTAGACCCCTTCAATTCATCCAATAATTCATCAACAATGGGAATTGGAAATTTATCTTTAATAGTGATACTGTTGAGCTTCCTATAATCGACACAAAATCTCCAAGAATTATCTTTCTTTCTAACCAGAAGTATGGGAGAAGCAAATGGACTATGACTAGGTTTAATGATTCCAGTTTGAAGCATTTCTTTGACTAATTTCTCAACTAAACCCTTTTGTATATATGGACATTTATAAGCTCTTTGATTCACAGGTGTAGGAAGAGGTTGTAAGGGTATTGTGTGATCCAAACTTCTCTTAGGGGGAAGCTGGGTGGGTTCCTGAAAAATGTCATTGAATTCATGTAACAAAGGATGTAGAATGTCAAGAGTGGTGGGTGGGCTAGTGGATAAGGAGATGGAGAAAAAATGGCCCACAATGCCATGTGAAGTGGTAGAAAAGAATTTCTTGACTGACTCACCACTAACCATAAGTAATGAAGATGTTGGAGAAGTTCCTTGTAAGGTAATTTGCTTGTTATGGTACTTGAATGAGATGCTCAATTTAGAAAAATTAAAGAGCACATCACCTAAGGTTCTTAACCAATCTGCATCTAGTACAATATTACACCCACCCAAGGGTAGCAGTCTTAAATTCTCCACAAAGTTGTGCCCATGCATACTCCATTGGAGGTTAGAACATATCCCAATACAGACTGTTTGTTCTCCATTGGCAACTGTGACCAGCATTGAAGGAGTTTGCTCAATGGGATATTTAAGGGAAGTATCTAATGTGCTATCAATAAAACTTGTGGTGCTACCTGTATCAATAAGAATGGATACCTTTCTCTTATTGAGTAAGCCTGGAATCCTTATGGTGTCACCAGCGGCACTGCATGTGAGAGCATGTAAAGATACCTCTATGTCAGATTGTAATGGTGACTCAGTTGCTTCTTCAAAAACTTCCTCCTCCTCTTCTGTTTCTGTGGAGTCAGTATTTTCAACTTGGAGCATGAAAATCTTTTGTTTGCCTTTCCAAAAGTGGCCCTGCTTGTACACCTCATCACAGTTATAACATAACCCCTGAGCTCTCCTTCTGTTCATTTCCTCCTAAGATAGTCTTTTAATTGTAGGAGAGGTAGTGGTGGATTTGGAGGTGGGAGTGAAAAAGGACTTTGGAGTGGTAGGAGCAGATTTTGATGAAGTGAGAATAGGTTTAGAAAATTTGGAGATGAGTATTGTTTATTTGAATGAAATGAGGTGTTGAAGGATCTTGTAATGTCTTGGTAGCTGAGGCAGCAAGGTTAACTTTCTGCTCCTATAATCTAGCTAGTGAAAAAGCCTCAGAAAGTGTGGGTGGTTGGAACATTGAAACAGATTTACCAATTTCCTCTTTGAGACCACTAAGAAAACTCATGACAAAGTAAGCCTTAGTAAGAGAAGGATTCATGTTAAGCACTAAGGCTTTCAAAGATTCAAAGTCTTCATAAAACTACCCACAAAATTTTCTTCAATTGGATTTTCAAATCGAGCACACAAATGATTAGCTAGATCCGACCATGTAATACGAGGTCTATTGACTTGAAAATTTAAAAACCATTTTTCAGCCTTACCTTCCAAGTAGATTGCAGCAATATTCGCTTTCAGATGTTCTTCTATATTGTTTAGTTGAAAGTACCTTTCACTTTTTTGAATACATCCCCTTGGGTTATCGTCATCGAATCTTGGAAAATCCAATTTAGGAACCCTGTAATGTTGATTATGAAAAAACGGTGGTGGGTTAGGAAAGAAATTATGATTAACATTAGTTTCATTGTGAGAACCACCAGGTCTCTCAGGATTTGGTTGTGGTTGAGGTCTCTCAAATATCTTCAGCGGAGTATCAAACTTGGTGCTCATGGTATCAAATTTACTATGTAGATCCGTCAGCTCAGTTTTGATTTGATCTTGTGCACCTCTGAGTTTTTCCACATCTGATTCAACCTCCTTCAATGTCATGATGATGAAAAAAAATTGAACAACTTGAGCGGAATCGAAATGGCTCTGATGCCAATTGTTGTAAAGCAACAATTATTAACAATCAGGGGAAATGAAAATGATAAAAAAATAGATAGATAAATCTCAAATCCACAAGAGGATTGAGCCAAATCTGGTTCTAAAAGAACACAACCACAGGGTTTATTTCATGGGAAAATTAGGCTAAGGCCCCACCCATGGGTTACCCATAATATCAAGCCCTTAATTAAAAGAAATTTAAATCTAGGCCTCGAAACAATAAAAGACGTTGATACCCTTATGCATATTGTCAAACCCATAATTAAATAAAAATTAAATTTAGGCCCAAAATTATTAAAATATAGCGTGATGATGTTCCAACCACCTCCGACCACCATATGCATCGCCAATCACCTCCGACCACCACCGCCGCCCATCGCCACTGATAACCGTCGCCGCCCACCGCCACTGACAACCTTCGCCCACCGCCAACCACTTCCTGCAACCACCGCCGACCACCACCAACATATGGATGTGTACACAGAAGTTACACATGCATATGACATGTGTATCTTGAAGTTACACATTCATATAAAATGTGTAATGCAAAGTTACACTTATACATAGATGTGTACTCTGTAGTTACACATGTGTACGCAGAAGTTACACATGCGTATGACATGTGTATCTACAAGTTACACATCCATATGCATGTGTTACTTTTTATTACACATGCTATATGTACGTGTATCTACAAGTTACTCATCAGAAAATACTTGTATTACTTTAATTTTTATTTACAATAATTTGTTTGTTTATCAATTACTACAATTATAGTAATTGGTTGTTTGAACACAATAAACGAATTAAAACACGAGATATGGAAAGCGAAATCTTAGAAATAATCCAATATATCCTATATAATAGAAATGTTTCCTTCCTTTTTCTTCTTTCTCGATTCCAATATACTTGCATATCTGTAAAAAAAAAACATCCATGGGATTAGGTTGGATGGACAAAAAATAAAGAAACAAAATTATAGAATAATTGCAAGGCAAAATTATAGAACAAATATCACATAAAAGGGACATGATAACTTATCTCTGAAGCCTAGTGTAAGGAGGAGGAGTTATTTTTATTTTAGCATGTGTAACAAGGAGCTACACAAGCATCTAACTTGTGTAACTAGAAGTTACACGTGCATCTGTCTAGTGTAAGGAGAAGTTACACATGCAAATAGAATGTGTAAGGATAAGTTACACATGCGACTGAGTTGTGTAACTGAGAGTTACACATGCGTATATCACAAAAACTAAATCAAAAAAATTGATTAAAAATCAAAAGACAAGTAAGATCTAGACTATGCCATTCATAACTAGAACAATATGTTACAGAAGTAAAAGTAATGGTCAAGGACTCTAAACATTTAAACTAAAGGGAAATTGGTGGAATATTTCAGTTAGCAACTTGTTCAGGCTATATAAAAACTTAAGTGGGAAGTATTACAATAGAATGTTTCCGTTAGCAACTAGTTTAGGCACCAAATGTTAATAACACCAGTGTTGCTCAACCATAAGCTTATCATCAATTAGATCCAAGAATGCACCAAATGTTATGTCTAACCTGCATCATGTTCCCGCAGCTTGCCTTGTAGGGTAAGTAAGAGGAAGGAAAGTAGCTGAAAACCCTGCAAGCTCTCCATACCCTCAAAATATGGTAACCATGACAGTCAAAAAGCTACAATCAGCAAAAAATCTAGGAATAGTATCAAAGTTCATAAAAAAAAGTAGACAAATTGAGCTGTGAATTCCCCATATTAGCAACGACAATGACCTGAAATGTATTACTCAAAACAAAAAAGTGCATCTTCAGTTTCCTCCAAGACAGTAAGCCCTCATCCTGCACTTCAAAAATAAATCAAAATATCCCAAGAAATTCCTCTAATCATTGTACAAGAAAAGAATTTCGTATTTCAACATATACACAATGCTTGCAGAGTACTTAGCAGGTACACGTGCATATGGCTTGTGTAATCTGCAGTTACACATCCATATGGCTTGTGTACTCAGAGCATATATGTTATCTTCATTAGCGTTTAAACAGGGACATCACATAGAGATGCTTCCAATTATTAAACAGTGAAGTCTACTCAATAAATAAGATCAAATGATACTTAATCAGCTGAAATGCGGCATACTATAAGGTATATAACTAGCAGTTGCTAGTGCAACTTCTTTTACAGTTACAAATGATATTTAATCTTGTTTATGTAGGTGAAACAAGATTTTTCTGTTTATGTACGTACTTATAGTTATAAGCATATTAAATAGTATTCAAATTCATGACTTTGGAGATACATAATAAGTAACATTATTATTTCATATTGCCTTGTAAATTTTGAAAAAATAATTACCCAAACTCCTTGCTAAGGTTGTGTGCAACACAGCAGTTGCAGCCTTACCTCCTTTATATCCTTTGAAGTCCATCCTTAACATGTAGACTTTATATCCTTAGCATGTGTATCTATAAGTTACACATCTAATTAGCATGTGTAACTAGTAACTACACATCCATTTAGCTTGTGTACCTAGAAGTTACACATCTAATTAGCATGTTTAACTAATAGTTACACATCCAAAAAAGGTCAGTTAAGGATACAAACCTGAAACACAGATACATAAAATAATGCAATCACTCTTAATAATAGTGAATTTATTATATGTCTAGCTAGTGTAATTGGGATCATGGAATCTGTAGAATTATTAGAAGCAAGACAATTGAAACCTTTAACATCATTTCACACACAACTGTTTCTTGGGAAATAATACCAGCAGCAGCCACAAGAGAATCTGTAAGTGTTGATTTTCCTGTAAAAGAAACATAAGAATATCAACCAAACTAATAACTATATGCACAATCTAATCTAGATGCAAAATTAATACTAGGCACTTGCATACCATGATCAACATGAGCAATGACGAATATGTTCCTGATATTATGCTTCACGCCAAGCTGAAATTTTGGTTACATCCCTGTTACAATCAAACAACATGATGAAAAGTCACTCTAACTATCATATTTACAAGTACACTAGAAGTTGCAACATAAAAAAGGTTCAATAAATCACTAACAATGCGTACTTGAAGTTGCAACATAAAAAAAGGTTCAATAAATCACTAACAATGCAACTTAGCAGAAATCACTAACCATTGCCAATTCTAAACCACCTCCAAGTGCAAGTCCTCATATAGCAGCGACTGTTGGCAAATCAAATGTGAAGCCTAGTGTAAATTTAGTCATTCAAGATAAATCAAATGAATTTTATAGTTCTCAAGTTTATTGTCATGAAACTCTGTTATATGCTTCAGGAAAGTGTCACAATTTATTACGCTAATAATGAGTCACAATACAAAAAGCATATTGGGAACACAAAATTTCAGTCGAAGTGAGGATCTTTTGGAGGAATCAAAAAATGCACTAAAAAAATTTAATACAATGAATTTTTTAGAATGACTATCAACCAAAAAATTTAAATAAAGTAACTAATACCAGAATTGGCACAATAGGAAGTACCTTGTGACAAAAAAAACTGACTGCTTGGTTCCTTGCTTATTTGACCAATGAGTAAGCAAGATATACGAAACTAATAAAAGAACACGCAAGTTACTGTTTGAAGGAAATAAGAAAAATACAAATTAGAATGAATAAAAGAAATCTTACATTTAGTTAGTGGTTTTCATCTGGACTCGCATAGTTAGTATCTAGTTATCTATTGGTACATAGCTAGGGCATAACACATATTATATATAAAAAAAAACAATTTTAATTAACATTAGCTTATTTTTCTTTTGAAGATCCTTAAAAGCATGAACGACATTTGTTCATTGATCATTTTTCTGTCTTATCAAAACTAATCAAGCACAAAAACTCAAGAGTCCGCCACTAATGATAACTTTCAACAACTTAATCAATTGTAGTGGATCTTCTCAAATTAATTCAATTCATTTTAAAGAAATACAAGCTCTTGTCATGATAAAGGTTATGTGTGTGTAATACCACTACCACAAGGTATTGAGCAGAAACTATGAAGCATAAAAATGATTGTCATTACCTGCCACCAGTTATCCGAAAATTGAGCCACCTCATGCATTTTGACTCGTAATTGTGCCTTTGATGTTGTAGGGAAGCTTTGCTGCAGAGACTCTAGCACCTTGACAATCGCTTGTGGGATTGGTTGAATAGCTGACACCTACGTACATAAAGAAAAATATCATAACCACCGGTCAGCAAACAAGTCAAACAATAGAACTAGAGAAATCTTACGTACTACTCATGAATCGAACAATTTACACCGAAATGGTGGAGATCTTTATTCTTGTTTTATGTTTGAATTCACCTCTTTAGAATCAGCATATTCTTTTTTTTTTAACCTAATCTCGATCAAATTTGAGAATTCCCAAGATCAAAGACAAGAATAACATCCAGATATGAACTCAAATCACAAAACGGAAACTAGAAAAAAATAATCTAAAATTCTACAAATCAACTATTAAAATCCAGAAGAAGAAAAATCATAAAAATATAATAATGATTAATTTGTGATCAATATAAATCTGAGCTTTAATCATAAATCGAAAAGGGAGATCAAATTGAAATCGATATTTTTAGGTTTTCAAAACCGAAAAGTTTTTCGAAAATTTCATTTCAGGATCCAAAAATTAACAATCACAATCGAATCAGAAATGATAACAAAAGGTTAAACTTATCTCTCTGCTCGTATTTGTTGAATCTTCTGATTCAACTGTTGATGTCAATTTTTATCGACTGCTCCTCGTTGATTCTTAACAACTCCTCAAAAGTTGATGATAAGCTGTTACATCTATCGATTGAATGATTGATTCAGATTTGTAGATTAACTGATGATCAACTTGAAAATCTATTGAATATCAAATCGATTCTTTTTCTTCTTCACCGATCTAAATTTGCTAGAGCCGAGAGAGAAAGAGAATGGAGAAGAGAGAGAAACAAAATAGAAAAATGAAAATATCTTCTGATATTCCTCTTGTATATATTCAAAAGGGTAGTGTTGTCATTATTAAAATTCGTAATAATTAATTATGGGCCAGATCTAAAGAAATTTTGATTTTTTGGGCCTAGTAATATCATTTTCCTAAAGTATGGAGTTGACAATGAAGGATCCATTTTATTGGGTTTCTTAATGTATGACCCATATAGTAGGGGGTTATAGTAGTTTTAACTTATTTCATTGACTTTTCAGGTGAGAAGATAATACTCTTCTCTTACATATTAAGTACCCAATAATCGAACTCAGCTAGGACCCAACGGATTGGACGCACGTGTCGCAGTTTGACTGATCAATTACTAACTAATCAATTAACAAAGGAAATTGGTAAGGCACCCTTAAGAACTACTAAAGGAAGACTCTTCAGCAAAGTTAACTGTCACACTGTGACATTATGATTGCTTATTGTGACCGAAAAGAACTTGATATCAACACCATTGCATTCTTAATGGATGGTACTCGGATAGCAGCAGAGCAGACCCCAGATGAGGTAAAAAAAATTATATTAACTTTTTAAACAACCATTTATTCATTTCAAATTCGTACGTATTAATGTTCGAGTTACCATGAATTTTATTTCGTTTTTACATACGGGTTTTGGAGATGTTTATTTTGGTTTGACTAATGCCTGCAGCTTCAATTGAAAGAGGGGACGAAATTGATGCCTTTGAACATCAGATAGGAGGTGGCTCTAAATATTAAGATCTGGAAATGACATTAAGGGATGTTATAACTAGGGCGTATGTGTTAAAGCCTCGAGGCTGTGGATCTTGACTAGTATATTTGTTCACTTCTCCAACTTCCGTTCCTGCTTTTGCAATTGTGTTTAGTAGGCCAAACTCCAACGGACTCCCTTGTTGATCACCATGGAATGTTGCAATAATTTATTTTATTTCTTACAATTACCATTTTACAGTTTTTAGCCGAATAAATCACACAAAAGTAACAAAAGCGCTTCTTCTTGAGACTTGATATTTAGAGACCCAAACATCAATTCACTCTCAATTTATTTATTCCTTTGTCAGTGCCAAATGGTTTCCTCTGTGGGAGAAAAGGACTCCTAATTCCTAAAGTAACTGAGAAAATTTGAACGTGAAAAGAACCTCAGCAGCAGCATCACTTTTGTTACACACGCACCCCTACACAACATGCTAAATCATCTCACAAAAGACCAAAGAGAACTCAACGGTTCAAGATTTAGGGAAAGCGTATCTGGCGGGTCTAGCTAGGAGTAAATTTTGTCTATTTTGAATGTCACCAAGATTTAAATGAATCATTCCGTGACTTAGCAACTGGAAAACTTACATCATAGGATAACCAGAATCGGATGATGAATTAAAAAACTTAATAATTAATAGGAATAGTCAAGTCAAGTTTATTTGACTTGACTCAGTTCGAGTTAGCTAAGTTGTCTGAATGGCTAAGTCAGTTATCTAATTCAGACAACTCAATCATATTGTAATAAATATGTCTGAGAACTTTGTTTTGTGTAAGTTTGATTTTTCTGAAAACTAAATACAATCTTTTCACCTCTCTTGATCTCTGTTAATTGCTTAACAATTCATGATAATCATAAGTATAAGATTTCTTATGGTATCAGTTTAGGTTCGATTCTTTATCATCTTTTCATCAAGCTCAACAATTTTTACAATAATTTTTAGCTTTCCACTTTTGGGTAATATCAAGTCAAGAAAGTTTTTCCCCAAAATTCATTTTTCTAGGGTTCTTCAGGAATTTTATGGTAACAACTCGAAGATATACATACAATAACAACAATAATAACAGCAACAACAACAACAACACCAATAGTCATAGTAACATCAATCTTAACAACAACAACAATATTTCAATTTCAGATCTGGAAAATTTTCAACCTCATCAAAGTTCTATTGCAATGTCTTCCGCTGGTAATTCTTGTACTCTACCTTTTACAAATATCTCCAACTTTGTCTCTATGAAACTTGATTCCACAAATTTTCTACTTTGGCGAGATCAGTTTGAGGGTGTTCTGTTTTCATGTGATCTTTATGGGTATGTTAATGGTGACATAGTTGAACCACCACAAAAAGTTATGGTAGATGGAATTCAAGTAGTTAATCCAGAATGGGTCTCTTGGAGAAGACTAGATAGGTTTGTTTCAACCTGTCTCAAAGTAAATTTTACATCAACTGTTATTGGTGATGTTCTTAGTTTGTCTACAGCTAAAGAAATTTGGGATTTTCTTGAAATGAGCTTTAGGACACAATTTCTTGAATAGAATTAAGAAAGGAAATATGTCTATTGTTCAATATCTTCAGAAGATTATGTCCATTGCAGATTCTTTAGCAGCAATTGGTGTAAAAGTAAGTTATGAAGATTTAATGATGTTTGTGTTAAATGGGGTAGGCAGTGATTATGATATTTTTGTTATCTCATCACAGAGTAGGGAGAAACCTTATTCTTTTGGTGAAGTAAAGGCTAAATTGCTATCTCATGAACAGTTTCTTGCTGAAAGACAACAACATAATACAAATGTGTATGATGAGAAGAATTCAGTAGGCTTTTATGCAAGAAATGGTTCCAATACTTATCATACTAATAATAAAAAGAATGGTGGCAATGGTAAAAATGGCAATGGTGGTGGCTATAAGAATAGTCAGTATCAACATGGGTCTAGTTCAAATCAGGAATTGGGTCAGCTTCAACTGGAAGTGGTGATAGGAGATCTTATATGGATTATTCAAAGGTTTTTTGTCAGATATGTAATAATAATGGTCATGTTGCTACAAGGTGTTTCTTTAGATATCATCCACCAACTACTGGGTCTTCTAATAGTCATACACAAGCTAATTTTTCTAATGCTAATGTTCAAGCTCAGTATCCTACTGCAACAAAACTTTCTTCTGGTACTTCTCAACAGGCTTTTACTAGTTTAAATGTGAATAATTCAGTAATGAATGATGATCCTTCTTCGAGTACTGTGTGGATATCTGACAGTGGAGCCTCATCACATATGACTGGTGATAGTTCTATTCTTTAAAATACTTCAAGCTACAAGGGAAAGGAGAGTGTTATCATTTGCAATGGTAAGCCGCTGTCTATTTCTCTTACTGGTAATTCAACTATTCAAACACCAACATCTAGTTTCACTTTAGCTGAAGTATTACATGTGCCTGATATGAAACATAATCTACTGTCAGTGGCTAAATTTACTAAGGATAATGCTTGTTACATCACTTTTTATCCCTTTGGATATGAAATTAGGAATTTACATAATCATGTCTTATTGGCTAAGGGTAAAATGGTTCATAATTTGTATCCAATTTCTACACCTAGAATGCAATTTGCTTTATCATCTCTTGCTGCTTCCTCTGATGTTTGACACAATAGATTAGGACATCCATCTTCTAAAATAGTTCAGTAACTTCATCATCATAAGCATATCTTTTTAAAATCTGTTATTTCAAATACTTTGTGTCATCCTTGTCATCTTGCTAAGAGCAAGAGACTTCTTTTTAGTGTTTCTACTTAACATACATCTTCTCCTCTTGCATTGATTCATTGTGATGAGTGGGGTCCTGCTCCTGTTCCTTCATTGTCAGGACATATATATTATATCTTATCTGTTGATGACTATAGTAGGTTTCATTGGATTTATCCAATGCAAGTTAAGTCTGAAGCTTTACAATGTTTTCAACATTTCAAAAATCTTACTGAAAAATTGTTCTAGACAAAAAATTTAGCTTTTCAAACTGATGGTGCTAGTGAGTTGGTCAAAGGTCTTTTTAAATCTTTTATAGAATCATATGTTATTCAACTAAGAATTTCTTGTCCAAAAACTCCAGAACAAAATGGTCTTACTGAACGCAAACATAGACACATTACTGAAATGGGGAATACTCTTCTTGTTAATGCATCTTGTCCAAAAGAGTATTGGTATGATGCCTTTTTGGCTGCTACTTTTCTTATAAACAGAATTCCAACTCCAGTTCTTCAAAATAAATCTCCTTTTCAAGTTTTGTACAATGAACAACCAGATTATTCTTTATTACGTGTTTTTGGTTGTATTTTCTATCCTTTTTTGGGACATTCAAGGACTGATAAGTTGTCTCCCAAATCTGTCAAATGTGTGTTCATTGGATATAGTTCCTTACATAAAGGTTATAAATGCTATAATCTAATTTCTAAAAGAAATTATATTTCAAGACATGTTATTTTCTCAGAATCAGAGTTTTATTTTTCATCTATTTCTTCTTCTGATTTTCCAACTGTTGTTGAAGTTCTTATTGAAACATCTTCTGTTCCTTCAACTACCATTGTGACAAGGTCTAAGTCAGGTATTTCAAAACCAAAAGTATTTTCTGATCATGTTTTACATCACTCTATTAAACATCCTCTTCCATCTGCTTTTACTTCTTTATTATCAATTCCTACTGAACCAAAGTCTTTCAAAACTGCTATCAAACATCCTAAGTGGCAAGTTTCTATGAGAGATGAGAATAGTGCATTACTTAGAAATGAAACATGGGAGTTGGTTGACCCTGAACCACATATGAACATTTTAGGATGTAAATGGGTATACAGGGTAAAGTTAAAGTTAGATGGAACTGTGGATAAGCTCAAGTCAAGACTAGTGGCTATAGGATATAATCAACATGATGGGATTGATTATGGTGAAACTTTTAGCCCTGTTGTAAAGGAAACTACAGTTAGAGTAGTTTTAACTATAGTTATTACTAGAGGTTGGAAAATTAAACAATTGGATGTTTCAAATGCATTTTTGCATGGTGACTTAACAGAAGATGTTTATATGAAACAACCACCTGGTTCTGAGAGTATTGAGTTTCCAAATAAAGTTTTTCATTTGAAGAATAGTCTTTATGGTTTAAAACAAGCACCAAGGGCTTGGTTTGAGAAATTTAGTACTTCTTTACTTTCTTATGGTTTTGTGAAGACAGTTTCTGATTTTTCAATATTTGTTTATGTTGCTGTTTTGGGGTAAAAACTGATTCTGCCGGTTTTGGTAAATTTGGGTGTGCCGCCGAGAAACAAATCTAAACCCTACACAAATACACTACACAAGAGTACTTTAGATTCGAGAGATCAATCTGTACAATCCTGGCCTAAACCAAGAAATGGCCGTTCCAGTCTTGCTTCGGTCACAAAATGAAGGAGAAGGGTTGATCTTAGGGAGGGAAGCGAAGAAGGTGTTGAGATCAGAATGGTTAACTCTGAAGGTGTGGCTATTTTATGACTTGTATCAGAATATGGAACTGGCTTGCGGAATGTAAGCTATCAGTTCTTGGTATTTTTCTAGATACTTGTGTTGATAACCAAAACTTTGTTGTTTTTGTCGAAATAGGTTGAAAACCTATTTATACAAGTCATGATTGAGCGCACCCTGATCTCGTAGGAAGTGGAGACAGTTAAGTAGTGGAGAAGTGGGGAGGTGGTGACCATCACGTTTTCTTCATGAAGGAAGACTGGTCAGCCTTACACCCACTACTCTCTTACTGTTGTTAACCGTCCGCCCTTTCCTGACACTTTCTCATAATGGGCATGTTGCACGCCACATGCTGTAAACCTCCAGACCAATACCCTGATGAACATCCCCCAGTTTGTGACATGTTTGATGTCTCGAGTATTTTCGTGGAAAATATGCAGCAAGTTGCTGAATGGGTCTTGTTTGCAAGACCTAGTTATTCTGACCAATCACGCGCAAGCCAGACGGCGGGTGGTCATGTGTGGCGAGCCAAGTCATGAGACTTTCCGCAAAGAATAGCATGTGGCGCTATTATGTTAAATAACTAAGTTATTTGTGAAGCCGATATTCGTAAAATATCGTATGTATTCGATGCATGTAAAGCATCGCTTTTAAGAAAGCAGCTCAAAATAATCGATGCATGTAAAGCATTGTTGTATAAAGCTCGCTTAAATCAGTCGCGGAGCTTAATGTCTTAAAAGGAGCATGACCAGCCATTTTCAGGAAGCTGCCAAGAGCCATTCATGCGCGCCAAAGGCAGGCCTTTCGGTCTCTATAGGAGAGTGATGGCTGGCGACTATGGTGACATCTTATTGGTCGCCTAAGATTTAATCTTGGCCGGTCAATTCGGCTGGCGAAGTTAGACGGCCGAGATGATTTGCGGTAGTTAATGGCTGCCTTAAAATTCATGTAAGCGGCTCGACCAGCCCCTTTTGAACGATCGTTTAGGAGCCATATGGGGAGGCCGTGGCTTGGACGATCGCGGCTTATGGAAGGGGAGTGGCCGTTGATTATGGCCACATTTTTTTGGCTACCTAAAATAGGAGTTAGGCCGGCCAATTCATCTGGCGAAGTTGGGCGGCCGAGATGATTTGCGGCAGTTAATGGTTGTCGTTAATTTAGGTTTTATAAAAAAGCCGTATGGCCAACCTATTTTAGGGCCAACGTTTTTGGTGTTGGCAGCGCGTTGGGAGCTTGTTTGTCTGGCCAGCACAATAGCTGGGCCGCTGGTGGGCGTATCTGCACCTTGCCCGTAAAAAGATGTTAAATCTAGGCCGGTCAATTCGGCTGGCGAAGTTGGACGACCGAGATCGTTTTACGGCAGTAATATACTGCTGCTTAACATGAATTAGGGTTTTGTAACCCGCGCGGCCAGCCTACTTTGAGCAATCGGTTTGATGTGCTCTTGGCATGTCGTGGGTTGTTCGACTGGCCAGGGATGGAGATGGGTTGATGGCAAACATACCGGCACTTCATTGGTCGTTTGAAACGAAATCTAAGCCATCCAACTAGGCTGGCTAAGTTTGACGGATGCGATGAGTTTGAGACTGTCATGGTCAGTCTTAACTTGTTGAACTTCTTTTCAACAGCGCTACTAGCCTAGCTCTGGCTAGTGATCAGGGATGTTGCTGGCGGGCTAGGAGGATTCCGATTAGATGGAATGATAGTGGGCCCGCTGGTGGACATCATGGTGTTTGCTTGATCTCGTTGGGAGGAAGCCAAACTCATTAGGTTGGCCGGCCAAATCGTGTGGCCGTGATTGTTTTTGAGACCGACATTGGAAGCCTAGATTAGATTCCTTAAGTAATTAGGCGCATCAACCAACCAACTTCAAACTTTATTTAAAAGTGTGTGTGGCGGGTTTAAAGCGGTCTGATTGGTCGATAGGAAAGGGGCCGGCAAGTAGCAACATGGAGCGTGGCCGTCCGTCCACAGGTGGCGTCTGCTGAGGAAAATCGGTCGGCCACGCCTCCTCTTGTTGCTGCTCCTATTCGCCGCGGCTCCTCTTTATTTCTTGTTTTCTGATTTCTGGTAGGACTTTGCTCCTACTAGCTCCGTGATGGACCTAGGTTTAGTTTCTACCAATAGGGTTCGAATTATCGCGCAGGGTGCAAAAACCTAATTTTTGAAAATTGATAAAATTAGGTTAAAGGACTGAATTTTGCAGGTTTCCGCAAAACCAATCAATTATTTTTGGTGAATTTTGTGCGCTCATACAAAATCACTAATTATGTTTCAGAGGGCATCATAACTTTGCATGCCTCTAATTGAGTATTTCCATGCATATCTTAATCCTGACACTTCGGGAAATTCATGCTACTCAGTTGCGAGCGAACATTAATTGTCATGTCATGTCAAAATCAAGAGTTCGGCTGGGAACATAGCATAGAATGAATACTCGGCAGGCTCCGGCATTAGTGAGTAATGCAACTAGGAGCTTAAATACTCATTAGGCTCTATACTAGTGAACAATTCATCTAGGAGCTTGAGTTTCAATATAATATGAAGAGAGACATAGGCACTCATCATATTCTGATATATTCTTCAAATTCCTTGCGGAATATAGACATATCAAGGTCTACTACTTCTGATGCTCGGTCAGGTAGGTAGACTTTTACAGTTTTCGCCCTATACTAAAAACCACCATCAACAGTTGCTGGTGCTGAAATGATGATTCTCTTACTATATGTTGATGATATAATTCTTACTGGGTATTCTGCAAGTTTTCTTTCTCATTTAATTACATACTTAAGTGCTGCTTTTGCAATGAAAGAATTGGGAGACTTACATTTTTTCTTTGGTATTGAGGCAACTAGAGACACTGATAGTATCATGCTTAAACAAAAGAAATACACTTTGGAATTGTTAGAAAAAGCAAAGATGCTAGAATGTAAACCTTGTAGTACACCAGTTGCTAAGGGTCCAAGAGTGTCAATAAATGATGGTGTTTTGCTATCTAATGCTTCTGAGTATAGAACTATTGTGGGAATGCTTCAGTATTTATGTTTGACAAGACCAAATATATGCTTTGGAGTGAATTATGTGATCCAATATATGCATGCCCCCACAGATGTGCACCTGCTGTTAGTCAAACGAATTTTACGTTATTTGAAGGGTTTCATTGGACTTCGTATCACAATGAGAAAAGGAGATATTTCAACTCTAACTGCTTACACAGTTTCTAATTGGGGCAACGGTCCAGAGACAGCAAGGTCTACATGTGGTTATGCAATTTTTATGGGGTCTTCCTTGGTTTCTTGGTCTAGTAAAAAGAAACCTACTGTTTCTAGGTCTACAACTGAGGCATAGTATAAATATTTGTCAGTGGCTACTGCTGAATTAGAATGGCTCTCTTCAGTTCTATCTGAGTTGCATATTTCCTTGGATCAACCAATTACCTTATATTGTGATAATATAAGTGCAATTTATTTGTCAGCTAATCCAGTTTCTCATTCCAGGACCAAACATATAAAGATACACTATCATGTAGTAAGGGAATTGATTGCAAGTGGATTTCTGACAGTATAACATTTTGCTTCATAGAATCAGTTGGCTGATCTTTTCACTAAAGGTCTTTGTGCTCCAGTTTTTACTTCTTTGCTGCATCAACTGTTGGGGACTTCTACTTTACAGCTTACTACTGATGATTCTACTTTGGCTAGTACTGGTGAACTTGCAGCTGCTGTTATTACTGCACCATCCTCTGTGTCTTTGGATTTGGTTCCTTACCATACCAGAAAAACGTGTTTCTAGTTTTTGTTTCTCACTGTTGAGCTTTCTTTTGTCCTGTGTTCTGTAGCAAACTGATTTGAGTTAGCCTCTATCAGTTTGAGGGGGGCTAATAGGAATAGTCAAGTCAAGTTTATTTCACTTGACTCAGTTTGAGTTAGCTAAGTTGTCTGAATGGCCGAGTCAGTTGTCTGATTCAGACAACTCAATCATATTGTAATAAATATGTCTGAGAACTTTGTTTTGTGTAAGTTTGATTTTTCTGAAAACTGAATACAATCTTTTCACCTCTCTTGATCTCTGTTAATTGCTTAACAATTCTTGATAATCATAAATATAAGATTTCTCAATAATAGATATTCTAATTTGAATTACTATACAGTTGCTAAAATTATGTATCTGAGGGCAATTCCCTTGTGGAGAATGTTAATTTTAGATGATTAACCTACGTGTGTGTTTTTGTATACCGATTCAAATTTAAATCTTGGTCATCATCACATGAAATCAAAATAATTCAATGGTTCAAGATGGAAAGTAAACTCAAAAATACACCCGTGTAGGGTGTATGTATCATTTAATTTCTCTCTTCCGAATGTGACAAGGAATCCTTAAATGCATCACCATACCCTGACTTACCCAATGGAACTTTCAAGTTTCAACCACTCTAGTCTATTCAACAAGTGACAAGAGTAAGTGACAAAGGACAACTGAGGAAGTGAGTTTCTTTTTTCCTTTGACGAAGACAAGTGAGTTTATATCATTTTTTTTTTTTTTTGTTTATACGAAAATGAAGCAAATAATTATTTCTCCTACTTCTCTCTTCTCTAGCTATATAGCTTCTCCTTCCTGCTCTTGACCAACACTGTGGAGCGAAGTTCTGAAAAAGAAAGCAGGATTTTCCGAAAAATCAAACTCTACTCTAATATAAGCTCCAAAAATGTCTACAGCTACAAGTGTTGGTCAAGAAAAATATGGGAGGGCAACTCGTGAGCAAGCTGGTTGCACTTACATTAATATCAAGATCATCTATAATGTAAACTACTTCCCTCTCCAAATTTCAATCTAGATATATGTATGCTTTAGTGTTTCTTTTGGTGTTATTTTTGCGTATGAATTCAAGGGTTTTCTCCAACTCCAGTATACAAGTCCATCATTTTTACTGATTTAAATTTTAGTATAAGTGAGAGTGGTGGTGATCTTATATGGTTTGTTATTTTCATGGTTACATATTTACTGTTCCTGGTTATGTTTGTAGGTTGATAAAACGGAGCTTTTCTTCAAGATCAGGAACAACATTCAACTATGTAAGATTATGACTGCTTACTGTGCACGAAAAGATCTTGATATCAAATTCCTCAGGTTCTTATTCGGTGGTGTTGTGATTAAACCACACCAAACCCCAATCAAAGTAAAATATCTTTCCTCCATCAAGTTCAAACAATCATTTTACATCACAAGACATAATGTCTTGAATTTTGTCCAAGCTTTTTGCTTCTTAATTTTGAGATGTTTTTGGGATGGATCCTCGGTTGTTGCAGCTTGGAATGCAAGACGGGGATGAAATTGATGTTATGCTGGAAGTAGGAGGAGGTGGCTATGGCTTTCACCAAACCTGAAGATGCAAAGAACTATAAAAGAAAAAAATGACGAGGATGAACAAAGGGCAGACTTTAGCTTTACTTGAATAAATCTTACCCTGTATCTTGTCTTCTATTTTAACTTCAACGTGGTAGTCAACTTACATAGTGAAAGGAGGGGGGGGAAGAGGGAAAATAGCTGTTGTAGAATTTTGGCTTCCGAGAAACATCTTAAGTTGTTTCAGTCTTATCTTATCAGCTGCCAAACTGAATATCAGAAAGGGCTACGTTTCTGCAAAGATTACTTGATCTCATCCATCATTCCCACGAAGAAAAATATCCCATCATTCTACAACTTCTAGTCTTCTAGATCATAAAAACAGCAGTTCCATCATCTTTCTAATAATGTTAGTAGCTTTAAAACACATTTGATTCATTCTTTTTACGAGGGCCATCTACACCTCACAAAAGTTCGGCCTAAGGATTTTCCATATAGGTGCCAAGCGTAGGGTTGAATTTGAACATACAAGATCTTAAAGAATTTAACATAAAACATCGGAGACCTTCAAAATCTAGGTCCTGAACAATGCTTAGGTCACTAGTGCTCATGCTGGCATTGAACTCAAGCTGGCAACTGGAGCTTCTCGTTGTTCTTCCAGCTGCAAGACACAAAAATATGAATACATGAGGAACTCTGAATATTTTAGTCAAATGTAGAATTTTCCATCCATTTCAAAATGGAAAATAGTTGCATACCTTTGAAAGTAATAATAAAAGAAATCAGCATAGAGTAATGTCTGAACAAGGCCAGATATCCAAGCTGCATAATAGAACGACCCGTTTAAACTATAAGGAAAGTGAGAGCTGGTAACAGAATAAATACACAGAATATACAAAATTAAATGGAGAAAAAAAGATATATAGATATAATATGAGTGTGAGTAGAGTTGGGCATACTTATCCAATGCACAAAGTGCTGCTCAGTAAAGTAACGATAAACCCAGTTGAGAATGTATAGAGATCGGTACGCACTGCATAAGGGAAGAATGCATTACTTAAAAGGATTGAAAGAAGCAAAGAAACAAGACAACTGATGTTCTCTAGAAGAAATAGTGGTTCTGCAGTTGATTCGTTTTTCATATTAAGCTGCTTAGAGGAATATAAAGAAGTTCCATGACAGAATGGCAGGAAGCAAAGACTGCAAAGTTAAGGTCAGGTAAATCAGTGTAAATCTATATACGTCAAACAACTACTTCCAAACTGTATATTGAGTAAAGAAGGATTTGGAAAAGTAGTTCACCCAAGAAGGAAAACATATTGTCCTGTTAGATTGTCGATATTTCTCGTCCTCTGCAACAACACCAGCTGAGGTAATATTGCAACAGCCTCCAAGTACAAGGAAAATGTCCACATTACCTGTTCATTCAATTTTGAAAAATTTCATTACAGACAAATTAGAAGAAAGAAAGTGGTTGACAACTGTTAGATAACCTTCCAGTAAACTGGGACCAAGTATAATCAACAGCCATGCCACCAAGTGTGCATTGTTCCTTGGTAGAGCCAACTAGTGTACACTTCAGCAATAACACCTTTTTAAATCCTACGTAAGAGTGCCGGCTTGGCATTTAACTTATTGTTAGTAGTATAGCTAACAATGAAGAACTACCCAAATGACAAGTACAACAGATTTAGAACAGTGATAATACGTACATAAATAAGGAATCAAGAATAAACTTAATCATAACTCATTAGCAGCAACTAATGGCTTAAAGCACATATGACGTTACCTCCTTGAAAGTGAACCTCTCGTTGATTACAAGGGCCAAGAGCACACATGGAATAACAAGAAACAAATGGCGAAAGGTATCTTGTTCTTTATCATACGATCTACGCACAACCTTGTGGCGTCTCATGTACCAGACAATTGAAAACGAGCTACCCAAAAATATCAACTTCATCATGGTATTATAAAATGATATGAAATGGGTAAATATGTCCAAGTACCGAGTTGAAAATACAAGAGCATACAGTTCTTGAGTCTTTAAAGAAACCCCTGCGTATCAAAAAAAAAATCAGGTATTACAATGTCTACACACCTTACAAAATAAAAGACCTAAACAAGAACACCTAAATAATAAAGAAAAGCAAATGCAAATGCAAGAACACCTAAGTATTGCAGATACTAAACAAGTTAAGAAACTTTAGATCTCCCTAGAAACAGACAAAAATTATAAGAAAGGGCCTCAGGGTTTGCTAATATCCCAGAGCTCTTCGATCAAACGTATGTTTCCAAATGGGAGTCTTTAACCGAATTCTGTCTTACGATATAACTTAATATGTCCCTTTGATCATTTGATACACAAAAACCGGGAACACCGAGGAAGAAAAACGAAGTGCCAAAGATGCTAATTTATTGAACATGCCAGTGAAAGCATGAACCTAATTGGTCGAGACTGGCATTTGCTTCCTCATACACTGAAACAAACTCACAGCCATAACTAATGGCAGCTGACAATGGAGTAACAAATTTCTGTGGACTTTATAATTTGGGGTAGTAATAGGGCACGAAGTATGGCTTTAGTTTGGTTGGGGGAGTCTCAAACGATGTCAACCTACCATTCTCAATTTCTAACATGAATTGTGTTTCTAGAATCTGAATCTCTTTTTCTGGTGATTTCTTAACTTAAATCTCTTTCTACCATTCTCAATTTCTAACATCTCTATTTGCAATAGGGAATAAATTTGATGTTGAATCATCTAACATGGAACAGAAGGTCATGGGTTCACAACACTAGATAACGATACGTCGTTGTATCTAATTTTGAACAGCGCCTATGAAATCTAATTCCTACAAAGGAGATACAAAGCATAATGAAATCTCCACAAAAAATATAAAATTTTATCGTAGTGTAATGTATTTCATTTATCTATAGTAGTCAGTTTTCACTCCATACTTCTTACATAAACATTACCGAATATATTAACACATATTTTGCTCCCAATTGGTGATTATGTAGCTCAAGAACGGACCTCTATCTCTACAAACCTCTTTAATTCAGCAAATTAAAAAAAAAAATCACATCCAACTCAAAACTACAACTTGCTAACCTAGATAAACAAACCTACTTGATGCCTTGGACAACTAATATTTTGAAGGTACTCAACAGATTCCAAACCACAAAACGATTACTACAAAATAACTTGTACCCTAATTTGCAAATCAGCTCTAAATCTCAGAATTTCTCTGGTTTACAGTAATCAAAGAAAACAACATAAATTCCCAATTACAATATAATCAAGATACCAAAAAGAAAGGAAAAAAAACACATAATTTAATAAAATTTTAGATAAATGGATATGTACCGGCACAAGATTTGATAGTATGGATCTTGAGAAGGAGAACCAGAACACTAGCAAGATGGGTAATATCCCCTGCTAATCTGAAGATATTCATCTTCTTCTTCTCCGATTGTAGTCAACTATGAATAATTAGGGTTTTCAGTTTTCACCTTAACCTTAAAAAAAAATGTGAGAGAAGAAAATGAAAAACGAGATTTGAGTGAACGAGTTATTAGCGAAGGACATAGTACGATGGACGGGTCTGTTTGTTGCTTATGGAATATTAAACGCTTGTTACAAACAACTAGTATGTAGCCATGTTACGCACCCGGCATAATGGAAATTGGGTCCCATTTGGTGAGGCGGGGCGAAGAAAGGCTCCAATTAACAAATGTAGTGCATAATGAGGACACCAATTATCAATTAATAGATTAACAGTTGGCAAATTCATTAATCACATACTGTTTAAAATTTTGGAGATTCAACAATCCTTAAAAAAAAAAAAAATGAAAAATTATACCAACCTTTTGGAGCGGTGGTGGGTTAGATCGAGCTAGTAAGAAGTGCAAGTTAAGGGGAAAATGGCAAGCATAGCCAATGTCAATTCTACCATGCAACTTGCTAGTCTTCGTCGGGATCGAGATCAAAATTCGAACACTAAAAATCGAAAATCCCATGCACAATTGAGCCTAAAACGGTAGCATGTAACTCTTTGGATGAAATGTACAATATCTTATCTTAATGGAGTTAAGATTGTTTTTCTTTTATCTACAAGTAGAGTTGCAGACTTTAAGTCACTGAATTCAGATTGATCTTTCTATTCTTCTCTGGTTCTGAAAGATACACTATAGAACCCGGAAAAATTGTATGTACACATACCTAAATTGGCATTAAGCACCCACTAGCTCTACCAAAACAAAAACTAAAAAGGAAGAAAAGTTGGGAAGTGTTTAGTTTTAGCCATAGTTTCCAATACGCTTTACACATAAACCCTGTCAGTTTTCTCCAACATCACAATTAATGAAGAATATTACTCGTCTTGTGTTGTTACCCCTGCCAAGTTAGTCACTAGCTCTTTTTCCTTCCTTATCCCATGATTGTCTGTCCGTCTATCAAAAACAAATTTGTTTCTAATTCATTCCACCTGTCTATTTGTGGTCTTGGTTCCTTGGAGAGGTCCAGCAATAAGCAAAAACTCAGCCTACCTTTCATAAGTGTTGAAAATAGGTAAATAGCGAATGATATGGAACAAAATATCCATGAATTTATCATTTCAACTACATGCTCGAAGTCTTTCATGATTCATGACCAGTCTGTCGTCTAATTAATGTGGATGGAAGAACTTTCAGGGGCACCACTTCAAAGACAACAATAAAATAAGGAAGTTTTGTGCTTCACCAGCATTGTAGAATGACTTTATATCTTTGCCAACGAAACCAAAACAAACAAAAAAGAGGATCACGTAATCCAAAAGATCAACAGAAGAAAGTGGTCCGATGGTGAATCAAGTTTTTTTTTTTTTTTTTTTTGGCAAAGCTCACGAGGAGATTTTATTAAAAGGCAAAAAAAGAAGAAGAGTGGGACTAACCCAAAACCTTAGAAGAAATGAACGGAAAAAAGAAAAAAAAAACGAATAAACATATTACAGTTATTGAAATCTATAGGTAGACAGATTCGATCTATCATTACGCAAAGTTAGACGAAGAAAAGATGGTGGCTCCCCCTACCACTGCGAGCTTGAAAAAGCTCTCCATTTGACCAGTAAATCATCTATGTCATTCCCTTCTCTGTAAATGTGAGAGTAACTGAACTATCGAAGATAAAAACCTTAAACAGTTAGCCCAGTGAACTGCTAATTTCTAGGGCACCAATGAAGGATCTGAAAAGGCTCTAATGACATGCATCGAATCACATTCAAACGATAAACGATACATTCTCCGACTCCGAGCAATTCTGAAAGCATAAATGGCTCCCCAAAATTTGGCATAAACTGAATTGTCAATCCCAGTCGATTGCGCCAAGCAACCAACAACTAGACTATTATGATTCCTAAAAACAACACCACAGCCAGCAAGACCTGGATTACCTAAATAACAAACATCCGCGTTAACCTTCAACCAACCATAGAGAGGAGGAGACCAATTTACCTCAATGATCTTTGGTGCTTTCATTGCCTTGGCATCAATCTTAAAAAATCGAAGAATGCACAACTCCAACATTTTGTTGTGAATATGTCCCTTACCAATTTTCCCTGATTCGCTAATAAGCAGTTTCAACTTTTCCACGACCACATGAATAGGAGTAGGTTCTAAATCAAAACGCTTTCTTATTGACCGGATAAGCCAAATGCAGTTAATAATAGCTACCCAAATCAACTGTTTGATTTGTGATTTAGCGTCGTGTTTATGTAAATAACATAAAGACCACGAACATAAGTAGTATTTAAGAAGACGCCAAATGTACTCCCAATACAATTCCAAAGAGCAGATGCAAAAGTACACTCGAAAATTACATGTTGTTGCGTTTCAAAACAACAATGCCTATCACATAGGTTGCAGCATGAAGCTGTGCTAACTTTCGAGAAAAAAACGATATCATAGGTTGCGACTCTATTATGCAGTAACTTCCAAACCACTTCAGCCCTTCTAAGGGGTGTCTTAACATCCCATAGATCTGAAAAATCATTATCAACAGGATTTCTAGTCCTACAGTAAGCAAAAGAATCCTTCGTAGAAATCATACCTGAACTACTTTGAGACCATACCATTTTGTCTTCACTGTGAATAGAAAATGGGACCTCATTAATATGTTGTTATATGATGCCATGTAGCTCCGGCATATAGTAAGGAAATGACCAATTACCATTTGAGATAAAATCTCTACCTTGTTATGGATACTCGTTGTGTCATGTTCCAAAAAATTCTCAACAGATGAACCCAAAGACCAACACCAATTGTCACTCCAAAAATCGATTTTAGAACCATTTCCTACCAGCCAAAAGATGTTATCTTGAATCCGTTCCCATCGACGTTGAAGCCCCGACAAAATAGAAGATTTCTTATAAAAGCCACCTGATAAGAGTCATGCCTTCATAAAATCTCCCGTCATAATTTTCCAAGCAATTTTCTAGATAGCAGCATGATTTAAACTAAGGGTTTAATATTCAACCCACCTTCTATAACAGCCAAGCAAAGTTTGTCCCAATCAGTAGTAGTATGATGGACCATGTTAATATCACCGGACCAAATAAAATTTCTGTCCAACTTTATAGAGTATAAATACAGACTTTTGGCCATTCATACACGAACCAAATAAAATTTCAAGTTGACGACCAATTCTGCAAACAAGTGAGATTTACCGAAAATGGTAAAATGGTGAACATGAAATGAAAATGAATTACACTATGTTGTTTAAGCGCACAGTAAAGACGGCAAAATGAAATCAAAGCTTTTATTTTCTTAATAAATGGTACTTGTTAGGGAATCGAATCAATACCGATCATAAAAATAGAATTGAATCCAATATAAATGAGTTGACTTATATACATTAATAATTCCGAATTAACTACGTACTAAATTTACCAAAACAAAAATAAAATGCAGCGATAGTTTTTTATTCCCATTTATCACAGTACGCGAGACTGTTAGTGACAGGGGATGGACCGGGGTTTGGAGAACTACAGCAACGTCTAGTCTCACTCCCCATCAGGTTCGGTGGTTTAGGCATATATAACATGGCAGATACGATGGACTATTGTTACTTAGCCTCGTGTGTTCAGACTGACAGTTTGCAAGATCTTATTTTAAATATAATGCATTTCTCTGCTTGTGGTCCTAGTATGCAACAAGCTTTGGAGTTGTACGCTGATGTATGTGGTGTTGATACCTATTTTATTCACTTAGAGAAACTGCCCCAATACTATGTCGTCTTTGGAAGTTAGATACTTCAATGTGGTTGTGAAGAACTTACCCAATACCTTCCCTATGTCAAACAAAGACAAAGTGTTGCGGCAATGTAACAAAATCAGACACGGTCAGGATTATCTCTTTGCTATTCCCATTGATGGGCTTAACCGGAAGATTGGTCCTAAATAATTCAGTGTTGTTTTATGTTACCGCATGGGCTTTCCATCACTTAATTAAGAAAGTGTGTGTCCTTTTTGCGATAGAGAAATGGATACTTATGGCGACCACGCCCTACATTGCGCACATGAGGTTGGTCTCAAGTTTAGACATGATCTGGTTCACGGCACGTTTGCAGATATGTATCTTGGAGCTGATATTACCGTGAGAAAGGAGGTCGCTCTGGGATTCTTATCTAACCAGTGGAGGGCATTGAGACCGACGGACATTCTAGTTTACAACTTGGAAAACGGTCGGGATATTGAATGGATGTTACAGGTGTCTCTCCCTTCACCGGTAGTGGCGTCCGCACTTTCCATCCCGATCTTGCCATAGCAAACGCGGTTACACGTAAACGAACCAAATACTTTGACATCTGTAGGTCTCATAATTATGGTTTTGGCACCTTGGCTTTTTCGACACTCGGCGAACTTAATGAAAACACCACTGATTTCTTGAAAAGGATAGAAAACTATTTACATAAATATGATATTAATGCTAAGAAAAAACAACTTTTTCTTTCATAGATTAGGGATTATAATTCGGAAGGGTGTTGGGACTCAGCTGGTGGCTAAGCTTCCCAACAGCTTCTTGTAAAACCCTATTCTTTCGTTCTAATGATAAAGCATTTTATTTTAAAAAAAAAAAATTGGAAACAAAATCATGTGTGGGGTACTCCGTCACCCTTCAACCCTATCGATTTACTACAACATCCCAAGTAATTAACAATACTACTTGTCTTTTTTCTCCTTCTTTTATGTCTAACAAAAATAAATTCGCTTCAATTTATTTTTATTTTCTTTTATTTGGTCTTCATTTCGTCAAGAGGTCCGACAGTAAGCGAAAATTTACAGAGACTACCTTTTATATATGCAATGAGCGAATGATATGAAGCAAGATAGTGATGAATTTTTCATCCTAATTACATGCTCGACGTGGCTTCATGATTTTCATGACCTGTTTGCCATCTTGTAATGCGGATGGGTATTGTTCCAGTGGCAATGCATGCTTTCTTTTTTGGCAATTTAGAACAGATTGTAATCCTTGCCAAGAAAGCACAAAAAGTATCATGTTACTCATAAGATTATCACCGAAAGGGGTCTGAAGGTGATTTATAGTTACAGATCAATTATAATTATGTCAAAAAAAATCTATAGCCGCGACTAATTTTGCATACAAAGAGAGATACACCAAAAAGAAATGGTGTATTTTTACAGTGATCGCTAAATGAAAAAGCATTAAACAAAATGCAGCATGGTTACCGGTAGTGGAAGCACACAGATACAACTTGAAAAAATGTTGTATAAAACTTCACCAAGCCATATAAATTATGCACAAGCTCAATAAATTAAACCGTTTTTTGGGCACCATACCATCATTTCGATTTTAGGAGGTCATTATGAAGTAAACCTAAGTCATTCCTTATCTAGGTATTTATGTTAATACCAAAATTATCCTTTTAAATTAAGTTAGTGTAAAATTAGTTAGTTTAGTGATTATTAGGTTAAATTTAAAAGTGGTTTTTTTAGAAGAATAATTATTGAGAGAGAAGAAGAAGAGGGTTTTGAGAAGAAAAAAAACTTGAGATGGTTCATTTCGAAATGAGGGTTTTAGGTACATAGGTATACTTCAAATTTAGTTGATGTTGCTTGAATTGGCCAAAACTTTTGAAAAGATGAAAATTTTATAAACTGATTTCGGCTATGGCAATAAAGTTAGGCTACGACATCTGAAGAATAGGTAGCCGAACTCATCTGCAAGTGTAGTTCGGCTAATGTTTCTGAAGACACATGTAGTCGAACTCGGCTTTAATGGAGTTTTTTTCTTTCAGAGAAAAGTTCGGTTAGGAGAAAAAAATTGCGAAGTAACCGAACTATAAGTTTGTCGAGGAAAAACTCCATTAAAGCTGAGTTCGGCTAGTTTGACAAGGTTTTTCACATAATTCCTACCCGAACTTCTCTCTGTAACTTCCATTTTCAACTCATTTTGATGATTACTGCTCATTTTTTTCAACCAAAAATGAATCAGAATTAATGGATTTGTGGAAATTTCTTTGAATCGACAATGACAAGGAGGAGGAAAGAAGAGAAGAAGATGAGCCCTCAAAAAATAATGGGTTTGTTATAATTTTGATTTTGTTTTTGATTTGTTAATGATTTTGTTATATATATGTGGTTATTAGGTTAGTTATAAATTAAATTAGGTTAGGGTAGGTTAGCCATTTTCACTCTTTAGGACACCCCTTATAACTGTAGGGTAGATATTCTAATCACATAATGGTCACCCACCAAAAAAGGGTGGTGCCTAAAAAACGGCTCAAATAATTTGTGCTCCAGCATTTAGTTCCCCGGGTCCACTGACTTAGCCCATTATCCTAAAATTTGGTCCACCATGTCTAAGCCCAACTCTTGTCTACCAACGCTACCTTTACAAATCATTTAATCATTTAGTACTTCGAATCTATGATATGTATCTCAATATTTCATCTACCTGCCTGACTAAAAAGTTTATGATACAAGGAATTTATTTATCGCAACATGCTAAGTGATAGAATTTTTGGTTTCTTGATTGGGTTCGCCCAAACAGTTTAGGGCTTTACACTTATTTTAGATTTGGATTTTATTATTAAGTTTCTTGTTTTCTGTGTCATGTCACCTTTGAGGTTTGTTATCAGGGGATTTTGTTTCAAATTTTTGTTTGTGTGCCAGTTTTTACTTCGTCAAATCCTGATATGGGTTAGCTTTTCATTGAAAAGGTTGTTTCTAAAAAGAACACCAACTTCAGCAAAAGCAAGGCTAACATCGAACACTTAAACATGAGTGACAACGAAATCAACAGCTGCAACAACAACAACAAAAGAAAAAGTAACATCAACAACAGCAACACCAGTCACTAGGATTCAAATGCCACTTCAGACACCACGTTAAACCGATTCAGATCATTTCAAATAGCCAAAAACCGATTCTGATCAAGCTTGTTAATTACTTTCTACATTATGAAAAATCTTGAGAAACGGATGGGTCATTTGTTGATCCTAACTTCTCTGATCATTTAACTTAGTTACGAAGAACCTTGAGAAATGGATGGGTCACTTGATAATCCTAACATCTCTTCATTGCGCAAATATATTAACTTTTTTGGTTTTGTTGATAACAACTTAAATATGGCCATTCAACCCAGTTTTGTCTATTTGTATTTGGCATTTGATGGTTTTCATGGTTCTAATGGTTGAATTCTCTGATAGTGGAGAGTTTTGAATATTGATGGTTGTAGCTTACTTTTTTGAATATGTCACCTTCGAGAACGTTGTAATGGTTATAATCTCAAAAGTCAATCTTGAATCCGTTTTCATGTATGAGGTATGAGGTTCGCCTCCTAAGAATATGTCCCCGTCAAACACTATGTGACGATGTATTTCTGAGTTTAGTATCAATACTATGCGTATTATTGGGAGCCTTTCGCTATAACAAAAAGCAATTAAGTTTTATTGTGGTACTTAAGTAGCGTTATCTATTTTTAGGATCATATTACTGCAACTCTAAATAAACTCTGGGATGATAATGGTATAGGCTGCCGCTCAGAAGCAATGGCAATCCCTCACGCAAACAACTTTATTTCATTGAAAGATCTTGCAAAAAAATGGTGCTGACTGCTGAGGATTTCTAGTTTATGATCTTTCAAGCCATTTTAGAATACATAGTTGGGCTCAAATCAACACCCTGATTTGTTAAATTTGTCAAACTCTCTAAAGATGATCGGTCTATATAATTACATGACCGATGAGGTTCATGATTGCCTCACAATCCATGAGTGTTGGTTTTAAATAAAATGACCAGTGTACAAATATAGATAACCACATTACACAATGAAATAAACAAACCTTACAGGAAGTTCCCGACTGCAAGTATAATTATTAGTTAAATTACAGAACTAGAAGACAACCATTTATTGCAGATTAGGGTTCATGAACTCCCTTATATGACTAGTTGAATGGATTAAATCGATCAAATAAACATTTTGTCTCTAAATCTCCGCAAGTAATAGAAAATCAGTTCACCCCAACATCATAATCAATTTCACTTGGCACTTTCACTACAAAGTCTAAGCTCAGTGTGTTTTTATTTTTGTACCTTATTTGCACCTTCATCAGTTGTCTATCTTTGTTCATCGTTGGTTAATGACAACAGATGTAAGAACCGAAAGGCTTAATATATGCTGTCACGACAGAAGTCGAATGATACAAAATGAGTAGGTATGTGAATTGGTCACTGTAACTACATGCCCGATGAGGTTCCCTGTTCATGATCTCCTCACAGTTCATAAATGTTTTAAAATTAGTCTCAAAGACTTCAAGTTTCACCGCTGCCACGGTGGGACGGCCAACCGAAGAAATCGACGAGAAAATATCATTTTTCCTGACACAGTGCGAAAGTATCATTTTTTCTGAAACGGGGTGAAAGTATCATTTTTCTTGACACGGGGTGAAAGTATCACTTTTCCTGAAACGGAAAACTACCCGATGCATAAACAAAAATATGACTGCATAATGTGTTATGCATCCTTCGTGGTGGTTTGCATAATGGTTATGCATTTAATTTTCGAAAATTGTGCCTAAAGTGAAAGTATCACTTTTCTTGAAAAGAAGAGAGTACATCGTTTTATTAGTTGCAACGGAAAATAAGTTGATGCATAAACGAAAATATGGCTACATAAAGTATTATGTATCCTTTGTGGTGGTTTGCATAATGGATATGCATTTATTTTCGAAAACTGTGCCTAAAATGATAAACACCTCCGATATTTTTCGTAAAAACTCTAAATTTGATATTGTTGTTTGTGCGCATTGCGTAGATTTTTCTAAAACCATTCCAACGAGATAAAATTTGTAAAATTCCAAGGCACGGATTTTTAGATATGTTATATTAAAGTTTGGTTGTCAATTATACCCCTAAAAAATTAGGATACACAAGGAGTTATAGTAATTGGACTAAAAGGGAGGGATAATTTGGAAATTTCCAGGGTATGACACCAAATCCAATCTTTTTCGTCAAATTGAAGAAAAAAAAGTAATGTTACACATTGACGCAAAGTCACCATATATATAGTCCTCACTCGTTTCGCTCGGTCAGCCTAATTAGTAAGTGATTCACAACATAGTAGTGCTTATAGTCTTATGCCACTGATACACGGGCCGCCTAAAGTATTCCGGTTAGCATTTTATTTATTTATTTGGTTTTTTTGAAAACGGCAATCTCTACATTTATTTTAGCATGTCGATCATGAAAAGAAATGATAATCTACTAAGTTTGTTTGTAACTGGAATAAGCATAACTACTTGCAAACCAAACCAAAATGTTCAATTAGATACACATTATGAAGAACCAAGATGGAATTACACAGTTACATAAAATAAAATAAAATGGGCTGGAAAAAATTCCCCCCAATCTAAACTACGTACGTTCCATCTAATTATTTTGTTGCCAAAACTGCCAAACACGGTATTTGATTAGTGATTACCCACTGTGTAATAGAAACAAATATGGTCTGATTATGCCCATTAGAATTGCTCTTACGTTTACAGTTTTCCTGCTTTTGATTACGTACGTAATTAGCTACCTTTGCAAGGTCGGATATAATTGGGCCGACCGACCAGAAGGCCCTTCGGGCCTGAAGGGAGGGAGTCCCTTTTATGACTAATTTTTTGTAAGATGAAACCTAACACAAATGTCCAATTTGATAAAAAGATTGGATTTGGTGAGGCTTTTTTTGGTGAAGCATTTTCACATAATTCCCTATGTATCCTATTTTCCCTTATGTATCATATTTTTTCAGGGGTATAATTGGCAAACAAACTAGAAAATAACATATCTAAAAATCTGTGCTTTGGAATTTTACAAATTTTATCTCGTTGGAAAGCTTTTGAAGAGATCTACACAATGAGTACAAACAACAATATCAAATTTAAAGTTTTTACGAAAAATTCGGAGGTGTTTATCCTTTTAGGCACAATTTTTGAAAGTTAAATACATAGTCATTATGCAAACCACCACAAAAGATGGATAACACATTACGCAGCTATATTTTGCTTTATGCATCAACTAAATTTCCGTTGCAACTAATAAAACGATGTACTCCCTCCGTTTCAGGAAAATCGATACTTTCACTTTTTCAATTTATCCTATTTCTCTTATGTTCGGTCGGCCCTCCCCACCGTGGCAACGGTGTTCTAGTTATCGTTTGTGGGGTTTGGAATTTTATCACAGACTCACATATGTCGTTTCATTATTAGGCGTTGGAGTTCAATTATTTTCTAGCTCGTAGGATAGCTGGAGAGTACGTAAGGTAAGCACTAGGGATTTGGACATTTTTGGTGTTTGTATCCAAACAGATGATCAAGTACAATGATGCATGTTCTAATGTCCGGGTAGTTTTTCATTTCATAAGAAAAAATTGTAAAAAAGCATTTCCAATGGCAAAATTCTATATTTAGACTTTGGAGTACGAGATAATTTCCAAGTTTAAAAAGAACGCGCAATTGGAGATACTTGAACTAATTGCGAGATATAAATTACTTCCCCCAATCAATAGTGTCTGTTAAGGGGTGTTTTGGGGGGGCAAAAATACTAAAATGCCCTTCCCTCAAACTAAAAATCAAAAAACAAAATCATATCCCCATTTCCATCTTCACTTCTTATTAATCTCTTTTAGGGTTAGGGCTAAATATTCCCCACTCCCTTTCAAATTCTAAATTTTCCCCACTCCCTTTCAAATTCTCTTCTCCTTCTCTGCCGGCTCCTCACTTTGAAAACATTTTTTTTTTACAGTCGGAAGTGATGAAGACCATGCCAGAAGTGATGAGGACCATGCAGGTAGTGATGAAGACCATCTCGGAAATTATTATTTTTTACATCGCCGGAAGTGATGAAGACCATGCCGAAATTGATGAAGACCATGCCGTCACTTAATGCCGGCATGCTCGATAGAAATCTACCAATGCCGGTAGTCAAGTGAAAAAAAAATCAATTTTCTGGATACTTTACATCATGTGCCGGCAAAGAAATTTAAGCAACATACTATGCCGTTAGTAGTACCTGCATGCTCAAGAATTAACTGACTGTGCCGGCAGTGGACTTTTCAAAACTAGAAATTTTTTCAAAACGGAATAGGTTTTGAATTTCAAAACCAGAAAAAATGCCCCCCGGATAGCGACAAACATTTATGAAAATTTCCAACAAATGCCGGCATGGATGGACGACCGACAACAACGCCGGCACACTGTGTTGGTTGAATATTCTCTGGTACCTGAAAAACATCCTGCCGGCATTGATATAACTATGAATACCATGCCGGTTTAGGATGTTCCGGCATGGTATTCATAGTTATATCAATGCCGGCAGGATGTTTTTCAGGTGCAGCCATGGTGAATCCAAAGTTACATCTGGAGAAGATTCAACATAAAAGACATATTTGTTGCTAACGTGAAGACTCGGAGACATCTCTCTGGTCACTATGGTCACTCATCTCAACCAAAAATTTCGAACCCAACATTCATACTTCTAATCTCTCCAAAATGATAAAGATTTCTATAAATCATTTTCAAACTAATCAATTAACATAACTAATTATTATTAACCACTAAACCTGATTAATGAGGGGTAGATTACGAATTAGTTAAAATACATGGATATGGGGTGACCTTGATTTACTATTTAAATCCGGTTTTTGTCATTTTCCTATATCCCTCAATTAATATAAGTATCCCTTAATCGCGCGTTCTTTTAAAAGCTATACAGTATTTTCAACGATATTCATATCAAGTCATATTTGAGATTGAGAGTCGCATATGCCATATCTTAGACAAAGCGCTACAAGCTACAATACTTACAAAGTTGGTTTGGGTGAAGCTAATTCTCAAATCTAGCTCCACGCCAGGCTCTGTCTTATACACCACGCTGAATGCAACGCTCATGTCAGACTTTTCCCCTAGCAACGTTCAATGTCAGACTTAACCCAAGTGTCGTACCGTCTCTGAAAATAAGACTTAAAGACATTAATTTGATATTCATGTATGCTGTGATTTTGCTTTGGCCGTATGCCGCCGTATCCATCCATTGTGATATATTTTATAGTGTTGCCTTTTTGTGGATGGTCTAAGATGTAATCTTGTTGAAAGAACAACTTGCATAATTCCTCAATTTGGATTAACACATACATAGAGACTACTCGGGAAAATTCCCTAATCTCAAATTTGGCTAAACAGAGAGTGACAAAAAAGATGAATTCATTTGTTATGTCCACTTGTAAAAAGGGAACGTACATCTTAAATCTGGGTGCAGCATCTATAAACTGCAGTAATTTGATTTTTCTTTTTAGAGTTCAATTCACCATTGATTTATTTGACGCCAGAAAATGTATAACTATTTGCCACCAAGCACAGGTAAAACATACCAGAATCCTAACACGCTCGATAGTCGACACCTCTATATAAAGATGCAGTTAGAGCTCAAACAGAACAAAAGAAAACAAAGAAAACCTGTAAAAAGAGAAAAACTAAAGGAGAAAAGAAAAGCAAAAGATAAGAGTGAGAGATGCCAACATTTTCATTTATCTTTGGTTTCCCGGTGTATCTATGTTTATCTATAGTAATTGTATCATCAAACTTGACACCGAAATTCAGAAGAGATGATTTTCCATCTGACTTTGTATTTGGTGCTGGAATGCCAGCTTATCAGGTTCACAGTATTTTCCTATATTTCTTGTTAGAAAAAACGGGTTTTTGTTTTAAAACCAAAACTGCATGGACCATGATTTGATACCTAGACCTATTGCCCACTAGTTGTTTTTTCATTTGAATAGATAAAACAATAGTCCCACATAGGCTAAAATCTTAAGAGTTTTAGACTTAAATACCATATTTTTGGCTAAAGGGCATGGTCCTTTGGGTCTACACACTTTTGTGTCAGGGAGAAGACCTAGACTATGGCAAGGCTGCCTTTCCCGTACGCGCGGTGCTTCGCACCGAAGCATGCACGCCGCCGTCTGTCAAGCCGGGCTTGGGTATGGTGTGGGTGTGGGTTCACAAACTTATCTTTTTGCTGAAATTTTCAAATGTGTAACTCACACAGATTTTTTGTTTTAACAAAAATCTTCTCTTGTTGGAATTTGCATCAGCACGTGTGAAAATCACTGGCAAAAGCAAAAGCTGTTTTTCTGCTTAAAGTAAAAGTTGTTGACTGACAATTTCTGCTTAAAGTAAAAGTTATTTCTGACTGACAAAAGAAAAAACTGTCTTTCTGTTTTCTGAAAAAGTAAAAGCTGTTTTCTGACAAAAGCTTGTCCATGCGTGAGAATCTTTCCTCTATTATTTGTAACGCCTAACTTCTTCTCAAACAATATTTAAGGAACTGTTCTTCTCATTTTGAAAAGACAGAAACAAAAATAGCTCACTTCCTCTATTAAGTTTTACTCTGCTACTGTTTTTGTTTCACTGTAACATTTTCACTTCACTACCATTTCATCGCTGCCAAGCTCTTAGAGTGTTTTCTTTGTATGCTACATTGAGGAACACTAACAGTAGTTTTATCCTGGAGGCATCTCGTCAACAGCTATAGCATCTCTCTGTCAAGAGGAGTAGCAGGCGATATTGTCTTTAGGTCAGCGCATCTCATACGTGCCTCTACTGTTACTAGAACCAACAAACTAAAGACAATACAACTTTATTACTCTAATTTTCTGTAACAACAATGGGAAAAAGTACTGTCGACAAACCTACTAAGTTTAGTGGAAAAGATTTTAAACGTTGGCAATCAAAAATGTTATTCTTTCTCAATTCTCAAAGACCAAAGATTAGATGAAGTTGCTTTGAAAAAACCCTCAAGAAGGTTACATGACCGTGGTTATGAAGATAGACTGGATAGGTGGACTAGGAAGAATTACATGTGTAAAAATCATATACTTAACTGCTTAGATGATTCCTTATATGATTTTTATAATGCAAAAGAGAAGTTTACTGCTTTTGATTTATGGGAAGCCTTAGAAGAAAAATATCTTGCTGAGGCTGCTGGAAGGCATGGTTATTGATGAAGCTTTCAAAGTATCTGCAATTATTGAAAAACTTCCACCTTCGTGGACTGAGTACAAGAGGAGGCTGCGACACAAGACTCGTGAAATCACCATGATAGAGCTGGGAAAAAAGATTCAAGTTGAGGAGCTACTCTGCTGCAAGGACAAGAACCTGTTGTTGAGAAAAGATATGTCCAACAAAGCTCATATCCTAGATGATATTGCTGCACCAAAGAAAGGACGTGATGGAAAATCTGAATCCGGCAAAAATGGTAACAAAGGTAACAAACGTCGTAACTCCAAAGGTAACCATCTTAAACCTAAGGGTGGTGTCTCTTAAAACACTATCAAAGGTGACTGCTATAACTGTGGTAAACCCGGTCATATGGCCAAGGACTGTAGATCTAAAAAGACAAAAAATGATCCAAAACAGAAAAATAAGGCAAACATAGTAGAGGAATCTGGATATTATACTGGCATGGTGTCTGAAGTCAACCTTATGACCAATGTGACCAATGTGAGAGATTGGTGGTTAGATTCTGGAGCCACCAAGCATGACTACAAGTTCGGAAATGATTTCTCCTCCTATGCCATAGTAGGAGACGATGAGAAACTGTTTATGGGAAACTCTTCCACCGTGAAAGTGGTGGGGAAAGGCAAGGTTGAATCGAAGATCACTTCAGGAAAAACTCTCGCATTGAATGACGTGTATCACGTCCCAGACATATGCAAGAATCTTATCTCAGAGACCATCTTACTAGGAAAAGGTTTTAAAATTGTTGTTGAGTCTAACAATGTTGTAATCTCTAAAGGTGATGTCTTTGTAGGAAAGGGTTATGTAACTGAAAACATGATTAAGCTTAGTGTACTTTCTTTGAACATGAATAATAATGCATCTTCTTCTGCTTATATTTGTGACTCTCCATATGTTTGGCATGATAGACTTGGACATGTTAATTTCAAATCTTTGGAAAGACTTGCTAGTTTAGGTTGCATTCCTAAAATAAACATTGACAAAAAACATAGATGTGAAATTTGCGTTGAATCTAAATATGCAAGAAAATCATTTAATAAAAAGGTTGAATGTAGAACAGTTCCCTTAGAACTAGTACACTCGGATTTAGGAGATTTGAAATCAACACCAACTAGAGGTGGTAAAAAATGGTACATCACTTTTATAGATGATTACTCACGATACTGTCAGGTTTATCTTCTTAGAAGTAAAGATGAGGCTTTAGAGGCTTTCAAATTATATAAACTTGAAGTAGAAAACCAAAAAGATGTTACAATTAAAACTCTAAGGACAGACCGTGGTGGTGAGTACGTAATACCTATAGGAGAATTTTGTAAACTTAATGGCATCATTCATGAAACTACTGCGCCTTCTTCACCTGAGTCAAATGGAATAGCCGAAAGGAAAAACCGAACACTCATAGATATGGTGAACGCTATGTTGACCAGTTCATGGTTACCTTCGAACTTGTGGGGGGAAGCGATTCTTTCTGCATGCTATATCTTGAACCGAGTTCCATTTAAGAAGTCTGATAAAACTCCATACGAGTCGTGGAAAGGTAGATAACCTAACTATGCATACTTTAAAGTGTGGGGGTGTTTGGCCAAGGTGGCCATTCCTCTTCCAAAGGAAACTAAACTAGGACCTAAAACTGTGGATTGCGTTTTCATTGGTTTTCATGAGCATACTATTGCACATAGGTTTATGGTCATAAGTTCAGACTTTGATAACATTGGTATGAAAACTATAATGGAGTCTAGAGATGCAGTATTTTTTGAACACATATTTCCTTCGAGGTATGGACCTCGTAAAAGGGTCCATGATGATCTCACAAATGTTCCTTCGACTAGTTAGCCCCCGTCTATAAGGACTGAGAATGAACCTAGAAGAAGTAAGAGAATTAGAACCGAGACAAGCTTTGGTCCCGACTTTGTGACTCTTACGGTAGAGTCTAAACCCCAAACCTCTAAGGAAGCTATGACTTTTCCAGAAGCCCCCTTCTGGGAATTAGCTTCGATAAATGAGTGGGATTCCATTTAGTAAAACGAAACTTGGGAAATTGTTGAATTACCTCCTGGTAGTATAGCCATAGGTTGCAAATGGGTCTTCAAAAGGAAGCTTAGGACAGATGGAACCATAGAGAAATACAAAGCTAGGTTGGTAGCTAAAGGCTATAGACAAAAGGAAGGTTTAGATTTCTTTGATACTTATTCACCAGTCACTAGAATAACTTCTATTTGGATGTTGATTGTTATCGCTTCTATTTATGATCTGCTTATACATCAGATGGATGTTAAAACTGCATTTTATATGGTGAATTGAATGAAGAAATTTATATGGACCAGCCAGAAATTTTTGTTATAAAAGGTTGTGAAAAAAAAGTGTGCAAATTAAATAAATCTCTGTATGGTTTGAAACAAGCACCTAAACAGTGGCATAGAAAATTTGATCATGTAATGATATCTAATGGCTTTAAGGTTAATGAATCTGATAAACGTGTCTACATTAAATCTGTGGATGATGCTCATGTTATAGTGTGCATGTATGTTGATGATATGCTTATTAGGCAGTAACTGATGTGATTTCAACTTTGTTGTAGTAAAAGGTTCGTAAGACTTGTGAAAGCAATTGAATTTAGATTTATTTAAACTAAAAGTAGAGAAAATTTAAATCCAAATTTGTTTTTTAAGATTGAAAATAACCAAGACACTAGATTCCACTATTACACATGAATGAATGATGGTAAAAATTCCAAAACTCTAATTATTTTTAAAATCTCTTTTTCTTAATTCACAAATGATCAAGCATATTCTCAAACATTAATTGTATCCCTTAAGCATAGATTATCTAACCAAAGTATAACCTATCTAATTGAATCACAACTAATTAGGAAAAATTATGCAAACAATTAAAATTCTGCAAAGCAGTGATTTGAGTGAATTATAAATTGCAAATTAGAGAAAAGTAAAATAATTACCAATTATTCATGCAACAATAGCTTCCTCCGTGCCTTGATTACGCAAGAATTAGCTCATCATTATCATGGAAACATGCTCAAAATTCATCTTTATTAATGCTCAAAAATGGTTCACAAATGATGAAATGGGAGAAAAAAATGATTAAAACGGGTTTTGTAACACTTATATTTGTTACAAAATCAATTGTTACAGAAAACGATAAAGGAATACCGTCACTAGCACTGTTGAAGAACGACGGTCTTTAAGGGTCTTATGTTCTTCGTACCTTCTTCACCAGCAGAAAACAACAGCTTCCTGTAAAACTTTTTTATCGGATTTTTGATGCTCTAAACGTCTCCCTATTCTCTCCCTGAACTCTCTGCTCTCTCTATGAGTCTCCTACAGCCTTTATATAGTCACAGGACCAAGAATACATTCGTAATAACTCAAAAATCTTCTCGATATCCAACCATTAACTCATGAATATTTTCTTTTCTGTTTTATGTTCTCATGCATCTGTTCGCAGTATACACGCTCCAACACTTCCTTGTTTGACTCCTCCACACTTCTGCAGCAACCAAACTCTACCAAAACTCAATCAACACACGTTCAAGCACGCTGTACTCCGAGATTGCATATTTTCTTCCCAACGAATATCCAGCCCAACTGAACGCATTAAAACACTCATACCACCATTGTTTGGGCATATCACGTTCATCCCAATCAAAATCAGTGATTGAATCTCACTGAAACTCCTCCAAAAATCCAACAGAAAATTCCGCAGAAAATGGGAATTTTTCCCGCCAAAATTCTTTTTCAAACGATGAAGAAGGGTGTCCCCCTAACCAGACCGGGGGTGCGAATAGCAGGTGCCCAACTGAGGTGCCCCTTATCCAAACTGAGAGTCCGAATAACAAATGTCCCTTGGGTGCCTTTAGACAACTTTTCGAGCCGATTTTTTCCAGAAATGTGTATTGCCCAAAAATACCTACAAACACATAAAACACCATAATAAGTACAAAAATGGGTACTAACAATATATACAATAGAGATGAAAATAGACACATAAATGCGTCTATCAAATACCCCCAAACTTATTATTTGCTAGTCCCGAGCAAATTTAATCTACAAAATAAAATCCTAACTCACTGTCGCAGGCATCGTCGATTGCACTTAGCATGTGCAACAAGCCTTTGAACCCCTAGGTGGCCCTAGTGGCTGAGTTATAGTCTCGGGAGGGTTTTCCAGAGGTGTACCCACAAAACCTTTACTCCAGACCCTAGCTATCTACGCAGAACCTTGAAATGGAACTAAAGAACCTCCTTGGTTGGCATACTTATTGATTACGGGAGGAAGTACCCTGATGCGAAATTCCAATTGCTGTACACGAGTTTGCACTCAAGCATACTAAAATTCGTATATAAGTGACATAGCTCTACTCAGATAGTTTCACTATGGACATCAATATCCGGAGTCAAAAAATCACATGGAAAGATTAAGAGATGGATATAGAAAAACATAGATGGTTTTGATGTTGATTAGGTGAACAGTGTTTTTTCATATCTGTCTGAAGGCCTCTGCCAAGATGAACCTATCCTAATGGACTGAGATACCGGTCTGACTAATATCAACACAACTGGCATATACAAGGGGACTAGTGGTCAATAATCCTAATTCTAGATCAACTCGTCTGGCATATACAAGGGAACCAGCGGTCGATTTATTGAACACACATTTATTATTTATTTATTTAGAACTAACAACATGATTAGATCTTGTGGATCCAAGCGCATGCTTTCTTGTCAGCAGATTACATGGTAATTCCCGTGGATCCTGCATTCCACGCTTGTTTAGGCGACGGAGACAGGGAGAACACACACATATTGCTATCCAAGTGTTAAAATTTATTCCGATTGGTCTATTGGTCTGGTTTTTTTTTTTTTTTTTTAGTATCTCAATCACTCTATTACACCCTAGCAGTGGTAACAACTTGAATCGTGAGCCCCACCTAATCACTTAGAGAAACATATTTTAAAAAGAAAATAAAATAAAAACAGAAGTGAAAAGGTCTCAACGAGATATGGCGAAACTATCATGTTATTTCTAACACCTGAGCTCTGTGCTTTTACGAATAGACTCTTATAGATGTTTCCATCTACTCAGATTGGTTCCTCAACTCCTAAAACCAAAATGTTTCCATCCACTTAGATTGGTTAGTGCCATCCTTAATAGGCATAAATTTCTAGGCTCTAGAGTTTGTTTATTGCAACTACAAAGTTTTTCCCATACCTCCAAACTTAAATCTAACATTGTCCTCACTGTTTCTAATGAAAAAGCAATACCAAAAATAACACAAGGAGAAGTTGGAAAGATAGTACCTTGGTGAAGAGAGAAATCAAAAACTAATATACAACATACAATGACCTCGATGGTCAATCAAGGGTAAACAGGGTCCTCCAGAGGGACCTCCTCAACATCACCTGTAGGAAAGGGCTCTAAAAAGGGTTTCAATCTCTGACCGTTAACCTTCGAAGAACTACTACCATCCGGTGTCTCGATCTCAACAACTCCATGAGGAAAAACAGTACGGACCACAAAAGGACCGGTCCACCGAGAGCGCAACTTCCCGGGAAATAGATGCAAACGAGTGTCATACAGAAGAACTTTTTGACCTGGAGAAAATGACTTTCGTAAAATATTCTTATCATGCACAAGTTTCATTTTGTTCTTATACTCCTTAGCATTATCGTATGCATCTCTACGAATCTCGTCCAACTCATTGAGCTGGAGCTTTCTGTGAGCTCCTGCCTTGTCAAGTGAAAAGTTTAGCTGCTTAATAGCCCAATAGGCTTTATGCTCTAACTCAACAGGCAGGTGACATTCCTTGCCAAATACTAAACGATAAGGTGATATTCCAATGGGTGTCTTAAACGCAGTACGGTAAGCCCATAAGGCATCAGTAAGCCTCAATGACCAGTCTTTCCTATTGGGATTAACTGTTTTCTCTAAAATACGCTTAATTTCCCTATTGGAGACCTGTACCTGACCACTAGTCTGTGGGTGATATGGGGTAGCTACTTTGTGGGTAATACCATAATGTTTCATTAAAAGAGCAAATGGTCTATTACAAAAGTGTGAACCTCCATCACTAATTATAGCTCGCGGCGTACCAAAACGTGTAAGTATATTCTCTTTCAAAAACTGGACTACGACCTTATGGTCATTGGTTTTACACGCAACCACCTTAATCCACTTAGAGACATAGTCTACAGCGACAAGGATGTATAGGATACCCCACACATCAAAGATCTCAATAACTAAAATAGGGTTCAAGGGCATCATGTTCCTACGGGAAATGGTTCCTAATTTCTGGCAACGTTCACAAGTAACACAGTAACTGTGGGAATCTTTAAACAACGAAGGCCAATATAATCCACACTGTAATATCTTAGCAGCAGTCTTCTTAGCACTAAAGTGACCCCCACAAGCATGATCATGACAAAAGGAAATAATACTTGACTGATCAATCTCATGTATACATCTCCTAATAATATGGTCTGGACAATACTTAAACAAATAAGGATCATCCCAAAAGAAGTGTTTAACCTCAGCTAAAAATCTAGAACGATATTGTTTACCCAAATGTTGGGGCATTTGACCAGTAACAAGATAGTTCACTATATTCGCATACCAAGGTAATTGGGTAACAAAGAACAGTTGTTCATCAGGAAAACTATCTCTAACATGCGGGGAATCATCAGGGGTATCCACAACAAGCCTAGACAAGTGGTCTGCTACTACATTTTCTGCACCTTTTTTGTCTCTAATGTCTAAGGAAAATTCCTGCAACAATAGGATCCATCTAATCAATCTAGGTTTTGTATCCTTCTTGGAAAGAAGATACTTCAAAGCAGCATGATCAATGAAGATTATAACCTTAGAACCTAAGAGATAGGATCTAAACTTGTCTAAGGCGAACACAATGGCTAACAGTTCCTTCTCCGTAGTAGTATAGTTCAACTGGGCATCATTCAGAGTTTTGCTAGCATAGTAAATCACATGGAGTAATTTGTTTTCTCGCTGACCTAACACAACACCAATAGCAAAATCTGAAGCATCACACATGATCTCAAAGGGTAGGTTCCAGTTGGGTGCCTGGACTATGGGGGCGGTAGTGAGTAAAGTCTTAAGCTTCTCAAAAGCCTCTAAACAAGCATCATCAAAGACAAACTTAACATCTTTTGCAAGCAAATTGCAAAGAGGTCTAGAAATTAGGCTAAAATCCTTAATGAATCGACGATAAAAACCTGCATGCCCTAAGAATGACCTAATATCTCTTACGATTTTTGGGACCTGTAAAGTCTTAATAAGGTCAACTTTGGCTTTATCTACCTCTATACCCTTAGATGATACGATATGCCCTAAAACAATTCCTGAACGAACCATGAAATTACATTTCTCCCAATTAAGCACTAAATTCTTCTCCTTACACCTAGTCAAAACTAATGACAAATGATGCAAGCACTCATCAAAAGATGAACCAAATACTGAAAAATCATCCATAAAGACCTCTAAGAACCGTTCTACCATGTCAGAAAATATGCTCATCATACAACGCTGAAAAGTTGCAGGGGCATTACAAAGCCCGAAAGGCATGCGTCTATACGCAAAGGTACCAAAGGGACAGGTAAAAGTAGTTTTTTCTTGGTCTTTAGGGGCAATAACGATCTGATTATATCCGGAGTAGACATCTAAGAAGCAGTGGTGACTATGTCCAGCTAATCTCTCTAGCATTTGGTCGATGAAAGGAAGGGGAAAGTGGTCCTTCCTAGTGACATTGTTCAATTTCCTATAGTCAATACATACACGCCAACCCGTGGTCACTCGGGTTGGGATTAACTCATTGTTCTCATTCTGGACTACAGTAATACCGGATTTCTTGGGGACAACCTGAATAGGGCTGACCCACTTGCTGTCTGAAATAGGGTAGATAATGCCTGCATCTAACAACTTAAGAACCTCGGTTCGAACTACCTATTTCATATTAGGGTTTAGTCGACGTTGCATCTCCCTAGAAGGTTTGGTATCTTCCTCTAAATAAATCTGATGCATACAAACAGTAGGACTTATACCCTTAATGTCTGCTATGGTCCATCCTAAAGCTTCCTTGTTGTTTTGAAGAACGGTTACTAACCTACTTTCCTGATCACTATCCAAGTTGGATGCTACAATCATAGGTAAAGTTTCAGCTGGGCCTAAAAACACATACTTCAAGGTATCTGGTAATGGTTTAAGGTCCAACTTAGGAGGCTCTCCTAACGAAGGAACTAGAGTAGACTCAGAAACTAGTAGTGGTTCGAACTTGGATTTCCAAACATTGCTAGTGTCCAACAAAGGGGTTGAATCTAACAAAGCATTCACCTCATTAATCACATTATCATCATCAAAATCAATCCCAAAGTGGGCTAGGCATTTCTCTAGTGGATCTTCTAACAAAGTGTTTGGTAATGACTCCTCAACTAATGTTCCTATCATGTTGACTGATGTGGTTTTAAAGTGGTAAGTAAGGTTGTCGTTCACTCGGACTTGTGAAGATTCGAGTTTTTAAATTTAATAAAAATATATACAAAAATATTAAACAATGGTGAGAGGTACTGGGATTCGGGATTCCACCGAATTCAAAACATAAGGTTCAATTATTAATTCTTTGACAATTTTAGCTCAAGAAAAACAAGGACTCTATTTTTGCCAAGGTAGATTCTCAAAACATTGATTGTAAATCCTAAGTATGATGTATCAAAACACCTAAGCTAAGCATACATCATCAAATTAAATGACAACCAATTAATTCAAATCATAATTTCAATTAAAATTAATGCAAAAGTCTTAAAAAAGAATTAATAAAATTACCCCAAGTATGATATTCGTCTTCCTCCGTCATCCCAGTGTTTGGGTTTAGCTCCTCATGGTAAAAACATGCTCAAAAGATAGAAACATGGCTCAGAAGGTGTTTTTATTGAAGAGAAATAATAATACAGCGAATCTGCAACGCTTTTATGGCGTTACAGAATCACCGATACAACTGAAGTGCTGTTAATAAACGATAATATAAGACTGCTTCTGCGACGGTTATGTGTGGGTCGAAGTTCTTCGTGTTCTTCGCGACTGTTCAGTGTGCGTCTTATGTTCTTCGTGTTCTTCAGCTCCGCACCAGCAGAAAACAGCAGCAGCGGCGGCCTGTAAACCTCTGATTCTCTCCTCCTCAGCCCTTCTCCGCCCCCCAAACTCTCGACACCCCTTATATATGACCCAAACAATCTATTTATATCAAAAAGAGCGATTAAATCTCTCCAAAATCTTCCGAAATCTCTTTCTTTCTCTTCACGGCAAAGTTGCGGCAATTTCTTGTTTTAGAATTTCCACGCGTATCTGGGCTTTCCTTTTGATTCTAAACTCTTCCTTAGATATATATTAAGCTTTGGGAAGAAAATCTTTCCTTTAATCTCTCTAAAATTTCCTAAAACAAGTCACACACGTGACTTTCCATATTTTGCTGTTGAGATCAAAACCCGTCGATTGAGCCAATTTTAATCGGTTTAAACACCCATGTTAGATTCCTAGACCCATAAGGAGTCTACCCTATGAAAATTAGAGGTTTAATCGACCTCAAACACCTCTAAAAATCCATCACCAAATCTGTCAGGAAACACGTTTTTAAGTTTTTGGTTTCCCGCCCAAATTCAGAATTTGAACTGAAGGGGAAGGTTACCCCTTATCCAATGGTCGCCCCTTATCCGTTGCTGGAGTCCGCATAACACTCGTCCCTTGGGTTGCATTTATCAACTTTTCGAGCCAATTTTGCCGCAAAAACCTATTCCTCCAAAAACACCTACAAAGGGATAAAATACCAAAATAAGTACAAAATTGGGTACTAACATTATACACAATAGAGATGAAAATAGACACATAAATGCGTCTATCATTGACCTCTTCTATGCTCGAGTCATCTAGTTCAGAGGGTAGCTTACTAATATGAAAAATGTTCATCTCAATGGTCATGTTACCAAAAGATAGATTCATAATACCGTTTCGACAGTTGATGATCGCATTAGATGTAGCTAAAAACGGGCGACCTAGAATTACCGGTATCTGGTTCTCTGGGTCAGGGACAGGTTGGGTATCTAGGATATCAAAATCCACTGGATAAATAAACTTGTCGACCTCAATAAGAACATCCTCGATCACACCACGAGGAATTTTTACGGACCTATCAGCTAACTGAAGTGTTATCTGGGTAGGTTTTATCTCACCAAGTCCTAGCTTAAGGTACACATGGTATGGGAGTAAGTTCACACTGGCTCCTAAGTCAAGCAGCACTTTCTCAACACGGTATTTCCCTATTGTACAGGCAATGGTAGGGGAACCTGGGTCTTTATACTTAGGAGTAGTAGTATTCTGAAAAATAGAACTCACATGACTAGCTAGGAAGGCTTTCTTATGGACACCGATCTTACGCTTTCGCGTACATAAGTCCTTAAGGAACTTGGCATAAGGAGGAATCTGCCTAATTGCATCTAATAATGGAAGGTTGATAGTTACCTGCTTAAAAACCTCCAAAATGTCATTAAAAGTGGACTCCTTCTTAGTTGGTACCAGCAATTGTGGGAATGGGGCTCTGGGAACAAATTTTGGCTTATCAGGGGCCTTATTAGTCTCCTTAGAGGTTCCATCAATCTCTTCAGCTTTTGATTCAGAAGGGTGAACTACAACATGTTCACTATCAGGCATGGCAACCTTATTGTCTATTTCTCTACATCTCCTAAGGGTTTTGATTGCATTCACATGATCAGATGATCTTCCTCCTATTTCATGAACTCCTCTAGGATTAGGTTGAGTTTGACTAGGAAAACTTCTATTATCTCTCTCACTTAGAATCTTAGCCATTTGACTAACTTGAAGTTCTAACTTAGCAAGAGACTTGGAATTATGTTGAAAATTCTGCTTGGTTTCCTCTTGAAAACTAGCATGGTTCTTTAGTAATACTTCTTGGGTCTTTACGAACATGTCCTGGCTCCTTTTTAATAAACTAAGAGATTCCTCTAAGCTAATTATTCTATTCTCAGAAGGGTTCTGGAACTGGGCTTGACCTGAAGGGTTCTTATTATAACCAAAACCTGGGGGAGGCTGAGAATTACTAGATTGGCCTTGACTCTGTCCTTGAGACCAAGAGAAATTAGGATGATTTCTCCAACCAGGTTTGTAGGTCTCTGAGTAGGGGTCAAATTTCTGACGGTTTTCAAATCTAGCATTGTTATAGACAGCATGGGATTGCTCTTCACTATCATGACCTTCCAAAAACGAGTTACTGGGTTCTATTCCACAACTAGAGACTTGAGAGGTTCTAATCCTATTATCAGGTTCGGCAAAAGACCTATGTTTAGATTGATTCAATTCCAAAGCTTCTAACCTTCTAGACAAAGCAGTAAACTTAACATCAGACCCAAAGCCTATATCAACCACATTGGTGCTACTTCTATTGATCAAGAGTCTTTTAGGGGGTTCAACACAAGACTCCCACTGTTGGGATTTTTCAGCGACATCTTCTAAAAAGGAAAACGCATCATTAGCATTTTTACTAGTGAACTCACCAGCGCACAAAGACTCGACCGTGGCTTTGGTCGAATAGTCTAAACCATCATAAAGAATCCCTACTAGTTTGATTTTGTCAAACCCATGGTGAGGACATTGGGATAAGAGATCATTGAATCTCTCTAAAAACCTATAAAGAGATTCTCCCTCTTGTTGAAAACTAGTACTAATTTTCTGCCTAACAGCTGCAGTTTTATGCTTAGGGTAGAATTTAAAATAGAAGGCATCAATAAGTTCCTGCCATGTTTTTATGGATTCAGATGGTAGGTTGTTCAGCTAGGTCTTGGCTTTATCTCTCAAGGAAAAGGGGAACATCCTAAGTTTCAAGACTTCTTCACTAAGGTCTTTAATATTAATAGTTCCACAAATTTCTTCAAAGTCCCTAATGTGAAAGTAAGGGTTTTCATCATCTTTTCCTAAGAATATAGGGATCATCTGAAAAATACCAGGTTTCAGCTCATAACTAGCCCTAGAGGCTGGCAACTTAATGCACGATGGTCGGTTGGTCCTAGTTGGGTACATGTACTCCTTCAAAGTTGTCATTGTTGGCACAGTAAAAATCCTAGGGGTGAATTCCTCACTAAGACTTAAATTCTCAAAATTGAAGTCTCCAAAAACAGGGCTCTCCAAAGAAGAGTCTTCGAGCTCCCGTCTACAAAAGAAAAACCTCTAGGTTCGTCACTAATCAAACGACCAAAGGTGTCTCTTTTCCAAGCACGCTCACTAATGGACTTGAGCGATTTTGGCATACACTAAGAAAAATAAAATAAAATAAAAATAAAAATCCTAAAGAAGGGAGGTTCTAAGCAAACACACAGCAGGCTGACTCCACCAAAACAAACCTAAAAATTTCTAGCAAACAACAAGCATGATGGCTCCACTTAGATTGTTTCTAGACCATCTTCTAATCCTTCGAAAAGGAATTCGTTACAATCTAAGAAAACCTCTCTAGATCGATCTGAATAAAGTGAGTCGAAGAGAAGTAGGGGAAGCTCAGAGGAGCTTTGATACCCCCACCTCTTTGGCAACGCTTCCGTGGGTTATAAGGCGGCTCTAATCGACTTACAATAATCTTCCTGAACTTCAAAGTATGCTTAAAAGAGCAACCAATATTTTTCGAACGACTTTCCTATTAAGCGCGTTACCCTATAGGTCTCGTTCTAGTCAATATTTTAGGCTTGGGTTCGCGTAGTTATGTTTTCCTAAGGCGGGCAAGAAGAGAACGGTGATGAAATCCGAACCCTTATCTTGTATGGCCAGTCCTTGCCCTTTACTAGGAAATTAAAGTCCGTATTCAGTCCTCAACATATATTCACCTTAAGGCAGACAGTAAACCCGCTGACAGGGGATTCGCGGGTGTTTCGAAAAACTTACCTCCCGTACCAGACGGGCGAAGAACCGCTGAGGTCGACTCGGGCCACGACTCCTATGTCATGTACGAACCCGAGGGGCCGAGACGATATCGTAATCGTCGTCCTTCCCTGCAAACAGTTTATATTTAAAACTACCCTTCCGTAGGGTAAAAAAAAAAAAATTGTCCCAAAGTTCACAGTCCAAAGTCCAAAAATAAAGTGCAAAAGAAGAAAAAAAATTACAAAAATAAAAGATATCCTAATACAATTTCTAAAAATAAAATCTAAAGAAAATCTAAGAAATAAAAATAAAATCTAAAAACCTAATAAAATAAAATAAAATAAAATCTTTGTCTTTCTTTTCCTTTTCTTTTAGCTTTTATCTTTGGCTCCTAATCACTTAGTCACCAAAGTCTTTGGCTTAAATTCTTTTCGGTCCAAACTCCAAACCTGTAGCACAAAAAAATATACCCAAAGAAACGTAAAATAGAACAAAGAGAAAATAAAGAAAATCTAAAAAATAATAAATCTAAAAACTCTAACTTAAAAACAAGTCCGCGTCGGCGGCGCCAAAAATTGATGTGATTTCAACTTTGTTGTAGTAAAAGGTTCGTAAGACTTGTTAAAGCAATTGAATTTAGATTTATTTAAACTAAAAGTAGAGAAAATTTAAATCCATTTTTTTTCTTCTAAGATTGAAAATAACCAAGACACTAGATTCCACTATTACACATGAATGAATGATGGTAAAAATTCCAAAACTCTAATTATTTTTAAAATCTCTTTTTCTTAATTCACAAATGATCAAGCATATTCTCAAACATTAATTGTATCCCTTAAGCATAGATTATCTAACCAAAGTATAACCTATCTAATTGAATCACAACTAATTAGGAAAAATTATGCAAACAATTAAAATTCTGCAAAGCAGTGATTTGAGTGAATTATAAATTGCAAATTAGAGAAAAGTAAAATAATTACCAATTATTCATGCAACAATAGCTTCCTCCGTGCCTTGATTACGCGAGAATTAGCTCATCATTATCATGGAAACATGCTCAAAATTCATCTTTATTAATGCTCAAAAATGGTTCACAAATGATGAAATGGGAGAAAAAAATGATAAAAACCGGGTTTTGTAACACTTATATTTGTTACAAAATCAATTGTTACAGAAAACGATAAAGGAATACCGTCACTAGCACTGTTGAAGAACGACGGTCTTTAAGGGTCTTATGTTCTTCGTACCTTCTTCACCAGCAGAAAACAACAGCTTCCTGTAAAACTTTTTTATTGGATTTTTGATGCTCTAAACGTCTCCCTATTCTCTCCCTGAACTCTCTGCTCTCTCTATGAGTCTCCTACAGCCTTTATATAGTCACAGGACCAAGAATACATTCGTAATAACTCAAAAATCTTCTCGATATCCAACCATTAACTCATGAATATTTTCTTTTCTGTTTTATGTTCTCATGCATCTGTTCGCAGTATACACGCTCCAACACTTCCTTGTTTGACTCCTCCACACTTCTGCAGCAACCAAACTCTATCAAAACTCAATCAACACACGTTCAAGCACGCTGTACTCCGAGATTGCATATTTTCTTCCCAACGAATATCCAGCCCAACTGAACGCATTAAAACACTCATACCACCATTGTTTGGGCATATCACGTTCATCCCAATCAAAATCAGTGATTGAATCTCACTGAAACTCCTCCAAAAATCCAACAGAAAATTCCGCAGAAAACTGGAATTTTTCCCGCCAAAATTCTTTTTCAAACGATGAAGAAGGGTGTCCCCCTAACCAGACCGGGGGTGCGAATAGCAGGTGCCCAACTGAGGTGCCCCTTATCCAAACTGAGAGTCCGAATAACAAATGTCCCTTGGGTGCCTTTAGACAACTTTTCGAGCCGATTTTTTCCAGAAATGTTTATTGCCCAAAAATACCTACAAACACATAAAACACCATAATAAGTACAAAAATGGGTACTAACAATATATACAATAGAGATGAAAATAGACACATAAATGCGTCTATCAAATACCCCCAAACTTATTATTTGCTAGTCCCGAGCAAATTTAATCTACAAAATAAAATCCTAACTCACTGTCGCAGGCATCGTCGATTGCACTTAGCATGTGCAACAAGCCTTTGAACCCCTAGGTGGCCCTAGTGGCCGAGTTATAGTCTCGGGAGGGTTTTCCAGAGGTGTACCCAGAAAACCTTTACTCCAGACCCTAGCTATCTACGCAGAACCTTGAAATGGAACTAAAGAACCTCCTTGGTTGGCATACTTATTGATTACGGGAGGAAGTACCCTGATGCGAAATTCCAATTGTTGTACACGAGTTTACACTCAAGCATACTAAAATTCGTATATAAGTGACATAGCTCTACTCAGATAGTTTCACTATGAACATCAATATCCGGAGTATTCTCGCGTTATTGGAAGTCTTATGTATTTTATGAACTGTACAAGATATGATATTGCCTACACTGTGAGTAGATTGAGAAGGTACACTTGTAACCCTGGGAAGGATCACTGGAATGCTATCTACAGAGTTCTACGCTACCTGAAGGGTACTTCAAACTATTGCTTAAGTTTTGGAAAGTATCCTGCTGTGCTGGAAGGGTATTGTGATGCCAACTAGATATCAGACTCAGATGAGTCCAAATCCACTTGTGGGTACATCTTGACACTTGGAGGTGCGTATGTGTCATGGAAGTCTTCCAAACAGACATGTATAGCTCGATCCACTATGGAGTCTGAGTTTATAGCCTTGGAGAAAGCTGGAGAGGAAGCTGAATGGTTACGAGCTTTCTTGGGAGGAATTCCACTCTGGCCCAAGCCTGTGTCTTCGATCGCCATCCACTGTGACAGTAAAGCTGCTATTGGTTGCGCAAGGAACAGTGTATACAACGGAAAGTCGATACATCTACAAAGAAGACACAAGACAGTGAAACAAATACTCTCTACTGGTATTATTTCTATAGACTTCGTAAGGTCTAAAGATAATATGCAGATCCTTTGACGAAAGGATTATCTAGAGAGGTAGTTAGATCCACATCGAGGGGGATGGGACTTAAGCTCATAGAATAAATCACCATGAAGGATACTCAACCTTTTGAATGAAAACTCCAAGATAAAGGTTCAATGAGTCAACTAATTTATGGTGATATTGAGACAAGCACTATCTTTGTCTCTCCCTATGGTGTAATTGTGTGATAGTGCTACCTGCAAGAGAGAGGGTGATCTGTTGAGATCTTAATGGGTTCCATAGCTTTGTTTAAAGCGAGGTGTGGCAGGACACTCAACATGGACTCACCTCTGTGGATGTTGGAAGTGGGGCAGCTTCCTATGAGAATTTGAGCTTATTCTCCAGAGACATTCATTAAACCAGGATTTAGCCCACAGCCAAAATGGACACAACCGCAAGAGCTTGGCAGCTTTCTTTTGAGACATCAAGTGTGGTTGTTATTTCTGAATTGCATTCACTGTTGGCAGTTCAATACATTGCGTTCACCGTTACAACAAGCAGTTCCGGTAATCTCTCACTAAGTTAAGGTTCAATCTCTGGGACACCTTAGCCTAATTTTGAGGTGTTCTGTTTTCTCGTGCTTTATCGATATGTTTTATCATTCATGTGAGGGATTGTTAGAAAAAGAGGGTTTTTGTTTTAAAACCAAAAGTGCATGGACCATGATTTGATCCCTAGACCTATTGCCCACTAGTTGTTTTTTTCATTTGAATAGATAAAACAATAGTCCCACATAGGCTAAATCTTAAGAGTTTTAGACTTAAATACCATATTTTTGGCTAAAGGGCATGGCCCTTTGGGTCTACACACATTTGTGTGAGGGAGAAGACCTAGACTATGGCAAGGTTTCCCTTTACCGTACGTGCGGTGCTTCGCACCGAAGCACGCACACCGCCGCCGTCCGTCGATCCGGGCTCGAGCTCGGGTTTGGTGTGGGTGTGGGTTCACAAACCTATCTTTTTGCTGAAATTTTCCAACGTGTAACTCACACAGATTTTTTGTTTTGACAAAAATCTTCTCCTGTTGGAATTTGCATCATCACGCGTAAAAATCACTGGCAAAAGCAAAAGCTGTTTTTCTGCTTAAAGTTGTTGACTGACAATTTCTGCTTAAAGTAAAAGTTATTTCTCACTGAGAAAAGCAAAAACTGTCTTTCTGTTTTCTGAAAAAGTAAAAGATGTTTTCTAACAAAAGCTTGTCCATGCGTGAGAATCTTTCCTCTATTATTTGTAACGCCTGCTCATTTTAAAAAGACAGAAACAAAAATAGCTCACTTCCTATATTAAGTTTTACTCTGCTACTGTTTTTGTTTCACTGTAACCTTATCACTTCACTACCATTTCATTGCTGCCAAGCTCTTAGAGTGTTTTCTTTTAATGCTACATTGAGGAACACTAACAGTAGTTGTATCCTGGAAGCATCTCGTCAACAGCTATAGCATCTCTCTGTCAAGAGGAGTAGCAGACGATATTGTTTTTAGGTCAGCGTATCTCATACGTGCCTCTACTATTCACTGCTGCATCTGAAACATCCACCAAGCGCTGGTTTGAGCTAAGTATTATTTTAAATTAATTACCTTTTTTGTTACTAGAACAAACATTTCTTTCTCAGTTTATCTTTGTTTTATTGATCATAAGGATTTCATGAATGTTGTTTAATTAGGTAGAAGGGGCAGTAGCATTGGATTGAAGATCAACCTGTATATGGGATACCGACACTCATGATGGTCATTTGTTATAACTATTTTCTGAATTGGATTCTATATACCAACAAGGCAACAACTAATTTCACACATTAGTGAATCAAAAAAATTAAAATTAAAATTAAAGAATATAATAACTATTTCGTAGTTACATTTTTATGGCATGCATCTAAAGGGGTAGCGTTATGGATTCTCATAGAATATGATTTCTGAGAATAAGATTCCCTTCCCACCAGCCAAATGGTAGGTCGATAAAGAGAACCTACAATTGTATTAAATTGCAAGTGCACAATGTCTACTATGTAAAACAGGGAAAATACAGGTCGAACCCACAGAGAATATGTTGGTGTGAAGTTGAATTCTTAAGTCTAACCAATACTAATTCAGATAATTAAGAGATTGTCGATACGACGAAACAGATGATATGAAATATAAACTAGAATGTAGAAAACAAATGAAATAGAGGATTTAAACACACAAACAAGAAGTACTAGGGCAGTTTAATCCAGTACTTAACCTAAGCTAGATAATTTAGCTAACAGTGTTGTCCCTTAAATCGGCGGTAGAAATACGAGTCTCCCGTTCTTCCGATAATGTAAAGATTCTTAAGTAGAAGGTTTATTGTCAACTAAAGGATTAATCCCTAGAATTAGATGTCTTTTTATAGCACAACTAATCACATACCAACCATATCAAATGAAGCACGAGTAAGAGTAACAGCATATAAATGTTCTAACGACTACGGATGCAAGACTTTCGAAGTGAAAGTTATATGCTGGCACACAAATACTAAACCATTCCATATGACATAGATTTCAAATTGAACAACAAAATCAGGCAAAATAATCTAACTAGATTAAGACCTTCATCTCAAACCTAGCTACAGATTTAGAACATGGCTTTGATAGAAACAGCTGAAATATGAAGTTTTGATATTGATAAACTCATTGATGCAGGTTCTTATCTTTTCAACTGAGTTCTACTGAGTCACACAACAACAAAAGCAAAAGATATAAATGGGAACTGATTTTCTACTCCTTCTCCTCACTCCCCTGCATACCCCCAATTACATATCGATCCCCCTTTTTATACAATTTCTACCCTCAATTCTCAATCCCTACTGTCAACAAAAACAATATAAAATTCATGGATTTGTTCTCGAAACTCACCACTGTGTAATACTCTTCATTCATGCACACCCACTGTACTATCTTCACCAATTGACTGATGTTGTTGGTGCTTTAAAGGGGAACGGATTCAGACATAATTTGACATACCTACTCCTTGTGTTCACCACTGTCACCTTACAACGCCGCATGACTTTGTTGGAGTTGCAAAGATATGAAATTCAGACCATTCACTTGCCATTCTTGCTGCTGCTGTCGGTGATGCAAACTCAAGTTCAATCGATTTGATAACGCCTGCTGCTTGTGTTCAGTTGTCAATTCGCTGCTGCTTTTTGTTGGTATTTGAAGGAACAACAATTCAGACCTAGCTTGTCAGTCACTCTTGAGAACCAATTAGCCGACCTATCCTTGTATAATTCATAGCTTAGGGTTAGGATGAAATGGGTATAATGATAAGAGTACGAATTCAACTGATTGATTACGGAAAGATGGAACTAGGGCATGGTCTCGATAGAGAGAAAAAGAGAGAATACAGCCTCTTAGGGTTAGGATCTGGATTTAGGTGTTGAATAAATGGATGGTGATGTTTCTCAGGGAGGTGGTGTCGAGTGTGATAGATATTACATGCCAAGCAAAAAGGGGGACAAAGAAAAGATTGGACGAGTGAATTTCTGGGAGAGAAGGACACAGAAAAAAAAACTGGTTTCTCGTGGAGGAGAATGGATTTGGGAAAGGTGATAGAATGATTGTTCAGGTGTAAAGCATGAATACCTCGTTTTGATATGAGAATAAAACTTGGGCTTGGCTTCCTTTTAATTTCCAAGAATCTTATCTCAAAGACCATCTTACTAGGAAAAGGTTTTAAAATTGTTGTTGAGTCTAACAATGTTGTAATCTCTAAAGGTGATGTCTTTGTAGGAAAGGGTTATGTCATTGAAAACATGATTAAGCTTAGTGTACTTGCTTTGAACATGAATAATAATGCATCTTCTTCTGCTTATATTTGTGACTCTCCATATGTTTTGCATGATAGACTTGGACATGTTAATTTCAAATCTTTGGAAAGACTTGCTAGTTTAGGTTGCATTCCTAAAATAAACATTGACAAAAAACATAGATGTGAAATTTGCGTTGAATCTAAACATGCAAGAAAACCATTTAATAAAAAGGTTGAACGTAGAACAGTTCCCTTAGAACTAGTACACTCGGATTTAGGAGATTTGAAATCAACACCAACTAGAGGTGGTAAAAAATGGTACATCTCTTTTATAGATGATTACTCACGATACTGTCAGGTTTATCTTCTTAGAAGTAAAGATGAGGCTTTATAGGATTTCAAATTATATAAACTTGAAGTAGAAAACCAAAAAGGTGTTACAATTAAAACTCTAAGGACAGACCGTGGTGGTGAGTACGTAATACCTATAGGAGAGTTTTGTAAACTTAATGGCATCATTCATGAAACTACTGCACCTTCTTCACCTAAGTCAAATGGAATAGCCGAAAGGAAAAAACGAACACTCATAGATATGGTGAACGCTATGTTGACCAGTTCATGGTTACCTTCGAACTTGTGGGGGGAAGCGATTCTTTCTGCATGCTATATCTTGAACCGAGTTCCATTTAAGAAGTCTGATAAAAATCCTTACGAGTTGTGGAAAGGTAGACAACCTTCCTATGCATACTTTAAAGTGTGGGGGTGTTTGGCCAAGGTGGCCATTCCTCTTCCCAAGAAAACTAAACTAGGACCTAAAACTGTGGATTGCGTTTTCATTGGTTTTCATGAGCATACTAGTGCACATAGGTTTATGGTCATAAGTTCAGACTTTTATAACATTGGTATGAACACTATAATGGAGTCTAGAGATGTAGTGTTTTTTGAACACATATTTCCTTCGAGGTATGGACCTCGTAAAAGGGTCCATGACGATCTCACAAATGTTCCTTCGACTAGTCATCCCCCGTCTCTAGGGACTGAGAACGAACCTAGAAGAAGTAAGAGAATTAGAACCGAGACAAGCTTTGGTCCCGACTTTGTTACTCTTACTATAGAGTCTGAACCCCAAACCTATAAGGAAGCTATGACTTCTCCAAGAACCCCCTTCTGGGAAGAAGCTTCGATAAATTAGTGGGATTCCATTCAGCAAAACGAAACTTGGGAAATTGTTGAATTACCTCCTGGTAGTCAAGCCATAGGTTGCAAATGGGTCTTCATAAGGAAGCTTAGGACAGATGGAACCGTAGAGAAAAACAAAGCTAGGTTGGTAGCTAAAGGCTATAGACAAAAGGAAGGTTTAGATTTCTTTTATACTTATTCACCAGTCACTAGAATGACTTCTATTTGGATGTTGATTGTTATCGCTTCTATTTATGATATGCTTATACATCAGATGGATGTTAAAACTACATTCTTATATGGTGAATTGAATGAAGAAATTTATATGGACCAGCCAGAAAGTTTTGTTATAAAAGGTTGTGAAAACAAAGTGTGCAAATTAAATAAATCTATGTATGGTTTGAAACAAGCACCTAAACAGTGGCATGAAAAATTTGATCATGTAATGATATCTAATGGCTTTAAGGTTAATGAATCTGATAAATGTGTCTACATTAAATCTGTGGATGATGCTCATGTTATTGTGTGCATGTATGTTGATAATATGCTCATATTAGGCAGTAACATTGATATTATTAATACCACTAAAAGCATGCTTAACGAAAACTTTGACATGAAAGACTTAGGCCCTGCTGATGTAATCTTAGGGATGAAAATCAGGAAGACGTCTGATGGATATAGTCTTAGTCAATCTCATTATGCTGAAACTGTACTTAAGATATTTAATCATGAAAATGCTAAACCTGTATCTACTCCTTATAATCCCGCTTGTAACTTGAAAAAGAACAAGGGTGAGGGAATTTCTCAACTTGAGTATTCTCGCGTTATTGGAAGTCTTATGTATTTTATGAACTGTACAAGACATGATATTGCCTACACTGTGAGTAGATTGAGCAGGTACACTTGCAACCCTGGGCAGGATCACTGGAATGCTATCTACAGAGTTCTACGCTACCTGAAGGGTACTTCAAACTATTGCTTAAGTTTTGGAAAGTATCCTGCTGTGCTGGAAGGGTATTGTTATGCCAACTGGATATCAGACTCAGATGAGTCCAAATCCACTTGTGGGTACATCTTGACACTTGGAGGTGCGTATGTGTCATGGAAGTCTTCCAAACAGACATGTATAACTCGATCCACTATGGAGTCTGAGTTTATAGCCTTGGAGAAAGCTGGAGAGGAAGCTGAATGGTTACGAGCTTTCTTGGGAGGAATTCCACTCTGGCCCAAGCCTGTGTCTTCGATCGCCATCCACTGTGACAGTAAAGCTGCTATTGGTTGCGCAAGGAACAGTGTATACAACGGAAAGTCGATACATCTACAAAGAAGACACAAGACAGTGAAACAACTACTCTCTACTGGTATTATTTCTATAGACTTCGTAAGGTCTAAAGATAATATGCAGATCCTTTGACGAAAGGATTATCTAGAGAGGTAGTTAGATCCACATCGAGGGGGATGGGACTTAAGCTCATAGAATAAATCACCATGAAGGATACTCAACCTTTTGAATGAAAACTCCAAGATAAAGGTTCAATGAGACAACTAATTTATGGTGATATTGAGACAAGCACTATCTTTGTCTCTCCCTATGGTGTAATTGTGTGATAGTGCTACCTGCAAGAGAGAGGGTGATCTGTTGAGATCTTAATGGGTTCCATAGCTTTGTTTAAAGCGAGGTGTGGCAGGACACTCAACATGGACTCACCTATGTGGATGTTGGAAGTGGGGCAGCTTCCTATGAGAATTTGAGCTTATTCTCCAGAGACATTCATTAAACCAGGATTTAGCCCACAGCCAAAATGGACACAACCGCAAGAGCTTGGCAGCTTTCTTTTGAGACATCAAGTGTGGTTGTTATTTCTGAATTGCATTCACTGTTGGCAGTTCAATACATTGCGTTCACCGTTACAACAAGCAGTTCCGGTAATCTCTCACTAAGTTAAGGTTCAATCTCTGGGACACCTTAGCCTAATTTTGAGGTGTTCTGTTTTCTCGTGCTTTATCGATATGTTTTATCATTCATGTAAGGGATTGTTAGAAAAAGCGGGTTTTTGTTTTAAAACCAAAAGTGCATGGACCATGATTTGATCCCTAGACCTATTGCCCACTAGTTGTTTTTTCATTTGAATAGATAAAACAATAGTCCCACATAGGCTAAATCTTAAGAGTTTTAGACTTAAATACCATATTTTTGGCTAAAGGGCATGGCCCTTTGGGTCTACACACATTTGTGTGAGGGAGAAGACCTAGACTATGGCAAGGTTTCCCTTTACCGTACGCGCGGTGCTTCGCACCGAAGCACGCACACCGCCGCCGTCCGTCGAGCCGGGCTCGGGCTCGGGTATGGTATGGGTGTGGGTTCACAAACCATCTTTTTGCTGAAATTTTCTAACGTGTAACTCACACAGATTTTTTGTTTTGACAAAAATCTTCTCCTGTTGGAATTTGCATCATCACGCCTGAAAATCACTGGCCAAAGCAAAAGCTGTTTTTCTGCTTAAAGTTGTTGACTGACAATTTCTGTTTAAAGTAAAAGTTATTTTTCACTGACAAAAGCAAAAACTGTCTTTCTGTTTTCTGAAAAAGTAAAAGATGTTTTCTAACAAAAGCTTGTCCATGCGTGAGAATCTTTCCCCTATTATTTGTAACGCCTACTGAAACAATATTTAAGGAACTGTTCTGCTCATTTTGAAAAGACAGAAACAAAAATAGCTCACTTCCTATATTAAGTTTTACTCTGCTACTGTTTTTGTTTCACTGTAACCTTTTCACTTCACTACCATTTCATCGCTGCCAAGCTCTTAGAGTGTTTTCTTTGTATGCTACATTGAGGAACACTAACAGTAGTTGTATCCTGGAGGCATCTCGTCAACAGCTATAGCATCTCTCTGTCAAGAGGAGTAGCAGACGATATTGTCTTTAGGTCAGTGTATCTCATACGTGCCTCTACTATTCACTGCTGCATCTGAAACATCCACCAGGCGCTGGTTTGAGCTAAGTATTATTTTAAATTAATTACCTTTTTTGTTACTAGAACCAACATTTCTTTCTCAGTTTCTCTTTGTTTTATTTATCATAAGGCTTTCATGAATGTTGTTTAATTAGGTAGAAGGGGCAGTAGCATTGGATGGAAGATCAACCTGTATATGGGATACCGACACTCATGATGGTCATTTGTTATAACTATTTTGTGAATTGGATTCTATATACCAACAAGGCAAAAACTAACTTCACACATTGGTGAATCAAAAAAAATAAAAATAAAATTAAAGAATATAATAACTATTTCGTAGTTACATTTTTATGACATGCATCTAAAGGGGTAGCGTTATGGATTCTCATAGAATATGATTTCTGAGAATAAGATTCCCTTTCCACCGGCCAAATGGTAGGTCGATAAAGAGAACCTAAAATTATAGTAAATTGCAAGTGCATAATGTCTACTATGTAAAACAGGGAAAATACAGGTCGAACCCACAGAGACTAGGTTGGTGTGAAGTTAAATTCTTAAGTCTAACCAATACTAATTCAGATAATTAAGAGATTGTCGATACGACGAAACAGATGATATGAAATATAAACTAGAATGTATAAAACAAATGAAATAGAGGATTTAAACACACAAACAAGAAGTACTAGGGCAGTTTAATCCAGTACTTAACCTAGGCTAGATAATTTAGCTAACAGTGTTGTCCCTTGAATCGACGGTAGAAATACGAGTCTCCCGTTCTTCCGATAATGAAAAGATTCTTAAGTATAAGGTTTATTGTCAACTAAAGGATTAATCCCTAGAATTAGATGTCTTTTTATAGCACAACTAATCACATACCAACCATATCAAATGAAGCACGAGTTAGAATAACAGCATATAAATGTTCTAACGACTACGGATGCAAGACTTTCGAAGTGAAAGTTATATGCTGGCACACAAATACAAAACCATTCCATATGACATAGATTTCAAATTGAACAACAAAATTAGGCAAAATAATCTAACTAGATTAAGACCTTCATCTCAAACCTAGCTACAGATTTAGAGCATGGCTTTGATAGAAACATCTGAAATATGAAGTTTTGATATTGATAAACTCATTGATGCAGGTTCTTCTCTTTTCAACTTAGTTCTACCGAGTCACTCAATAACAAAAGCAAAAGATAGAAATGGGAACTGATTTTCTACTCCTTCTCCTCACTCCCCTGCATACCCCCAATTACACATCGATCCCCCTTTTTATACAATTTCTACCCTCAATTCTCAATCCCTACTTTCAACAGAAACAATATAAAATTCAGGGATTTGTTCCCGAAACTCACCACTGTGTAATACTCTTCATTCATGCACACCCACTGTACTATCTTCACCAATTGACTGATGTTGTTGGTGCTTGAAAGGGGAACGGATTCAGACATAATTTGACATACCTGCTCCTTGTATTCACCACTGCCACCTTACAACGCCGCCTGACTTTGTTGGAGTTGCAAAGATATGAAATTCAGACCATTCACTTGCCATTCTTGCTGCTTCTATCGGTGATGCAAACTCAGATTCAAACGATTTGATAACGCCTGCTGCTTGTGTTCAGTTTTCAATTCGCTGCTGCTTTTTGTTGGTATTTGAAGGAACAACAATTTCAGACCTAGCTTGTCAGTCACTCTTGAGAACCAATTAGCCGACCTATCCTTGTATAATTCATAGCTTAGGGTTAGTATGAAATGGGTATAATGATAAGAGTACGAATTCAACTGATTGATTACGGAAAGATGGAACTAGGGCATGGTCTCGACAGAGAGAAAAAGAGAGAATACAGCCTCTTAGGGTTAGGATCTGGATTTAGGTGTTGAATAAATGGATGGTGATGTTTCTCAGGGAGGTGGTGTCCAGTGTGATAGATTTGACATGCCAAGCAAAAAGGGGGACAAAGAAATGATTGGACGAGTGAATTTCTGAGAGAGAAGGACACAGAAAAAAAAAAACTAGTTTCTCGTGGAGGAGAATGGATTTGGGAAAGGTGATAGAATGATTGTTCAAGTGTAAAGCATGAATACCTCGTTTTGATATGAGAATAAAACTTGGTCTTGGCTTCCTTTTAATTTCCAACATGGTTATCACTTTAATTTCGGCCCATTTATGCATTTCATGATCCACTAGCAGTACCTTTAACTTCATAAATCTTCCCGCACCCTGGATGCCTTCTCCATTACGCTTATCTGCTTAAATCCGACTTGACATCTATCTCGACAAGGCATAGCAGCTCCACTTTGTGCATATACCATGTTCAGACCATTCTTTTCATTCCCCTAGCATTACAAAAATCAGGAACAATTACCACACATTTACTCGCAATGAACAAGAAAAACAAAATACATAATTTGGCACAAATATAAGCAATTAGTGCAACAAGATACCGTAAACACCTACTTAAAGATAAGAATATATAAAAAATTTAGGTGCCTATCAAATACCCCCAAACCTGAATTTTGCTCGTCCGCGAGTGAAACAAAAACTAAAGAAAATCCTACCTATACCACTGTCGTTGGTCTCTCGATTGCATTTGCGAATGCAATAAGCCTTTTAAACCACCAAGTGTCCCTAGTGGACGAGTTGAAGTCTCGTGAGGGTTTGCTTAGAACATACCCACAAAGTTCTAGGACAAAATATAAGCTCAGATTCCATGAAAGTGATACATGCATTTCTGTTTTAGCTCACAACAATTGGATATGTCAATCTAGCTTTCAAAGGCACAATTCTAGCACTAAAACAACTAAAGACATGTGATAAGAGTGTAAAGTGCATCTAACTTAGACATGTATAGAGAATGATTTACTGTAGTAAGTTCTGACATCCAATTACTAAGAGATAGTTTTTAGGATAAGAACTGAATTCAAAGCCAAGCTAGCTGTCCGGCTTTACGAGAATTGTGAATGTTCACCCTTGAAGTTGGTGATATTTCAGCTTACCCGCGTTGTACATCGACGGCTACACCCTCCCTTGCTTTATTACAAAACTATTTACATCATATAAAAAAAAGGAACATTGACTACTCTCTCATTTTGAGGCAAGAGAGAAACATTAACTTTTTTATTGAAATAGAACATAATAACAGACAATGGATACTTTTTCTTTTCTTTTCTTCTTTTCAGACTTTTTCCTGATTTAAAAAAAAATATATATTTAATAAAAAAAGAAGGTAAGATCTTTATTCATCTATTAAAGACTCGTACAAAACTTTTGTTGGTATCCTAGCAACAAGCTGAGCACCAACACCTTTTTGAATAGCAACACCTAATCTGTAAAAAAGAAATCTACCAACACCACTACTAGCATCATTACTAACTAGACAATTTTTCAATCTCTTAAAAAAACATAAAGTATCCTCACTAAGCTCTCCCAAAGTAGAGAAAGCCAAAACACCTAAACCATAACCATGCGAGACACATTTGTCTAGATATTTAGTACGTTTGCGCAACACAGCATTCGAAATAGCTTGGCCTGGAACAAAAGCCTTGACGCCCTCACCTGTGAAGGGTGGGACTCCCGTGACATCCATACAAACATCCTGACCATTCTCCCAATTTAAAACAAGAATATCTGCCGGGCGCAAATCTCTATTATCATCAGACAAAAGCCCAAGAGCCACTTCTTTACGCGCAGGCACACCAGCTTTATAACAAATATCAGCGATTACGTCACGTACCAGTCGAAACTTGTAACCAACATCCTTGGCGCAATGGAGCGCATGATCACCAAAAATATCCATAGGTCTATTGCAAATTGAACATAAGCCACCTTCGACGAACATGGGGATACCAAGGCGGTAGCAGACTACGGCTCTAAACTGTCTGGGCGCTAGGCATTGATTCAGCCCGCTAATGGGTACAGCCAAAAGATAATCTTGAGCATGCTTAACTCGGTTACATTGCCACAGAATGGAATCTCTTACAGACATAGAGAATTGGAAGGGGATTTGCTTCTTGACTGCGTCAAAATATGTAACTGTCAGGGAATGCATATAAGAGGGGGCAGTGTCATCAACACAATAACTTGAAGGTAATCCACATACCTAAATGAAATTATGAAGAGCCGACTGATAAGAAGAAACTTTTTCCGATGAGAATAAGCTACCAAGAATCACCTTTTGAACTGAAACAGTTTGACTCTGCGAGGCAAGATAACAGTAAGTGCGATTAGCTGCCATTGTATAAATGCCAAGACCGCCCTCTTTGATAGACAAAGTAGCTAGACGTTGTTGCAAAGGCCCAAAACCTGCACCATCTCCTGTAACCTAAAGTCTCAAATACTTAAATAAATGGTCATCGAAAAGTTAAGTAGCTGCTTGAAGCGCTGCAGGGTTGGTTGTACGCATTGCAAAATATAATCTGGAAACACCGGTGCAATTACGAAGTAATAACATCTCACTTTGGGGGTTTTTGAGTATCTTGATGGCAGACATTAGCTGGATGGTCTTGTGTACCCTGCTCAGCACCATGTCACTAATAAAATTCAGATTCAAACTCACAGGACCTCCCAAAAGTTTGACGTCATTAGTAGGTCTACCAATATCCCGGGGGAAAATATCTTCTGCAATACTTCTAGGATCAATAGAAGGCCAAAAGACCTCCGTTTTCTTTATATTGAGATGTAAACCCCTACCTGGGCCTTCAGACTCTATGATGCTCAAAGCTTTGGCAACCTCAAGCGTATCACCAATAATAGTGCCGTCATCAAGGTACCATGCATGCAAATCGAGTTTACAACGAGAAGCAATGGTTTTCACAAGGGGATGAAGTGTCAAGGCAAATAACAAAGGACCGAGGGGATCACCTTGTTGGACACCAAGTGCCGAGGACAAAATATAATGATTATAATACAACCTGGCAGGCCTACTATAACAAAACTCCACCCAACGGGAAATACCTGGACAATGCAGCCAAACCTCCCGAATAAGATGCGATCGATTAACCATATTGAAGGCGTTAGAGAAGTCAATAAGAAGCATTGACATCTTGTCTGAGTGACCTTTCATCTCCAGCAGGCTATTAACAGCATGTAAAATACTCTCACCTCCAACCGGAATACCAACACCAAATTGGTGATCTCCCAAATAAGATGTCATGTCTTTAACGACGGAGGAAGCAGCAACTTTAGACACCAACCTACGCCAAATAGTACCAACCGCAATAGGCCTGATCCCCCCGTCCGGCTTCAACAAGGGTGTTAAGGGTGCACTAGCTATGAACTCGCCTAACACATTCAGACATTTACCTGCCAACCAAAGGTTGACAACCCCTGTAATTGAAGACAATAACTCATCCGCAACTTCTGCAGCTGCACCACTCATTGCATTCACTAAATGTTGCGCGCGCAAACCATCTCGACCACAAGAAGTACCTATAGGAAAACTCTTAATAAGCTAAGAACATCCTTAGAGTCAACTGTGATGGGTTCGACACAAACAACTTCAGATGGAATAGAAGGTGGAGGAGCTGTTGGATGCTTCATTCGAAGTCCTGTCAAAGTGGACTCGTTGCGAGGTTGGATGAGAGCACGCGTATCGCAGCCGTATAATGACCACAATTCATCTTCTTCCGGCAAGCAGTCAGGTTGGCCAAGTTTTGCTTCTTTTTAAAAGGTTGTTCGCACTGCTTTGGAACCTGTTGTTGAAGCAACCTGTTGATCATAAAACAACAGCCGTTAGCTTCCTTCCAATCTAGTAAAGCCCGATTAACAGCGATGATTTGAAGCTTATTCCTTGTACTAGATTTCTCCTCGGCTGTACTTTTGGGTATATATAATTGCAGAGTACATATGGGGAGGAGGAGGAGCTTAATCCAGGATGAAGTTTCAGCTGGATTACACAGCACTTTATCGAGACAACCTTTCAAAACCCTTGAGAAGGTAAGCCTGCATTGATGAGGGATACACGAGATGGTATTGAACTGTCTTTGAAAAGCAAGGTTCAACAGCTCAGGGGAAAGTGAATTAAGATCATCATCTACGAGTCCATCTGAGCTATCCACAGCAGCATCACCATTCAAAATTGCATCACTAACATTCTCAGGTCTGGGCAAACCGTGAATAAGGAATCCAATATTATCACCATTCCAAGGGCCTGCAATAACGTCACAATGAACCTTACCAGCTTGACCTTTGCAGGGCATTCTCCATGCATGGAGATACATACATCTACTGCAAAGCCACATTCTGAGATGAAGAAGTAATCTCTCCCAGGCCAGATAAACATTCAAATCTGTAGAGATGCGGTCTCTGCAAACCTCCTTATTGTCATCGGAGAAAATATGTTTATCATGAAGATGCTTGAAAAAGGATCCCTTGGCATAACCCCTACCTTGAATTCCGTCATGACAATCATCAAAATGTTTGAATGGGCAATGGCAGTGCCTATCATGAACTGCAACTTCAGTGTCTAAGGAAGAAGAAAGACCCTGAGACTCGGCCAATCGCAGGTCCTGAGAAGCAGAGGAAGACGAAGAAGACAAGTCCTGGGACACCGCAGTAATGGACTGCTGGTCCTGAGAATCAGGGGAAATGGATTATTGAATCCGAGATGAAGACCTGGTAGTTGTAGCCATACTTACGAGAAAACACAAAAACCAGAAAAGACCTAAAAAAAAAAAAAAAAAAAAAACTAGAATGAAAACCGGGAAAAAAAAAGATGAAAAAGAGAAGCAGCCTAATGCAAAACGATAATGATTATGCAAGGATGAAACCTAAAGCGGTATGCAATCAAAGGGAGAAAAGTCGATTCCCAGCCTAATGCCGGAAGTCGCCAGAGCTCCATCCTAAAGTTGCTGGTTTAGGGTTTAGGTAACTGATTTTGGAATAAGAGATACAAACACACGATGACACGATAACTTTACACAAAAACATAAAAATACATTACATGACACTTTTAGCAAGAGGCAGCCCTTTTCGATGCACCCGGTCAAATTCAATGGTTGCTTTTCTTAACGTATCCTCCAACTTCTATCCCAGCCAACCAAAGAACAAGCTAGTCAAGTCTCATTCAGTATTCTAGATGATTGGCAGCCTACTTAACCTATGAAACACCGACGCTATACATGCTTGGTAGATCGTGCCTGTTTTTTTGGATTCAGTTGAATACCCAAATGTTATTTATTATAGATTCAAATAGTTTGCAAGTTTTTGGGGTTATTCTGACCTCTTTTCTTGTAAACAACTCTTGTAAATATTGATATTCATTAATACAATTTTTTGACTTATCAAAAAAAATTTGGTAGATCGTGCATGTGCAAATTTTCTATATCACATGTGAATTGTGCTAGAATCAGGGGTGCCTCATCATCTAGACTAAGAACCCTAAGATATCATACATGGGTATCAGAACTCAAGGTGAATGAGCTCCATTTTTCATGTTTTTTTTCATTTTTTTTTTGTTTTTGTTTTTTTGTTTTTTGGATTATGATTTTATTTATTCACAAGTTCTAACCACACCTAATCACCACAAAGTTCATGTGATATCTACTTGTACCCCCAAACCTATGTTAAACAGTGTCCTCAATGTTTCTAAGGATTCGCAAAGTTATATAACATGCCATGAAGTTCATGAAGAGAAAGAAGTGGTTAGAGAGTACCAGATCCAAAAAGTGTTGCCAAACCAGATAGTTGAGCAGCAAGGTAGATATCACAAAACAACGATTATATACAGCAAAAGCTAATCTATTAAACTGAAACCAAAAGAAAGCAAAGGAAAGAAAAAAAGGAATTCTAAACCTGATATGTACAAGGGGTGAACCAGTTCAATCCAGATAGACGGGGTCTTCCAGATCAGTTGTTTCAATTTTAGGTGGAATTGGTTCAAGGAACGGCTTCAGTCTCTGCCCATTGACCTTGAAGACGTTCTTAGTTGCTACATCTTCGAGTTCTATAGCTCCATGAGGGAATACTGCACGCACCAAGAACGGGCCTGTCCATAAAGAATGCAATTTACCTGGAAAAAGATGCAAACGAGAGTTGTACAGTAAGACTTTCTGACCAGGTGTGAAAGACTTGCGCAAAATGCGCTTGTCATGAAACACTTTCATTCTATTTTTATACAACTTATCATTATCATAAGCATCATTTCTCAGCTCTTCCAATTCATTGAGCTGAAGCTTCCGTTGAGTACCTGCCTTATCAAGAGAAAAGTTAAGCTTTTTGATAGCCCAATATGCTCGATGTTCTAGTTAAACAGTGTTAGAGCATAGCTCAGTTGAACCCACCAAGCGTTGGTATGTCAAGTTTGGTTGTCATATTTTAGTGAATCAAAACTCATTTAAAGAGTCGCTTGATTATTTACTAGAGTCAACTTCGTATAGGTTAGCTAGAAAGTT